>CP139504.1:124275672-124670691 GCA_021014915.2 Artemisia tridentata subsp. tridentata
AATGTTAGGCGTGACTTCCTCAGTGGTGCTTATGGCCTTGACATGATCTCTTGGATTGGTTTCAGTTGAGCTAGGTAAACTTCCGTATCCCCTTTCTTGAAGAACTTTGCTCATTTGTCCTATTTGTTGTTCCAATGCTTTGATTGAAGCTCCTTGATTTCTTGTAATAGTATCTGTTGAAGCTCGAATTTCTTTGATCATAGCAGTGTTCTCTTCATGTCTTTTAGCACCATCGGCCATAATTTGCTTTAGAGTATCATCTAAAGTCTGCATCCTTTCTTCATAAGTGGGATTAAAGTTGTTCTTTTGATAGTATCCCGGAGTAGCTTCCCTAAATCTTCCTGAAGGTCGAAATGGTTGTCCAAATTGTGTGTAGTATGCTTCTTCAAACGTCTCACTTTCATTCTTATTAGGGCAATCTTTAGTGTAGTGAGGTCCTTCGCATTTTTCACATCCAACTTGGGCAGCATAAACTTTTTCATCACGCTTCTTCATCTCTCTACTAATTTTATCCAATTGAGCTTGAATAGCAGCAAACCCGTCAAAATTAGTGCTGCTTTTAGATCTAGTAGAGGTTCCATCGTGCCATTTTTGAGAATGATCAGCGGCTTCTTGGATAGCTTTTCTAGCATTAGCTGCACTCATTTGAGGTACAGCTCCCTTAGCATCCAAAATTTGTCTAGTAGGCACGTCCAATCCTTGATAGAACAATATTATCTCCTGCATTTCACTTAGATAATGTTGAGGGCATTTCATCAATAGGTCTTTAAATCGTTCCCAAGCTTGATAAAGAGTTTCATCAGGCTCTTGCTTGAAACTGTTGATAGCCTCCATCTTTTTAGCGGTTTTAGCAGGTGGACAATATCTTTTCAGGAATTTGCTCTTCAAATCTTCCCATGTTGTGATTGAATTAGCAGGTTCATTCCTTAGCCACTTATTAGCAGCTCCTTTAAGCGAGATTGGAAAGATTCTTAGCATGAGTTGATCGTCAGAGACTCCTTCTGTAGTAAACAAATCTGCAATCTCGAGGACCTTTTCAACATGTTCATTAGCATCTTCATGTTTCGATCCACTGAAAGCATTTTCTCTTAGCTCCTTGAGAAACTGACGTTTCAACTCAAACTTAGACTTTTCATCAAACTTTGGTCTAGCAACTCCTGAAGTGTAATCAGCACGGGTCTTGTTCATGTATTCCTCCATAGTAGTGTTTTCCGCCATTGCTTCTATTTCTTCTTCCTCTTTCTCTTCAGAAAAATAATCAAGCTCGAACGAACTTGAGATTTCAAAGCTTTTTGTGTTGAAAAGCCTTTTAAGCAAATGTAGGGCTCGTTCAGTATCTTCGAAAGGTGTAATCAAGTTCTTAGTAGAACTCCTGGTCATGCACTTCCTGAAACTATCACAAAAGCATCAGTAGGGTATGTTCAAGAAAGTAGTATATCAGAAAATTAACAATGAAAAACGGAATACGAAAAATAAAAGTTACTGATATCTGCAGACGATGCGCCGTATCCAAAAAGTTGGATACGCCGTATCTTATAATCGTTAAAATTTAATCAGACTTTTATTCAGAAAGCAGATACGCCGCTTATAAATTAAAATGCGCCGTATCAGTTTAATTTATCAAAAATCAATTATATTTATCAAAATTAAATGCGTCATATTAACAAAAGTTAATGCGCCGTATTTTCGTTACGTTTTAAAATACAAGATTTTTGATTCAGAAGATGCGCCGTATCGATAAAAATCGATGCGTCGTATCTGTTTAATAATTCGAAAACTGTTTTCAATATAAATAATAAATACGCCGTATCTGATAAAACAGATGCGTCGTATGGCGTTATCGTTTAGAAAAATTTCTTATTAAAAACAGAATACGCCGTATCTTGGGGAAAGGTGCGTCGTATCGAATTTATTAAACGCGTTGTATTTTATAAAAATTAAACGCAATACGCCGTATCTATGAAAATAGATGCGCCGTATCGTTTGAATTAGCTCAGTACAACGATAGCAGAATACAGAAAAATAAAAAGAAAAATAAAAACAAACGAAAATAAACAAAAATTAAAGAAAAATAAAAACACACAAAAACAGAAAATATGCAAATAATACAATGAATGCAAATTAACTAATATATAACAGGGTTAGTGGTCAGAAAAAAAAGAAAAACCTAATTAAAATACTAATCAAATTAACAGAAAATAACAATTCACTCCCCGGCAGCGGCGCCAAAAACTTGATGTGTGTGTGTATTGCTCTAATTTGTATATCCACGGTGTGTCGTTGTGGTTTTAGCAGTATTCAAGTTTTAAATTTATATTTAGCCGACTTATCAATATAACACACACTTTAACGAGCAGTGTACCCAATCAGTATGAATATAATGGTAAGTAGAGTGTCGATCACTAAGAGTGGAACGTATTATCTAGTTATTCTAATCAGTATTTTAATATCTTAAGTTAGCTATACAACCTAATCTAACGCAAGGGGGTTCAGCCTGAGAGACTGGCACGGTTTGGTTATGATTAAATAATAAACTAAACTAATAAGCACGAATCAGCGATTAGCACACACGTACACAGATAGATACTTGAGACAATAAGAAGACCTGTCCTGATAATTAAGTAGCTTGTCACTTGTTTTATTGCTAGTTTTATATAAAGTGTATAGTTCGATGCGACGCATCGAGATTTAACCTTTTCTCGTTGGCTCTAATCTTATTGGCGAGTAAACCCTTAATGATTACTTATGTCTATCCTACTTACCCTTTCTTCCTACTTTTCTACAGATGATAGAATGCATAGGTGATAGAATAAATAGGCGAGGACAGAGGCATGGCGACCCGATCAATGCTCAGCTAGACACAGAGGTTATCAATGCACTAATAAAAGTCACCAAAGACATCAACATATAAACTTTAATTAATGGGAAAGCAATTTTAAGGGGTGCCCATGGTTTTCCGTAGTCACATGGAATCGGCCCATCAATCCTGATGAATTAAAGTGTACTAATACAATAAAACAAAACTACTTAATGAATTGAATACATGCAGGACCTTCTTACAGCTCTTGTATCTTCGTTTAGGGCGTGTCTTGTGCTGCTAATCGTCTGAATTCGGCTCTAGGGTTTCTTCGGTCTTCGGTCTTGTTGTGTAGAATCGAACCCACGAAATTCGTCTGACTTTGGGGTATTTATAGTTTCTGTCTGAGGGTTAGATGCGGCGCATTGAATAAGTAGATGCGGCGCATTGACTTAACTTCGCGTGGGGTCCAAGATTAATATATTCAGGAATATTCGTACACCGCCAGAAGATGCGGCGTAACTTCATTCTTGTATGCGGCGCATGTCCTTTGCCGTCTTGGATTATAACTTGTGAAATCTTGATAGTGATGCGCCGTATGTACGAAGTAGGATGCGGCGTATCTGGAGCAGAATGATCTTGATCTTGTACATTTCAGTAGACTCTTAACTTCTTGCTTGTTTTGCTCCATAATTGGTCCAAAATCGCCAAGTTTCACATAATACTTGTTTTTACCTGAGAATTACAAAAGTAAACATGAACGTATCAATTCTCACAGATAATATAATAAAACAAGTCAAATAAATAGGATAAATGATGATAATAAAATGTACTTATTTGAGTTCATCAATGACCTTCCAACTGGCAACAAAGTCGTCGGTCTTATTGTAAGAGACGTGGATGCTTGTGGAGAGGATCGGGACATTGTTTTGCAAAAGCGTGATGGACCTTTGCAGCGTATTAATATTTTTCATCCTATGTACCTTGCTTTGCAATACCCATTGTTGATGCCCCGTGCGCAAGATGGATATACTTTGGGAATTCCTCAAAAAAGTATCACTGGCCAACCGAAAACGGGCAAAAAGGACAAAACGGTTACTATGCGGGAGTGGTTTGCCTACCGAATTCAAGACCGCCCTAATCAAGAGAATTTGTTTGTGCATGGAGGTCGGTTGTTTCAACAGTTTCTTGTGGATGGTTTCACTATGGTTGAGACTGAGCGTTTGTATTTCCATCGGTCCAATCAGTCAAAACTTAGATGTGATACGTACTCTAATATCCGTCGAAGCATCGCATCTGGAAACACCGACCCTACTCAGCTTGGAAAGCCTATCGTCTTGCCTTCTTCGTATGCTGGTGGACCAAGGTACATGCAGCAAAACTACATGGATGCCATGGCTTTGTGTAAGTGGTATGGTTGTCCAGATTTGTTTTTAACGATAACATGCAATCCTAATTGGCCTGAAATTGCACGATATATGCGCGAGCACAACCTTTCATCTACGGACCGTCCTGATGTGCTTAGTAGAGTTTTTAAAATGAAACTCGATCAGTTGATAAAGGATGTCAAAGAATTGCATCTATTCGGACGCATTCAAGCAGGTAGCGTATTTATCTTTTGTATACCAATTATTACATTCTTTAACGTCTACTTGTGCCACATTGTTTAAAGTGTGAAATTTATCTTCACTTGACACTAATTAATTGTATACAAAAAATTTTCAGTCGTGTATACCGTTGAGTTCCAGAAGAGAGGCCTTCCGCATGCACATATATGTTTGTTTTTGCATAAGGATGACAAGATTCCAAATGTTGAACAGATAGACAAGTTCATATCTACTGAGATACCATATCCAAACGAGGACCCCGACTTGCACAAATTAGTTTATGATTTTATGATGCATGGTCCTTGCGGTACTGATGAACCAAATCAGGTCTGCACCACGAATGGTAAATGTACCAAACACTTTCCCAAAAAATTTGTACAACAGAGTTCGGTCGATTCAGAAGGCTACCCTATTTATAGGCGACGTGACAACGGAAACTATGTTGAAAAGAGTGGACACAAGTTGCATAACAGTCATGTTATACCTTACAATGCTATGCTTCTCAAACGTTATCAGTGTCACCTTAACGTTGAATGGTGTAATCAGACTGGGTCAATTAAATATTTGTTTAATTATATAAACAAAGGACCAGATAGAGTCTCTGCACAGTTGTATGAACCAGGTGCGACGGGAGAGCATCAGGAAACTGTTAAACCAGTTGACGAGATTAAGGCCTACTTGGATTGCAGGTATGTGTCGGCGTGTGAGGCTGCATGGAGGATATTTGGGTTTGAGATTCACTATATAACACCGCATGTTGAAAGGCTATCTTTTCACCTTGAAGGCGAGCAGCGAGTTGTATATGATGAGAACTCTGATCTTCAAACAGTTATCAGCAAGCCATCAATAGGTGCATCTATGTTCGATGAATGGATGAAAATGAACCAGAAGTATCCTGCAGCAAGGGAACTTACGTATGCGGAGTTTCCTACAAAATTTGTATGGAATGCTTAAAACAGGATTTGGACTTTCAGGAAGAAACAATACGCAATTGGGAGAATTCATAGTGTTCCTATTTCAACCGGTGAGGCTTACTACTCTAGGATGCTACTAAATTCACAGAAAGGATGTAAGTCACACGCAGATATAAGAACCTGGGACAACGTGGTTTATCCTACTTACAAAGAAGCTTGCTATGCAGCGGGTCTCTTAGAGGACGACAAGGAGTACATTGAAAGTATTAAAGACGCATCCGATTGGGCACCGGCTGAACATCTACGTGAGCTTTTTGTGACATTGCTCTCTCAAAAAGAGCTTCAAACACCTTTGACTGTCTGGTTAGCAACCTGGCATTTACTTGCACAAGATGTCGAATACAAAAGAAGCCTGATTTTGAAATTACCAGGTACACCATTTAGTATTTGTCAAATCTAATGCATTAATACTTTTTTGTTACTTGACCGCATAAAAATTTTTACTCTTTTGTGCAGGCTTGCGACTGAGTGACGATGAAAAAAAAATATTGCTTTGTTCTGGATTGAGCAGCTTATGCTATCCAGAGGAACAACGTTGAGGCGTTTTCCTGAGTTGCCTTACCCAGATGAAAGATACATAACTCAGTTCGGTAATCGACTTATATATGATGAGACACATTATAACGCAACGGAATTGGAATCTGAATATAACCGCCTGTACACTGCTTTAACCAATGAACAGAAAGGTGTTTATGACACTATCATGACATCCGTTGAAACAGGTACAGGAGGTGTATATTTTGTATACGGATACTGTGGTACTGGGAAGACATATTTATGGAAAACCCTTGCTGCTTCTATTAGAAGAAAAGGTAATATCGTCATAAACGTTGCATCAAGTGGTATTGCATATTTATTGATGTCAAGTGGCAGGACTGCTCATTCAAGATTCCATATTCCTAACAATATTGATGAGACTTCTACTTGCTCCATCTGCCCTCAAAGTGATCTTGCATCGTTGTTAAAGAAATGAAAGCTAATTATTTGGGATGAAGCGCCAATGACAAATAAGCTTTGTTTTGAGGCTTTGGATCGGTCATTGCGCGACGTACTACGTAAGACGAGGTTTGACAGTTGTGACATGCCTTTTGGTGGGATGACAGTCGTATTTGGCGGTGATTTCAGACAAATTCTTCCAGTTGTTCCAAAAGGTTCACGACAAGACATTGTAAGTGCGTCATTAAAGCAATCTCATTTGTGGCATCACTGCACGGTTCTGAAGTTAACAGCCAACATGAGGCTAACTATTGGATGTCGCCCTGAAGATGTGAATGAGATAGGTGAATTTGCTGAATGGATACTAAAAATAGGAGACGGGAAGATCGGAGATGCAGACGACGGAGAGTTTCAAATAGATATACCGAAAGATATTCTAATAGATGACTCTTCTGACCCGATAGCATCCATTGTAGATTTTACCTATCCAAACCTTTTGGATAACATAGATGATCCGTCCTATTTTCAAGAAAAGGCCATTCTTGCTCCTACTAATGAAGTGGTTGACAGTATAAACGACCATTTGCTTCAGGCATTTCCAGGTGAGGAAATGGTTTACCTTAGTTGTGACAGTGTTGATAAAACAGAATGTGGCACATCAATCGATGAATCTGTTTTCTCAACAGATTTTATCAATGGACTAAAGTTCTCAGGAGTTCCAATTCATAGGTTGGTGTTAAAAGTTGGAGTACCGATAATGTTGCTCAGGAATATTGACCAATCAAATGGACTGTGTAACGGAACACGGCTTCAGGTTTTACGCTTATCACGGTCTTCTATTCAAGCACAGATCATTAATGGGACACATTTTGGAAATAAGGTAATCATACCATGATTGAGAATTAGTCCATCTGATAAACGTTTACCTCTAAGGATTGTGAGGAAACAATATCCCATTTCGGTGTCATTTGCAATGACAATAAACAAAAGCCAAGGGCAATCGCTTTCAAAAGTCGGATTGTATCTGCCACATCCTGTTTTCACACATGGACAGCTATATGTGGCTCTTTCACGTGTCAAGAGCAAAAAAGGTTTGAAGATTGTTGTTTCAGATGCGGATGGTAACCTATCAAACACTACTACAAATGTTGTATATAAAGAAGTTCTTCAAGGTTTATGATCACACGTTGAGCAGGTATGTACAATATACAAATGACATATTTTGTTTTATTTATCTTATTTTCACTTATTATAACTCCCAACAATATTTTGCTTACTTTTCTTTTTTACTTATTAGGTGCTCACGGAATGGATCTTTTTTGCAAATGGTAGAATTTTCACCATGTGGATTTGTTTCTCAAGATAAGTATATTCGAGACCAAGAGGCAATCAACGTTTAGACACATATTTACAAGAATTGTATTACATATTTTGTCTCACTTATAACTTATTTTTTGGTTAAAAGAAAATATTATATCGTTTACGTACATTGTTTTTTCTCAGTATATTCACGTACTTACCCTTTCTTCTACAAAAACCCTCTAAAATCCTGACTCAGGTCTATAAGCTAGTGCTTAAATAAAAGGAAAATATATATATATATATATATATATATATATATATATATATATATATATATATATATATATATATAATATATATATATATATATATATATTATAGGTTATACAAATGCAATTACATTACTTGTGGTAAAAAAACAACTACAATCAATGGTAAAGTCAAATTAGAATGATTGACTATTTGATAATCTATCACATCAGACGGTATATAAAATAGCCTAGGCAGGACCACTGTAGTAGCTAGTGAGTAGTACCCAAAATTTACCCAAAAATAACAACCTTATTTATTAAATAAATAATACGACATCGTATCATCGTAAAGGGATGAGTTATTCAAGCCCCCCTATAGGGGGTGTTGACTTTTCATGTGCTGCCGCCGCTTGTACTGTTAGCTTTAAAATTAGTACATGTTGACCAGAATAGGCGGAGCCCACATGGTAGGGGGGGCTTGTATAGTATATAATACGACATCGCCCCATCGTAAAACATACCTAGCCCTATTTCACGTGGCAACTATAAATCAGCCACGTCAGTATATGATGACTGAAATGAGTGTTTCTTTCTAGATCTGATGGTCCTCATCATCATCATCATAAACATACTATACGTTCACCATTATTATCACACACATCTCCTTAAATAACATTAAACTCACACACATCTACTAGTGTACGTGTTCTAGCTACCAACGTTAAAAAAAACAAGAACTTGTTCTTATAATGGGAGAGGTTAGTTGTTTTATATATTTTTTTGATACATATTTGGATACCCTTTTGAATTAAGATTTGATATTTATTTTTATTTTTTTTATAGGAAGCACAAAAGCCACCGGAGGAGAAGAAACCAGAAGAAGAGAAGAAGGAAGAAGAGGCGGCGAAGCCTGAAGAGAAAAAGGCGGAGGAGGCGAAAGATGCGCCTCCTCCGCCACCTCCGCCGCCTCAAGAGATTGTTTTAAGAGTTTTCATGCATTGTGAAGGGTGTGCTCGGAAAGTCAAGAAGTGCCTTAAAGGCTTTGATGGTTTGTTTTCTTTACCATACCCTAATAGAATGTATAAAACCGAACTGATTCACAGTTTTTGTAAAGCTGTGCACAAAAGCTGCGAATCTGCTCAATTTGGAACATTAATTGGTTATAAATATTTAGCTAACTATTGGATCCTTAACGTTAAAATTAGGAGTGGAGGATATTCAAACGGATTGCAAGACACATAAAGTGATAGTTAAGGGAGAAAAAGCAGATCCGGAAAAGGTACGTGAACGTGTCCAAAAAAAGAGTCATCGGCATGTCGAGCTACTTTCTCCTGCACCAAAACCGCCTGCCGAGGAACCCAAAGTCGAGGAAAAAGAGGCTCCAAAACCCGAAGAGAAAAAGGAAGAGGTTAATAAATTAATAGTTAAATTTTTTTTAATCATTAATTGGTATCTCTACTAGTTATTTGATTTAAAGTCATGTAAAATTTGTGAGTTGATACAAAAATTTGTTAATCATGTAACTTGTGATGTTCAACAGCCTCCTCAGGTGATTACCGTTGTGTTGAAAGTGAACATGCATTGTGAAGCTTGTGCTCAAGAGATCAGAAAACGTATTCTTAAAATGAAAGGTTTTCGTTTTTTTTTTTTTTTTTTTTAGTAATTAATTAATTGTTTTGACAAATATATTGAATCTTGTTTGACTTGCTTTTCTATTGCTTTCATTTTAAACCATCAATTTTTAGAGAATTTGAATTTTTAAAATAATACCAATCTATCACAATCTGCGTATATTCCCTTGATTTGCATCTATGAAATTCTTTTTAAGATTCTAGATCTCATTATTTGAACTATGGATTTTTAATATTAGTCACGATATTGATATTCCAATAAAATCCCAACTGCTCCCTACGTTTTAAAATAAGTGTTCAGTTTGACTTTTCAGAGTCAAAATGGTTCAACTTTGACTCTAAATATATTTTTTTGTGTTATATACTACTTTATGAAAAATTATACCAATAAAAAGTACACTTAAAACCAAATCTATTTATATATTTTACATCAAGAATTATATAACACCGACAAAAATAGTTAAGGTCAAAGTTGAACCAGTTTGACTCTGAAAAGTCAAACTGGACACTTATGTTGCGATGGACGAAGTACCTAATAATAATGAATCATATTGTATAATTATTCACATTTTTTTGTAACAATTTGTATAATTTTTTTTGTACACTAGGGGTGGAAAGTGTGGAACCGGATCTAAAAGCCTCGGAAGTATTCGTTAAAGGAACATTTACGGCGCCCGCCTTAGTGGATTACATACACAAGCGAACCGGAAAACAAGCCGTCATCGTGAAACAAGACCCCGAGCCTAAAAAAGAAGAAGAGAAGCCTCCTAAGGAAGAGAAAAAGGATGACGGTGGCGATAAGAAAGAAGAGAAAAAAGACGCCCCTGCAGGTGGCGCTGAAGAAAAAGATAAAGATAAAGATAAAGATAAAAACAAAGGCAAAGGAAAGGAGGAGATGAAGGATGGCGGCGGTGAAGAAGCACCAAAACCCGAAGGCGGTCCTCCTGCTAGTGTAGATGAAATGAATGTGGTTGAGCTACGGAAGAATGAATTTTACTATTACCATCCACAAAATTACCAGGTATGATACAGTAATTTTTTTTTTTTTTTCAACAACTAAGTTTTGTGTACTTTAATTAACATTACCAAACACATTAAATTCGTCTATAAATTTATTCATAAAAAATTAAATTTTATTTAAAGTCTAGTTTTATACTTTTATGACTCAAAATTATTCTTTAAACTTTAATACAAAACTATCGCCCATCTTAGTTTGTGACAGTACATTCTATATTTAGTTATTTACCACCAAGTTGTCTATATTTTAATGTGTTATTACTAGCATTGAATACTGTTTAACGAGTGCTCTCGGGTCAAGGGTTAACATGATTATAAAAGTAAACATCATCTTTATAAAATTGAAAATCACATATATATCTAAGAAAATTTGTAAGTTAATTTATTGTGTAGTTGTGCATTAAATACAAATTTTTTAATATAAAAGGAAAGTTTTTGATTAATAAATTCATTTTAATACAATCCCCTCTAATGACCGGTTCGGTTTTAAAAGCCATGCCTTATCAAGCTATGCATGTTTATGCCCGGTTTGGTTTTAAAAGCATGTTTTATAAGCTATGCATGTTTCCAAACTGTTTACTTAATGTTTATGGACAATAATAACTTTGAGATAGGTAAGAAACATTTAATCTTTGCTAACTAATGTAGTCTCATAAATTGCGACATTGCCTGGTAACTTAACAAGTAGAATGGTAATGCAGGTATATCCGCCAAGATACACTGCAGAATCGTCATACGGGTACCAAACACTACCAGCACCGCAAATGTTCAGTGACGAGAACCCCAATGCATGTTCAGCGATGTAAAAATGAAAGGGTATAATGGTCAAGCTAAAAATCCCACATGGGTGCTCATTGTCGTACGTGGCGGCCTTCATGTGCCTTTTGTCTTTGCCGGGCCTGAACCAAAAGTTGTGAATTTTTGTGAGGCCCTTTGTACTTTTTTTCTTTGTAATTTTAGCTTTTATAAACTATATAGTAATGGTGGTCATCAGTTATTACAAAATGTTAAGATAATTAATAATGGAGACTTATATATAAATAAATAAGTAAATTTCAACCTTGTATCTACCTTATGCTACTTGCTTGTGCTTCATAAAATTTCTGTTTCTCCATCTTCTTTTAAGACTTGTAGTTTAACGGTACTCGTGTGATGGTGTGACAATAATCTCAACAAAATGGTTGCGGGCTTCAGTACTTTTTATCGCTTTTCATTTAAAGGTTTGTAGCTTAGTCATACCCAATATGGTATGAGATGGTTCACAAATCAGATGGTTGTAAGTTCAACTACTTAAGTCATAATTACGACGTGTGTGATTTGTTATGTATATTAAGTAACGAGAGCCGAGGTTACTAGTTTATCTTAAGAAAGGCAAATAAATACCCAGCATGAATAGCTTCTAAATGATCAACTTGAATTCACATTCTAACAATTGATAGACAAAGTTGATATCGTTAACACAAAAGCTGTTGGTTTATTCATCTTTTATTCGTTTAGGGTACGTTTGGTCGAGGTATATCAGGAGATTTCATGTCATTTGCATTTTAAATTTTTTTAAATATTGTGTTTGATATGTGAAAATAATGATTTTAAAATTCAACAAATTGGCAAAATGATGAGAATTAAAATGCTTCCAAAAAGTAAACATTTTAATTTACTAGGAAACACTTCTTTTAAAGGACCAAATTCGATCAAAATACTTTTTTTTTCTTGTTGTTTTTGTTATATTACTTTGCTTTTTAGCTTCTTTTTTTTGTTTTTCTTTTTTTTTTTTTTTTTTTTCCTGTTGTCTTTTTTTCTGTTTCTTTTAGAATCAAAGTAATCTCGTAACTTAATAAAGAAAATTGCAATAATAAATATAAGGACATATTTCAAAATATTATGAATTTCTGTCAACCAAACATGTGAAAGTATTTGAAATTTTGAAATTCTAAATCCTGAAGAAGTAAAATTTCTCATAATTTGAAATTTCAAAATTTCAAATTTACGAACCAAACGCCAAATTAGTGGTTAAGAATAGAATGTACGATTCATAAAAAATTTGGAATAATCAAATCACATAAGAGCTTACAAATAGTTTAGTTTATCTCTACCTTACACTGTGATCTGATTCAGATTTTTTTATGATTAAGGGAATACGAAACAGTATGCTATTAATATTCAGGGAATCTAGCTCGAATAAAAAGTATACTGAAATAGCAACTTTTTTAATAGTAAGATGCTACAGAGCCGCTATATACCTTTGTATTTTTTATAGAAACAAGAATGAAACATAAGGAATATATCTATCTACATTTTATATTAATCAAAAGTATACTGATCGAAATCTCATTTTTTTTAAAACTTAACTACCACATTCTTGAATATTCAATAAGTCATAAACGTGAGCATGGAAAAAGTTGAATGCATATTCAATAATATTCTTTTTGAAATACGTAAGTTTTAATAAGATACTCAACGTTAGCCTAAAAAATGGTACATCGGGAATGATTGATGGTGGTATTAATATTCTAAGGTGACAGGTAGATTAAATATTTTGCCTTGATAACTCCATATCGCTTGGCCACCCCATTTGTACTATATCACATGCATGCAACTCTTTCCAATATTTCGCTTGTACCTTTTTATACATTTCTTTTAGTCTTTTTCTTAAACTTGATGTTAGGGATGTCGATTCAGAGCCCACTCTACTAAGATGAAAGGGAAAGATAGGGGTGAAAGGTTTTTAACCGGTCAGCGTTGTCGGTTATCAACTTCAAAAATTTACGAGACTAAGTGCGGTTTAAATTTAATTTATGTATGTATTAGTGCATTCGATAATCGACTCACTGAAATCACTCTTTTGTCTAACTTGCTACTAAAATGAGAACAATATGTTGATGCATGATAATTACTTGTTGCAGTTGAACCGATATTGCATTATCATGAAAGGGATATGTGCCAATCTAGCTACCATTTTGAATGGTTTAAACTTTCTTAGAAACTATTGTAGTTATGACTTATGATCAATACCAAGACTCGTGTTGTGCGTGCATGTGCCTTTTTATCTGTTGATTATAATTACACATATCATTAATTTGAAAACAGTAGCAACGTTTATATCATTTGTGTGAACATACAACTGTACGTAGTCGTTGCAGTTGACCCACTGTAATTACACACTCACTTATTGTTGATGCCATGTGTTTTCACATCCACTTTATAGTACTGCACAAATTGTTACTACCAATTAATGTTATTTTCATATCATGCATGATGAGTCCAACACATTTCAAAACATTAGTAATGTTATAAGGATACCCTGGTTAGCCTAAATACATCTGAGTTAGCGACTCACCCTCTCCATCTAGCATGAACAATTAAAACCTCACTCATTTACTCATTTACCTTCTCTTGGACCATGTGTGCTTAAGCGTATAACATTATGCTCTTCATTCGGACCATATGCGGAAATATTCAGTAAGTATTATATTTGATTATCAACAAGTCTTATATGAAACATTTAACAAAAGATATCTAGATTAAGCTTGCAATTGTGATATCTAGATCTGGTTGTCTTATAACCATGAGTTTTCATGTAAGTCAGTTGGTTACATTTCAGTTAGTGTAACCATGATTTATTTTTCAAAAATTCTAACAAATGAAAAGTCTACAATGATTCAATTTTAAGACACACTTATCGTATATGAGTACTAGAATCTCACAAGATGACAACAATTTTACTTATGGACCCCAGGGCCTGGGTTTTGTAATTTAGGACCATTTTAAGCTTTAAAGACCGGATTTTTAGGCCCTCGTATATCCTTTTGTTCCTTCGATTTTGTTGACATTCAAATCTTTTAATATATGTTATAAAAATGCAAAAGTTATTGATTTGTGAAAAGCATGATAAAAGCAAAGTGATTCATTAATTTGCAAGTTTGATTCACAATATTTAGTGAGGAAAAACGATTTTATTCATACTTAACATTTCTACTTGTCCTATCATACTTGTATAGTCACGATTCTGACATGTGAAAAAACCGACAGCTTATATATTACGGTTGCACACATGAATAGCCCATATACTCTCTTCACATAAAAGATAGAATCCACAGAAGAACTTTAATCATTAAAAGTTTTACTGCTGTTTAAATGTTTTTCACATGAATTTAATGCATCATAAATTATAGAGTAAATTGTAAAAATCGTCCATGTGGTTTGGACAAATTGAACGTTTCGTCCTTGTGGTTCAATAAGTGCAAAGATTCTCCTTATTTTGCACAGTTACGTGAACTTTTATTCCTTCAACAGTGAAATTTGGCAAACCACAAGAACGATCTTTGCAATGATGGAGGACCAAAAGTGCACGTAACAGTGCAAAATAAGAATGGTCTTTGTACTTAATGAACCACAAGGACGAAACGTACAATTTAGCCAAAACACAAGGACGATTTTTGCAATTTACTCTAAATTATACAAGACAACTTAAATAAAGGGAAAAAATAGTGATTTTTTTGGCATATAATGAGGGGCAAAGCAGTCAGTGAATTTGTGGGCATCACGTGCTCCTGGTATCCACTTGCAGCTGCACCACTTTTCTTTGGATTTCTGATCCTTCTCGTCCTTAAATGGTGTTTTTTAGTAGGCTTGGTATATGCTACTGTATTTTTCAAGAGTTTAGGGGTACTTTTAATTAATATCTATAGTTTGAACAGATTCTAAAAAGTTATAGAATATATGTTTGTCACGAAGCAGCGTGGAGCTTTTTTGGGCACTTAGTGGTGGGCAATAACCATTTTGATTTATAGTGGCCGATTGGCAAAAGAGCGCCGAGCTTTGGCTATTTTTTAAGAATATTAATTCTCCAATGATTGTTTAAAAAGCAGGGAGTTGTGGCTATTTTTTCGCTATTTTCTCACGGTAACTGCTCACTGATTACTGCTACTGTTATTTTTAACAAACACAACCTATATGAATACAACTTTTTAGCTTTTGATCGTTATTAAGATGATTGATGCCATAGTCGAGCCTTCCTAGCATTTTGTGTTGTTTTTGAACTAGTTCCAAAATGCCAACTTGTTTCTAAATAGCGTTGTTTTAAGATAACTTCATTAGAATTGTTACTTTGGAAAAAGTAAAGATATTATAATTCCGCAAGAGCTGCAATTAAGTATAAACGAGGGGCTCAAAGACAGAGCATCAAATAACGACAACGAAGCATAAAACTAAAAAAAACAGAAGTGTCAAGTTTGAATCTAACAATCCTACGATAACTATGTTTCGAACCTCTATTTGAAGCCCACAGTTTGAACAAAAGAGAATATCTCATCCTGCAGAATAGAGGATGCCCTTATTTCCAATGCCGCATACAAAATTCTGTTTTTTCACTTCCACATGAGCCAAAATATTGACAAATAAACAACGTGATCGAAACCACTTGGATGCCCATTTCTCTTCAAGGAATCCAAAGTTCCATTTTAAGATGTCATTTCTATTGTTGTTTTCTTGAAATAATGTATAATCTTATGGACCATCTTACATCATCAATATCTTCATATTCTGTTCACTTGAACTAAAAAAAAAAAAGTTCGATTCTCACATGTTATAGTCAAATTGATGTGATCTGAAAAGCATGCAGAAAAGTTTTTTTTTCTTTTTTACAAAACCATATTAGCAGTTATAATATGGGCCGTACATTGTTAATTCTTGTATCTCGTATAGACACTAAATTAGCATTCTTGATTTTAAGACAAAATAACTTAATTAATGAAAAAGTACACATTTAAGGCTAATTAAATAAGAATCACATGAATGATCCATTGAATCTAAATAACAAACTACAAAGCATACATACATACTACATTAGCATTCTTGATTCCAAGATTTTAAAGGTTCTTTTATTAATTTTTAGATGGTTATAATAAGATTATATAAGCTTAGTCATTAAGTTTTTTACTATTTTTTTGAGTGTGTTATTACACAAATAAAAATTTGATAACTCATATTTTTTTAAATTTCATAATTGTTTAGCTAGCTCGTGTACTAACGTGTATAATGAGTTATTTTAGTTGACCAAATGCATACATAAAATGAGTTATTTTACTTTCGAGAAGAAAACTGGGCTCTCCACAATTTGAACTTTTGTAATTTTGTAGGTACATTACGTTTGTTGTTGGGCCCAGATTATATTCTAGTTTTGTATGAATATTGAGCCAGTGCCCACATCTGAAACAGATATTTACATATTTTCAAACATTTGGGCCTCCTGGAAGTTTAACATGATAGAAAAGTGATTATGTATCCATTGTCTGTAGTGGACTAATGGCATTGTTCTCATGCAACTTTAAGGAATTAAGTGTGAAAAACTATTTGTCCTAATTGTGAGAAGATTTTTACAAAAATTTGACATGGGGTTTTTAGCAGATCGTGATAATATCTTACAAGATGCAATTCCTAACTAAGGGAAACATGATTAGTTATGTAATTTACAAATGTACTTCATGATCTAACTAAGAAAATGCATAATCCCCAAGTTTTGGTTTTGTGCATAAATTTGAAGTCCTAGACTCAGAATTGAGAGGAAAAAAGTAGTAAGAAAACTTACAATGTTGATTAGGGCTCATATTAGTTGAAGGAAAGGCCTTAATTTCGAGTGTGGTATGTTATGGGATGAGTTTGGGTCGTTTGGGTCGTTTATGTGTTATGGTTATGTGAAGGAGGGGTGTTTGTTTAATACTTAAATTATTCAGACCCAGGGAACCATGGATGGGTCGGAACCAAATCCAGGGTTCCGTCCCTTATGTCCTTCGGTTCCGTGGGAACAAAACATGTTTTAGTCAATTTTGTCGTTTTGAGCAAACGAAGGTCTAAGCTAATGTTCAAAACTACAAATTAGGTTCCATTAGTCCTAGTCCAAGTCAAAGAAGATTGAATGGCTCATGTTTAAGAGGTTTAGTTAGAATATCGACAATGTTATCTTCTGAGGATACTTTTTCGATAGAGATGTTTTCTTTTTGAACATTGTCGCGAAGGAAATGATGACGGATTTTGATGTGTTTAGTTCGAGCATGTGGAACTGTATTTTTACGGAGATCGATAACTCTTTTGTTGTCACAAAGAATAAAGATGTCATTAAGCTGAATTCCGTAGTCGATAAGAGCTTGCTTCATCCAAAGAGCTTGTTGACAGGCTTTTCCGGCTGATACATATTCGGCTTTGGTTGTTGAAATAGCGAAAGCCGTTTGTTTCTTTGAGAACCATGAGGTAAGACAATGTCCAACAAAAGTACAAATACCACTTATGCTTTTTCTATCAACATAGTCACCGGCATGGTCCAAGTCGGCATACACTATGGTTTCTACTCCCATTCCTTTGGGATACCATAATCCTAAATGTGTAGTACCTTTTATATATCTAAAAATCCGTTTTACGGCTTCAAGATGTGATGTTTTTGGATCTTCTTGAAAGCGAGCATGATTCGTTATAAGTATACGACAGTTTTAATATTTGTAAGTTTTCCCTATAGGACCAAGATTCACTTGAGGACAAATGATAAATTGATTTTTCGAGGTCGTTTTCCCAACGAGATTTGAATTGAAATTTACATTTGTGTTTTTACTTTTAATGCTTGATTGTAGAATATTTTTGGTTTGGTTTATAGAGATTTAAAAACTATTTTAACTAATTAAATAGCAACTACAAGTAATGACAATAAAATTAAGCTAAGAATATGATATTAAAGGATATGTTTGCCAAGAACGGTGAAAAGATCATAAAGCGTTAATTCTCGGTTTAAGCCTTTTTTTAATTAATACCCGTCAAAATTAATTATTTTCTTACAACGTTGGCTTATATTGAAAACAATTAATTTTTCTTGGTAAAAATTATTAGATCTAAATAATCAATTATCCTAACGGCTTTTCCCCGTTTAAACAACTAACTAAAAAGATCTTCAAATAATCCGGAAATTATTAACTAGCAATCTTCAATACCCGTTTAAAAAACTATTTTCTCACAACGTTAGTTTATTTTGAAAATAATTCTTTATCTAGGTAAAATTACTATACTTAATCAATTATCCCAACGGCTTTTGCCCGTCAAGATAACCAAAATCAATCCAAGTAACCGAAGATTATTAAACAACAATTTCTAAGTTTTCACACTTTATTTCTCAAATCACCAACACTTAACAAACATATATAAATCTACTCATTACACATATTAATTAAACTAAAATCAACAATTAATCCAACAATATTCATCATAACTCTAAACTAA
Source organism: Artemisia tridentata subsp. tridentata (assembly GCA_021014915.2). Taxonomy (NCBI): domain Eukaryota; kingdom Viridiplantae; phylum Streptophyta; class Magnoliopsida; order Asterales; family Asteraceae; genus Artemisia; species Artemisia tridentata. The sequence continues at coordinate 124,294,447 of CP139504.1, forward strand.
TCTAATAGAGAAAGTAAGGAAATAGAACTTGGTGAATAAAACGAGACTAATAACCACCCGATCTTATAAACTTAGCGAACCCCAAAGTTTACTTATTTAATAGCTTATACATTACTGAATAGTTAATAAAGTTTGTGACTTTACTCACTAATTAGTTTTATAAAAACTAGAAAAGCTATAAACTTTAGTTAATACGCAAGCTTATAAAACCCTTAAGCTCCTCGCCTTATGATGAATGATAGATGTCATAAAAATCAAAACTTTATCAAGGTTAGGACAATAAGCTATAATGATAAGCAATCTAAATAACTAAATTAGATCAAATAACGTATTGATAAGCTAATCTAATCTAGTAAAACTAGGATTAAATCTAATAAGCTAAAAAGCTAATAGATCTAAACTAGCAAGAATCAACCAAAGCTAAAAAGCTAGATCGAAAACTAGAAGGGGGGTTGAATAGTTTTACGTCTTTTTAATTTATAAAAACTTTTGTTTACTTTTTAAAACTTCGATTCTATCTTATGTGAATTCAACTCTTGATCAATATGAACATATATAAGCAAATATAGATAAGTAATGCAAGTAAGGTAAATATAATGAAATAAGAGAGAGAGATGGAAAGATCAAACCACAACACGGAGATTTATAGTGGTTCGGCTACAAGGACACCTTCCTTGCCCTACTCCACTCCTCGAGTCACCTACTCGAGAGTTTTCTTCACTATGTCAACAAACTCCCTTATGGCGGAGAAACCTTACACAACTTTAGCTTACACCGGCTTAACGACACAAAGCTAGATGTCGAGTCCTAATCGTAGCTAGAACCAATCTCACAACTTATACACAACTTCTACACGACTTCTTCACGACTTCTTCACAACGGCTTCACGACTTCTTCACGACTTCTTCTTCACGACTACTTCACGACTACTTCTTCACAACTACTTCACAACAAATTTACAACACTACTACGTAGTTACACTTAGATCTACTTATCACAACTACACAACACTTTACACAACAACACAATTGAATGAGGTAAGTAATAACACTTCTTCACTAGTTGAAGTAGAGTTCTTCTTTTGCACTTTTTGTGGTGGAAGCTTGGATCACTTAGAAACCAATGCTTAAGAAAATATGATCAAAGGATTTACAATGTTTAGAATGAATTTAGAACAGAAAGTTTTAGTGTGCAAAAGGTGAGTAAAAGTCCAGGAGAAGGCTGGTATTTATAGGAGAAAAATTGGACAGCTGGAGGTCTACTGGAGCGGGGGCGGTCCCCTTAATTATTAAGGGGACCGCCTAGTAAAATTAAGGGGGCCGCCCCTACTGAACGTTGGCCAATTTTGTCCTTTTGTGGGGAAGGTTTTTCTGGAACATTTTAACTGATTTTGGTTAAAATTTTGAATTCATATTTTTATAAAAGATTAAACATTTTTATTTAATACCAAAAATGTTTTTAAAAAATATATAAAATGTTTTTGATGTTTTATAAAAAAATCTAGTTATTAAGAAAATGTTCCTTTGATCATACAATGCATTAAGCATTAGTTCATTCATACCTTAAGTGATTTGAGTTGTAGAAATAGATATTTACAACTAAATACTTGTTTACGTCATAATTTTCCGATTAATGATTTTACATTTTGTGATTATCAAAACGTAGAGATATCGAAAAATATTAATAACGTGTTTAGGCATTATTTATATCAACAATCTCCCCCTTTTTGATGATTACAAAATCTAAACTCATTAAATCTAAAAATTAGTTTTTAGACAAGTATTTAGTGAGTTTACATCTATTTCTCCCCCTTTTTGTAGAATCAAAAAGGTTAAGCCGACAAGTTTTAGAATCTAAATTTGTCGGGACGAGAACTCCCCCTTGATGTGTACTCCCCCTCGTTTGGGGGCACCAAGGAAACGAGCTATGGAACGCTTGCAAAAAAAATGTTAGAAGCACAAGTATATGTAACAACAATAAGCAAGCATATAGAATAAGATCATTCATTTAATAAAGGTGTTGTGGATAAGTACACAACCAAAAGATTACAACATGAAGCATGCAAGCATACAAACAAAAACTACTAATGAAACTACATAATCATCTTAGAGGTACATGGTCTTCCATGGAGCTTGCTTGCAAAAAGGGTTTGAAAAATTATTTTTAAGCATTGCATATGCTTAATTGGGTGAAAATGGAGGTGGTGGTGGTGTAGTGGGTGAAGGAGGTGGAGGAGGTGGTGGTTGTGGGTTGGCAATCATGTGTTCAAGAGATGAAAACATGTAGTGTATCTCATCTCTAAGACCAAAGATTAAGGTCCGGTTATGGACGCAACAAAGACAATTATCACCATGGGCTTCAAGCATTGCCCAAGGTATAGGAAAGAATGGTGGTGGGGTTGGTGATGGTGAAAAGTGAGCATCAAGAGGTGTGATGGGTGATAGGGAAATGGCAAGTTGGGTGTATGAAGGTTCTTGAGTGGATGGTGGTGATGATGCTCTTGGTGATGATGTTAGGTGAGTGTAGATGTAGTCATTTATGGATAAGGTGGATGGAATGGAGGAAGATGAAGCTCCATGGGTGGATGATGTTTTTGATGGTGCATTTGGTGCACTTGGGGATGAATTTTGAGGTGGTGGTTATGGAGTTTTGATGTCATCTTGGGTTACGTCAATGAAAGGTTGTTTTGGTGGTATGATAACAAGTCTTTGTTTCCTTGAAGTCTTAGAGATGGAGGATTTTAGTGATAGCATTGTAGATGAAAATGGGTGTTTTTATGAAGGTGATGGTTGATGGAGTGAAAGGTAATTGTAAGGAGGGTTTTTATATTGTGAAAATGTGGTTGATTTAGGCAAATTATGGAGGTATTGTGGTAATATTCCAAGTCCAGTTCGTGCATTAAGGGTAATGGTAGCTGGGGCTAGGTAAAAGTGGTCACAAGATGCAAAAGAAAACAGTGAAATTTACTGTCCAGATGGCCGGTCCCCTTAATTGTTGGGCGGCCCCCTTAAAAATTAAGGGGACCGCCTAAGGAATTAAGGGGGCCGCCCATCTGGTGATTTCCCAGGCGACCAAATTTGAAAAATTTCCAGAAAAAGGTTATTTTTAGGGTGTCTTTGCAGCAAGTTCCATTTGGATCATGTACATCAAGAATGATTAAATATTATCAATTGCATATTTAAAACAATATACATAAAACAATTATATTAGAAGCATAGTCATATAATTTCAAATAAACTAGTAGCTAGGTTCTAATAAGTTTATCAACTAACATGATAAAAGCCATAGCAAGCAAGTGTCAATATAATAGTACTACATATAAGTGTCTAATAAAAATCAACTAAACATTCATCAAATATGTTTATTTCTTCTTCTTCCCAAACAACTTTCCAAGTGACTTTCCAATGGACTTGAAGCCGCCTCGTACTTCATGGTGCATCTGCCGTTGTGAGTTTAGCATCTCGGTTTGCCTTTCGAAAAGTAGTTCGTCTGTCATTTCGGCATGAGGAGGAACTTGATACTCGGTGTAATCAAGATCCGGGAGATTTTCAACGAAAGTCCTTGGTGATGGGGTACTAGCACGTGATGTGCCTTCCTCCGCATCATCATCATCATCATCACCTTGATGAGACGTGGAACCACGAGGTGGAAACGAGACTGACTTACGAGATTTACCCTTGTCACTACGGGGGCGACGGGTACGGACTTGAGCAAGTGGATTGAGGGTTGGTTGAACAGACTCATAAATTGGACTCCGAAGATGTGGATAGTGTACCATGACATGATTGTAGAGACGAGTGAGAAACATACCATATGGTAGATTTGCATTATGAGTGTTTTTGGCGGACATGATACGGTAGACAAAGAGATATGCCAAATTGTACGGTTGTTCAGCAACGATACAATACAACATGTGGACTATGCTTGCCGCGACATGATCACGATGACCACTGGTACCGAACGCATTCTCACGAATGAGTTCTTCCCAACTCTTCATGTCGCGGCGTAGATCTTTGAGAAGGATTTGGTTTTCAGAGATTTCAACATCTTTTGACTTGATCTTTCGACTAGTCGTACCACGAGCTAGCCCAAGATATTGACGAATCTCTTCAGGAGATGGAATCTCGGAGTAGTAAGGACCCTCTTGAGGTCGATTAAGCTCAAGAGAAGAAAGGTCCCACTCATTTGAGAAGACAGCTTGACCGGAGGAGGGAATTCCTAGAATTTGCCCGAATTGAGCAAGAGTAAGAGTGATGAGTTGGTGTTGAATCATGAAGGATATGAGGATAGTGCCAAAGGGATCGGTTTGCAATACCACTTGACTATAGAAGTCAAGGACAAAGCGCGGAATGATTGGCTCATTAATTTTGTAGAGACAATCAAGACTTACGTTGGAAAACATACGTTCTATGTAGTCGGATTCATAGAACGATGGATGGACAATTCTCCCCTCATGAATGTTTCTATCCTCAATGTGACGATAGAGACAAGCAACAGAGGGAGCTATCCCTGGAATAGCGGAAACCTTTGGAATGTATGATTTTGATCTTGAGACATCGCCAACTGTCACTTTGGGCATTTTCACCTATACAGGATGGCAACAAACAAACAAAATAAGAAAATGACATGCATATATTAAATATGCTACTTATGTGGAACGTAAACATACTTCGACTCTAAAACTTAAATCCTAAGAAGTAGTTTACAATGTTCCTTAGTTTTAATTTTTAACTCGCTTGAAATGTATTTTATGATGTTAAAGAATAGTTATAGGGACATTATGACAAGAAATCAACAATATCCTAACGTTCTTTTATACGTCATAAGCTACCTTGAAATGTGGCTAGACAAACATTGGATTGTATATCTAGCTATTTCTTACGAGTGTTTATGTTAAGTAACTTAGATTTTGACTCAAAAATTTCTTTCAAAATGTTGTGCCAAACGCTCCTTTAAATAAGAAGATAACTAGTAAAAATTCAATATACATATGAATTATGTATCTTGACGACTTAAAACAACTAATTTCATGTTTACAAACTTTGACAAGTAGTTATAAACTTAATTTAGATTAAGTTTTGATGATTCTAGCTCCTAATCCAAACACTCTCTTATATTTAACAAAAACATTTTTTATGATTCGAAAAATATATTTTTAGTATTTGTGAGTTGTAACAAACCAATGTGATTAGTTTTAACAAGTGTTTATGGCATAATTCAACAATATGATTAGTTTTGAAAAAAAGAGTGATTAGTTTGACATAATGGTTTTATTAATTACTTAGTTTCTAGGTTGATTAATCATTCTAATCCTATGGGGAGCATTTGATTACAACATTCTTAGACTTAATTTCAATAAAATTTAAGTTTTTTAAAAAAAAAATTAGCAAAAGACCTAATTAAGATTAGACTCAAAATTGAATGAAATTAGATGAAATGTGTTTTGGAAAACTTACAAAATGTGTTGCTAATCGATGTATAGATGTTTGCCCTTTGTGAAATTGACCCGAATTGGTGATAAGATGATGGATTTGGGATGGCAGTTCGTATACAGCAGAGTGGGAGTGAAGTGAGTTTGAAAAATGGGGTGTTTGGCAAAGTTTTCAAGGAGAAAATTCGTTTTGGCAGCAACAGTAGGCCGGCCCCCTTAAACATTAAGGGGACCGCCCCCGTTTACTAGCCGGTCCCCTTAAACATTAAGGGGGCCGCCTGCCAAATTTTCGAATTACTTGGATTTTTGTTTCTGACGGCAAAATATTTATATGTATATATTTATAATATATCAAAAATACGTTTATTTGGCACGAAGAAGGAATACTTGACACATTTTATTAACATTTCGTTAATAAACTTAATCTTGATAATTTTGGACAAAATGCTCAAGACGTCAAGTCGACAAGAGGTTTAAGGATTGGGAAGAAATGATGAGGTAATGACGGAGATAGGTGCTGGCGATGACGGGAGTTTGTTTCATTCATAGTTTTCTTGACTCGACGGTCAAAGTGCTACTTCTACGTTAATCCACTTAACTCACTTCTCTTCATCACCATGAGTTATGTAACAGTGGACACGGAAGATTTTCGTGTTGAACGTTAAAGTTCAAAAGAGGCAAAGGGGGAAGAAAAGGTTCGATGACGAACAATTTCTTTTAGTTCTAGATAATCAACAAATGACGTATCTAGGTTATGTGCGTATATATATATATATATATATATATATATATATATATATATATATATATATATATAGTATGTATAAATAGTAGTATAGGTATATATATGTATAAGGAAAAATCTACTAACTAACATACTAAGCATAAAAGATTAATGGGGCATGCAATTGGCTAGTTCATTTATCTACGCATATAATGGTGAGCATGAAAGAGTGGCGTACCTTTTGGTCTTCAACATGTGGTCTTCAAGTTCTTCAAAGCGTATTAACTTATAAAACTCAATTACGAAAGAGAAAACGCCTTTCCCGATGAGTATGCAATCTAGCCACTTGGTCCCCATGATCTCATTTGTCCAAAGTTGTTTGGCCCAAACATGGTTTGCAATTGACTCGGATGCATATATGGTGGAAGTATTCTCCAAGGATTGTAGCTTGGTGGATTTGGGTAATTCCACATTGGGTAACTATTATTATGACGGTTTGGTATATTTTGGTTTCTTTTAGGTTGAGGAGTTTTAGGCCGAGGGTGAGGACTAGGTGGTCTTCTAGGTGGAGGTGTTTTTGACCTTAACCTTGGTTTAGAGTATTTTACTTCATTTTTTAAGGATGGTTTATAAAAGGTTTTTACTTCCTCATCACTAGCTATGGGTATTTTTCTATCTTTTATAAGTATATACTTAGGTTTTGACTCTAAAGGTTTTTGCTCACTAGTTTCACATTCAAACTTTACATTTTTAGTTTGACTATTTGAATCCTTAGTTGAATTAAATCCTAATCCGGTTTTATCACTTGATACTCTTTGAATACTTATTATTTCCCTAAGAGAATTACTACTATTTTCGAATTTGTTAAGCCTATAAATTTCCTCCTTAAGTATTTCATTTTCATTTTTTGTTTCTTGACATGTTTTACATTCAAGAATTTATTTTCCCTTTTCTAAGTTATGTAGTTTAATTTTTAATTCTAGTATTTCTTTTTCTAATTGATTATTAATGTGTTTTAGTGATTTATTTTTAGTCATTACTTTTTGGCCTAATATACATAACCTATTATATTCGTTATCTAGGTCTTTTTCATCTAATGATAAATTTTCATCACTAAAGTATTCGGTTTCGGAACGTACCTCACTTGATGTCTTAGCCATAAGACACTTCTCTTCTTTTGTGGTTTCTTTCTCGTCTTCTTCACTGTCACTCCATGCTCCTCCAATGAACGCCTTTTGGTTTTGCTCCTTTGACATCATAGGGCATCTTCCAATGAGATGATTTGGATCACCGCATTTGAAGCACTTCCTCTCGCTCTTGCTACCTTTGTCGTCTTTGTTTCTTTGGAGTGTTTTCCTTTCGTCATGTGGTTGTCTAACGAATCTTCCTCGTCTTTTGAAAAACTTCTTGAAGTCTCTTACGGCCATGGCATATTCTTCATCATCACTTTCGGAGGTTGAGCTATCCTCGTCACTTGATGCTTTCCTAGCTTTCAACGCGATTGACTTGCTTTGCTCTTTCTTTCCTTTGACCATCTCGAAGTCTTTCTTGATTATTGCTTCGTAGACTTTCAAGTTGCCAATCAACTCGTCAAGTTGAAGAGTTGACAAGTTCTTTGATTCTTCAATTGCCGTAACTTTAGCCCGCCATTTTGGATGAAGAGCCCTAAGAAATTTCCTGACAAAATTCTTACTAGAAAAACTCTCATCAAGTGCCTTTAAACTTGTGATGATTGTGTTAAACCTAGCAAATGCATTATCAATTGATTCCTCTTCCGGAATCGTGAATTGTTCATATTGTTGAACAAGAAGATCTATTTTATTATCTTTGACTTGACTATTACCTTGGTGAGTTATTAGTAAAGAGTTCCAAATTTATTTTGCGGTTTCGCACATAAAGATTCTTTCGTATTCTTTACGTGGTAGCGCATTATAAATAACCATTTTAGCCTCATTATTTTTAGAAAGTTTTCTTTTTAAATCATCACTTTGTTTTTTCAAAAGGTACAATTTCATCCTTTTTAGTTTCAAGATTATGTTGAATAGGTAAAAAATCACCATTAGTAATAACATGCCAAAGATCTAGATCTTTTGACTTCACATAAGTTTCGAATCGATTTTTCCAATATAAAAATCCATCACTTTCAAATAGTGGTGGTCTTTGCATAGATTGCCCTTCTAAATATTTTTCAGATTCCATAGATCGTTTCAAGTTTTAAAATACAGTTAATTTTAAAAATCTTGTTTAACCTGGCTCTGATACCAATTGTGGAAAACTAGAAGGGGGGTTGAATAGTTTTACGTCTTTTTAATTTATAAAAACTTTTGTTTACTTTTTAAAACTTCGATTCTATCTTATGTGAATTCAACTCTTGATCAATATGAACATATATAAGCAAATATAGATAAGTAATGCAAGTAAGGTAAATATAATGAAATAAGAGAGAGAGATGGAAAGATCAAACCACAACACGGAGATTTATAGTGGTTCGGCTACAAGGACACCTTCCTTGCCCTACTCCACTCCTCGAGTCACCTACTCGAGAGTTTTCTTCACTATGTCAACAAACTCCCTTATGGCGGAGAAACCTTACACAACTTTAGCTTACACCGGCTTAACGACACAAAGCTAGATGTCGAGTCCTAATCGTAGCTAGAACCAATCTCACAACTTATACACAACTTCTACACGACTTCTTCACGACTTCTTCACAACGGCTTCACGACTTCTTCACGACTTCTTCTTCACGACTACTTCACGACTACTTCTTCACAACTACTTCACAACAAATTTACAACACTACTACGTAGTTACACTTAGATCTACTTATCACAACTACACAACACTTTACACAACAACACAATTGAATGAGGTAAGTAATAACACTTCTTCACTAGTTGAAGTAGAGTTCTTCTTTTGCACTTTTGGTGGTGGAAGCTTGGATCACTTAGAAACCAATGCTTAAGAAAATATGATCAAAGGATTTACAATGTTTAGAATGAATTTAGAACAGAAAGTTTTAGTGTGCAAAAGGTGAGTAAAAGTCCAGGAGAAGGCTGGTATTTATAGGAGAAAAATTGGACAACCGGAGGTCTACTGGAGCGGGGGCGGTCCCCTTAAATAGGGGGCGGTCCCCTTAATTATTAAGGGGGCCGCCTAGTAAAATTAAGGGGGCCGCCCCTACTGAACATTGGCCAATTTTGTCCTTTTGTGGGGAAGGTTTTTCTTTAACATTTTAACTGATTTTGGTTAAAAATTTGAATTCATATTTTTATAAAAGATTAAACATTTTTATTTAATACCAAAAATATTTTTCAAAAATATATAAAATGTTTTTGATGTTTTATAAAAAATCTAGTTATTAAGAAAATGTTCCTTTGATCATACAATGCATTAAGCATTAGTTCATTCATACCTTAAGTGATTTGAGTTGTAGAAATAGATATTTACAACTAAATACTTGTTTACGTCATAATTTTCCGATTAATGATTTTACATTTTGTGATTATCAAAACGTAGAGATATCGAAAAATATTAATAACGTGTTTAGGCATTATTTATATCAACCAAAGCTAAAAAGCTAGATCGATTAGAAGAAAAGAAATTAACTAGTTTATAAAAGAAAATTTTATAAAAAGTTGATTAGGGAAAGTAAAAGAAGATATTAATGAAAAGAACCATATTACAATGAAATTGTGACATAAACATTGCTTTCATTGTTAGACAAGTATAAAGAGATACCAAATCCAGCATTACAAGAATGGTATATGGAATCTAATGATGTCGGAAGCAAATATGAATTTAACAAAGGTATAAACAAAGGAATTAACATATACTAATAATTAAGACCCTTGCGTTGCACATGTACTATATATAAGTGTTCATAGTGTAATATTCGGCACTTGTTTTCATCATTATACATTTAAGTTGTTATGGTATCACACCTATTGACATTTAATTTTCGTTACTTGCTTTAAACATATGCTTGATTAATAGGCAAAATTCGAGAAATAAAACAATGATGATGAAACATCGATGATATTGGCTTCGTACCTAAAAGTTTCATTTTTCTAGACAACACCCTGTTGCAAATTTGGGCTCACTAACTAGTTTACCGCTTATTGCAAAAGTGAGTCGGGCCATACATCCATAAAATCACGTCAAATGTGCTCGTGTCTAGTGCTCAACCTAAGTTGATAGAATGACGAGTTTTTTATTTACTAGAATATCTTTTTGTGCGAAGAAAGCTTTTTCTTATAATTTATTGTTATCGGTAGCCAAAAAGTTGAATCAACGGCATTGAATGTCAGCTCCGATACAGTTTTACGAAACCGAAAGAAAGAAAAAACATGTGCCCTTCATGCGAAACTCCTTGTCGGATAACTTCACATCCGCACGAAAGGCGTAACGACAGCCCCATTGTCTCGGAGCCATTCTGAAAAAGGATAAATTTGCACTATTACCCAACAAAAAACCTAAAACATATGATTTGTGTATATGTTTTCATATAAAGAACAGTATCTAAAGATCATCGTATTAGAGCCTTATAAATATAAAGCTATGGATGCTGATTAAGCTACATATAAAATGTAGGGTCGGTTGTAATTTTATATACTTTTGCATGATATAAAACAAAATCAAAGTGTTTAATGATACATTAATTAATCTAATGAGTCTACCGCCAATGTAACATCTTAGGGTGGTGGCAGTCATGTCTCTGAAAAAACCCCATACCTTCCAACCCATCAATAATATCATTTCACCTCATTCATACTTTTTTCATACCTCCCAACCATTTTTTAGTGGCAACCATGCCTTTTTCATACCTCCCAACTAATATATTCTTCTTATCAACTAACTCCGTATCAAACAAATGACTAAAGCTTTTAAAGTACCATTGCCGTTGAATCATCACATGCCGCCCAGCTATGCCGCCAGGCCAAACCGCCAATGTAGCAGCAGTGTTCACCGCCGGTTTGAGCATGCCGCTGGCCAAACCGCTGCCTACTGACACCACCCTTAGAAAATGATGTTTGCTCCGTGATTTGAGTCGTTTATGACAAGTGTGACCGTGACCGACCTTATTTTGCATCAAAATACGTAACACGTGGCTTTTGTCTGAGGAAAGGAACAATCTCATCATCCAACTTTAAATAAAAAATTACGAAGTAATTGTCAAGCTAGAAAGAAAAAAAAAAAAAAAAAAATTGTGATAAGTTTGTGCAGATACTCGATAATTAAATGCTCGTGCCTAAGATTCAAACGTTTGAGCATGCTTGTGTCAACGATTCTATTTAGGGTGAGTTTATCCACAACCTTCGATAGGGAGGGTATTCAATCATTAAATGCATCGCTAGCTTGTACAATGTGCATTGCGAGTTGTATGATTTGATCAAATTCTCTCTGATGTGACAACATAAAAATCCCTTCTATTTAGAGACCGCCTATCCCCCCCCCCCCCCCGCCCCCCCCCCCCCCCAAATCCCACCCTCCTTTTTTTTTTTTTTTTTTTTTTTTTTTTATATATCAAAAAACTATAAACCTGAAAGTGCGGAACAGAAAATATAAAGTTTAATAAGTCAAACGTTTAAAACTGTCTAAAATACGGAACAAAAACTGACAAAAAACTGTTTTATACAGGAAACAAATAGGGGACAAAAGAAATATAGTACAAACCCCACTGATGTGATATCATTGGGGGGTTTGTATAGTGTACCCCTATACTATACAAACCCCCCTATGATCAACCGTACAAATCGCGAAACACACAGTACAACACCACGATGCACATAGTACAATCATTCAATGCATGCAATGATTGCAAACCCCTCTTATAAGGGAGTCCGTATAAACTGCCCTTTTATTGTTATGCTACCTTTATCAATGATTACAAGTTGATCATTAAAACTTGGGGGACACTATACAAACCCTCCATGATGTTATATCAGGGGAGGTTTTGTACTAGATTTCTTTTCTCTCTCATTTATTTTCAGTATGACACAGTTTTTTGTCATTTTCTGTTCCGTATTTCTGACAGTTTTAAGCGTTTGACTTATTAAACTTTATATTTTATGTTCCGCATTTTCAGGTTTATAGTTTTTTGATATTAAAAATAAATAAATAAATAAATAAATAAATAAAAAAAAAAAAAAAAAAAAAAAAAAAAACGGCAAGAAATTAAGAGAGTTGCCCTTTGTATTTTATGGAGGGTGGGAATAGGCGGTGTTTGATTACTCAGTAAATCGGTATCATCAAATTTTATGTACTTTAACAAATAAACACCAAGATTAGATGCACCGCGTTTGAAAAGCAAAACTCTGTATAGTGTCACCATCATGGAAAAACTTTGTTCCACCGACATTTATGCATAAAAAAAATAGTAATAATAAAATAAAAATAATACACATTATACCGTTGAAGGTTTAAAAAATAAATAAATAAAAATAAAATAAAATTTACACTCTACCTTAGAGGGGAGGGAGTGCCCTTCGGTTAGCATTCGGTGATGTTCGGCGTTCTTCGGCAACACCGCCGCGAGTGTTCGGGAAATGGGATTTTCGGTATCTTTTGCCGATTGGAAATGTGGAGAAAACAATGCATAAACGGTCAAATATTTTAAAAAAGGACCGTTGGCCATTAATGTAAAAAAAAAAATAAATAAATAAAAAATAAAAAATAAAAAAAATAAATTCCCTTATTTTTTACCTATATATACATACCACTTTCTATCATTTTACATACAATTTTTCTTCCAAAACAACTACATACATACAATTTTCTTCCAAATCAACTATGGATTCAAGGAAGTAAAAAAAAAATCGCTAACCCCAAACAAACCCGATCCCAACCTAGTCGATCGGGTTATCCGCAACCACAAAATTTTCTTCCAAATCAACTTTCTCAACCATCTCCAAATCAATTCTATTCTCAACTTTCCCCAAATCAATTTTCTCAACCATCTCAACCATCCTCAAATCAATTTTCGCAACCATCCCCGAATCAATATTATGTGCCACAACCCGCGTCTTCACATCCAATGTTTATGGGCAATCCTCCGATGAATCCACAACTCTACAACATGTCAAGGTCGATGGATTTGGACCAACTTGGTATTTTTAACAATCGTGAAGATGATGAGGTCGTACCCGAGACACAAGAACCAAACTCGTTTGGTATATTAAAAATGTGTGAAACTTGGACGCAAGAGCAAGAGGTTGCATTGGCGAAAGCATGGGTTCAAGTATCCGAATGAAATGTGTGTTTTAATTTTATGTAGTTTGTGTTTTATGTATTAAAAATATATTTAAAAAAAATGATTTGGTAAACTTTGGTGACCGCCGCCACCATTTTGGTAAACTTTGACTTGGAAGGTTGTGATTGGTAGATAATGACGTGGCGAATTTGGTATCATTTGGCAAAGTCTAACCACTCCCTCCCCTCTACCTTATTTACTTACAAATACCCACAATTTTACCAATTTTTAAACACAAACTCACCATATCTTAACTTCATCATTTCAAAAAAAAATATGTCTCAAGAAAATACTCCCAAAACACCAAACATCCCCAACGAAGAAATAACCGCAACACTCCCCGACACCCGAGGGAACGTTTAATCTAGGAAATACTCCCCCGTCGTACCAACAAACCAACTTACTACCACAATCATTCTTTTATAACCAAAATTACACAAACCCACCATACCGTAATCCATACCCACAACAACTAGCTTTTAACTAATTCTTACAACAACACCAACAAAACGCGTTTAGCTAATTCTCGAGACACCATAACTCGTACCCATTTGATATGTCACAAACCCAAATTGGTGGTTCGTCATCACACCAACCCATGTCTCCCGTTTCTGCATTTTCAAATGAAGATTTGTACGAACCTCACTTTTAGGAGGGTTTTTATGAAAACAGTCAACGTGAAGAATCTCCCGCTGAAGTCACGGCCCCGGCACCCACACCGGTTACAGTGAAGCCGAAAAGACGCCAAAAGCAAAAGAGGGGGGCTCAAACCGAAGAGCCAACACGGATCATTCCATAGATCAAAGAGGAAGAAATTGGGTTGTGCAAAGGTTGGATTAATGCATCCAAAAATGGTGCCATTGGTAATGCGAGGAGGGAAAATGGCTTTTGGAATGACGTTGTCGCGCTCATAGAGAGCAAAACAAAGTCGGATCGCCGAACGTACGATATGGTTTGTGGGAAATGGAAGACGGTGCGTCCGAATGTGTTGGGTTTATTGATTTGAAGAAGATAAAACAAGAAGGACTAAATCAGAAAGAAGATAAATCTACAAAGACTAAAGATTTAGAAGATATTCTTAATTATTTAAAAGATATTCCTTTGTAAACCCTAATCCTCTAATATATAAAGAGGGTTAGAGGCGTTTAATTTATGGGTGTGCACAAATATGTAGACGTCTAAAGGGGTGTGTGTGTGTGTATATCTAGGCGTCAAGTTCCTACAATGGATGTCTAGGGATAGAATTGTTTGTCACTACAAGGATCTTAGAATCCCTGTTAGAATGTAACCGTTCTAGAGTTGATCATCTAGAATTGTCATGATTATGTGAATCATATGAATGAAAAACCTTGTTCATAACATTGATGTTCTTATTGTTTATTCCGCTGCGTATCATGTTTATTCAATGTTATTGTTCCTAGATAATATGAGGTCTAAACAACCTCAAGCTATAAACGATTCTGCAGGTGGTATCAGAGCTTGTGAGCTCGTGATATCTAGGATCTACAAGTTTTAATGTCGAAGAGAAGCAGTTTTGAAGAAGGTCTGATTAGTTTTTCAAGTTTTTTTTACGTATAATCGATCTTTAAGGTTTTTTTGGTATTCTCGGAGTTTAAGGTATCGACTTTCATTGAATATAATGTTTATCTGATTGGCTGATGCAACTAATTAATCTCGTACTATGAATTATTAATGTGTCGCATTCAAGGTTAGATATAATAAGTGGAGAGGTGAAGTTTTTGTTTTTTTGATAAACTGACCCGGTAATATCCTACAACGAATCTTTATTAATCATGGGTCGGTGGCAATTAAGTATAATAGGTTGGTGTCTCATATTGTGGGACATTAGTTTATTTATGTATTAAAAGGTTTTGTAAATTGTCAGTTTGATCAATTATCAGTTATAGGAATATTACAAGGGAATTGTCGTCTTTTCATGGGATCTATATTCTCGTATTACCATGATCGTGGGTCGGTGGAAGAAGTTATTGATTATCTATATGGATCAACAGTATTGGTTGGAGGAGTATTGAACGCAACATTCTTACTATTAGTTCGGTTTATTGATTAAGGTTTTGTTTAATACGACAATGATTCTTTAACAAGTTGCGACGATTACAGATTCATTATGATTCAAATGTTACTTCTTCTTGGCTTCAAGATTGTACCATGGATGGTGAGTAGTTTACAAGATGATTTGAATGTTAGGGTTTCGAAAAACTCTAAATTGTTTGAGTTAAAGCTGATGTGCTTCAAGATTAATGCTATTCAATTAATAGTGTTGCTCTTTATATTCGTTAAGGCTGCTTAGCTAAAGGTTAATACTGCTATAATAGAATATTAGTGCTGCTAGTTAACGATTAGTACTGCTTGTTGATGTTTATACTGCCTACTCATCATTAATACTGCTAGCTATATTTGACCAAATTCTTCAAGTTAATGCTGCTGCTTAGATCGTTAAAGATTAATGCTGCTTGGTGATATTAATAGATTTCATGGTCAACTGGAATTAGTGATGGACAGAATATAGGAAATGTGACTGATGAAGTTAATGTTATATCCATGTATTGAAATTTACTACTGCTTGATAAAAGGGTACAAGGCCAACTAGAATTTCCTTATGGTTCAAGGCGGATGTAAGTACGTGAGTTTGTATTGAATTAAAGATTTCTTGGAAGTTTTGATTTGTCCCGGTTAATTGAATCAGGGGAAGAAACTTCAAGCATACATGAGATTTAGATTGTTGACACACACGTGTGAAGGTGTTTGGTTTTGGATTTTGAGTTTTTGATTGTGACCTGATGATTCATTATTATTGAATATTCTTGGGAATCAGTTTCAAGTTAAAAAACTATTCTTCATTCAACTACTACTTGGTTTCGAATTCTATTGTAGTCAATTTTTAATAGTTTTGGCTGCTATGATCGTGCATGGATGGTGCTACATGATGTTCGTTACTATGGTGGTTAGTTATTCGAAAAGTTCTTTCAAATGGTTAACATATGGGTTTCAGGGGAAGCTTAATGTTAAAATGTTTAACCATTTATATGCTACATTCGAGGGGAAGGTTTTCACAACTACTAGTTGTTATTCTTACTGATGGTTTCGGTTTCTTTTGTCTTGCGTTCATTTATAGTAAGCGTTTTGGTGTTCTTCATGGCGGGTAATTCGAGACAATGGAAGACTAGATTGGAAGTATGATAGTGGTTTGTGGTTTTGAAGATCAAGGGTGCATACTTTAATTCCCGATTTGATGAGGACAAAAAGGAGAAGAAATTTGCAACTTGTAGATCCTTAGTATAGCATGTTACAAAGGAAGTCTGACTTAACGGGAATCTTGTTTCATTCGTGGGTGAGATTTAATTATCTCAACTTCTCTACTTTGTCTAGGGAAGTTCGTACAAGATTCGTGGTTGTTTTGTCATCATCAAATAGGGGAAGATTGTTGGGTTTATTGATTTGATGAAGATAAAACAAGAAGAATGAAAACAAGAAGGACTAAATCTGAAAGAAGAGAAATCTACAAAGACTAAAGATTTAGAAGATATTCTTAATTATTCAAAAGATATTCCTTTGTAAACCCTAATCCTCTAGTATATAAAAAGGGTTAGAGGCGTTTAATTTATGGGTGTTCACAAATATGTAGACGTCTAAAGGGGTGTGTGTGTGTCTAGCCGTCAAGTTCCTACAATGGATGCCTAGGTTTAGAATTGTTTGTCACTACAAGGATATTAGAATTCCTGTTAGATTGTAACCGTTCTAGAGTTGATCATCTAGAATTGTGTTGATTATGTGAATCATATGAATGAAAAACCTTGTTCATAACATTGATGTTCTTATTGTTTATTCCGCTGCGTATCATGTTTATTCAATGTTATTGTTCCTAGATAATATGAGGTCTAAACAACCTCGAGCTATAAACGATTCTACAGAATGTATGTCAGTTTTGTGGATTGTTCAATAATGTCAAGCGTATGAATCCGATGAGTGGAGCCGGAGACATTCGTGTTAGTGCAAATATTACGATATTTAATCTATACAGTCTCGTTTGTTTTGATTGATGACAAACCATGTAACTTGTAACGTAAAATATACAAGTTACTCGTAATCATATTTTGTCTCAACATACATTCAACAGCTCTCGACGACTCAAGTCCTTGTCTGCTACAACACAGGTTCGTACATGTTTGTTATGTTGCGTTATGATCAAAACCCAAATTAACCATCAAACATGTTTAGTTAAATAGTTTACATAAAACCAAAACTATTTTTATGAAACAGTTATAAGTAATATTTATTACTTACATTTTCATAAAATATATTCTTTATAACCAACTAGTTAAATAAAATAAACTAGCTAATAGAGTTGGACTATCCATAACCCAAAGCTCATGACCCATAACCCATGACCCATGTGCATTAATGTCTTTGACATCATGCATGATATCACAATGGGTAAAAACCATGACCCATGACCCAAAGTCCATGACCCATGACCTAAAGTCCATAACCCATGACCCAAAGTCCATAACCCCATGACCCAAAGTCTATAACCCCATGACCCAAAGTCTATAACCCATGAATCACAAGACCCATGGACCATAACCCATAACCCAAAACCCGGTGTTTATAACCCAAAACCCGGATGTCTTACCCAGATGGCCGGATCCCGCGGATCCCTTGGTTTACAATGGTCGGATCCCTCTCAGAAGGGATCCTTGGGGACAGAAACATGTTTGGTACTTTTGCCTATAAATACCAACCATTGCACTCCCATTTCATCACACCTTTCACATACTTTATCTCCACCATTTCTAACAAACTTAGATAAATAGGAAAACATGTAGAACACCTTCTTCTCATATGATCATAATGCTTCTAACTTTCATTATTGTTGTAAGCATACTCCCGAAGTGATCCTCCAAAGAAAGGTTGAAGATCTTGCATCCTTATCTACTAAAGTGATCCTCATCCACCACCATCATACATACATGAAGATCTATCACAACAAGCTTAGGGAACTTGTGATCTTCATTGAAGACTTTCAATTAAAGGAAGTTCATTTAGTTTAGTCATTCATATTCATTAGATACATTGTCTTGGATCTTCTCTTGTATCTCTAACTAGATTAGATGGTTTATGTGTTTGTGCCATAAAACACAAGGTTAGTTATGTTGGGCCACAAAACATAACGGGTGTCATAGATGTGTTGTGTAGATTGGTGTAGTAGGGTGCTGGTCTCTCATGATGTGTTGTGCTGATCGGGTAGTGGTGTCCTCCTTTGTAATGGAACCCGGTATCTAACCTTGTACCGGATAATGTGTAGGCGACGTTGTAACCAGTGTAAAAATCCTACTATTATAATAAAATATCTTATAGAATACTTATTCGTTTTCTACGTATATATATATATATATATATATATATATATATATATATATATATATATATATATATATATATTATTATCTGTTCATAATAACTATCTCATGTGACGTAACTCACATCCTCGATAAACGTACTCGCTTGCAAACCAAACTCAACATACTTAATATATATTCATATAAACATTTCTCCTATAAAACTTTACGATATCTCATTTGCCACTTTACGTTAATTCGTTAACGTACATTTAAAACTAAACGTTTCTTATCTAATAGAGTTTCTATGAAACCCTAAATTATTATAACAGCATCTATGAATAACAAAACCTTATAAATACTAAAATACAACTTATTTAAGTAATGTACAAGTTACTAAAGCACATAAACCCTAATTCTATTTTAACTCACGATAAAACCCTAATTTCACGAAACTATGATTTTATGTAATAAAATCACAAACCCTAAATAATATTTTTATAAAATATATATGTAGAAGTCCTTTAAACCAAAGTACAAGTCGTTTATGCATAAAAACTATATATTAATAAAAATCCTATTAAAACCCTAAATACATTTATTTTAAAGCACAAATTACAAGTCTTTCATACATAAGCCTTAAAAATATATTTTCTTAAACTCACTAAATATAAGTACAAGACTCTAAATCTAATGTACAACCCTTCAATGCATAAAACCAAAAATTTCATTTATGTACTTTTTAACTTAATATAATTTACATATAAAGAATATAACTTAACTTAATATTTTCTATAATATTTACACATTAGTACAACCTCATTAAGCCCATGGTACAACCCCTTAAAGCACCACATAAATTCTTTACCCTTTTATATATAAATCGACTTATAAATAAACAAAACACTAAATTCTTTTCTAAACTCATAATTATTTAGACCAAGCCTTAAACTAATTTTTATACATCATCTAAACTTCATAAACAACCCACTAAAGCTTATGTACCACGACCCAAAGCTTCATTCGACGCATATGTATTTCCTCTAATTCGATATAACCTAAAACCAAACAAAACTAATGTAAATGTAATACTAAACAAACTATAAGCCACAAATACATTACTTGGTTTAGAAACACAACACATAAACATGTTCCCCTAATACCTTACTAGTCCATACAAGTAGGTGAATGTCTTGGTTTTAAACAAAACACATCATCACCTCCCAAACACCCCACGACATCCGACTTTGTTCCTCCCCATACACCATAAGACCCTAGAACACCCTAAGAAAACCCTAAACTTCCATTTCTCTATATATATCGACCAACCCTCCTTCCTTTTTCTTCACATAAATCGAACCAAACCAAAAACATAGCCACCCTCATTTCTCACTGATCAAAACATGTCCCTTTAAAAGCCAAAGAAAGTATCTAGGAAGCCTTGAAGTAGGAGAAGCTTTAAACATTTCATTTCAAACAAAAATCGCCACATATATATACTCTAATCAAGTAAAAATTCAAGTAAGTCTAGCAAACCCTTTTTCATTACTTTCATACTCATTAAACACTCCTAAAAATGTTACTAAGTAATCACTAATGGAAAATAATAGCAAAAATCTATTTTTCTTTTTCTTTTCCTCTTTGTCGAACCAAAAACAAACGCACCCTTATATATTTTTTTTAAAACAAATCAAGAATCCTTAAAACATATTAGTGTTAGATTAGGGAGGCGTATTATAATATTAACAAGCAATAAAAACTAGTCCATAAGCTTAGAAAATCAAAAACCCACTTGTTTTCTTTTTCTTCCTTCCTGTCGCAAACACAGTCCCACGACCCAACTTTGTGCCCTTGTTTCGACCTTCAAATCAACTCTAAAAATTCCAGATTTTTGACACATCAAAGACCACCTAGCTGTCTAATTATAGGAAAAAGAACGTTGCAAAAAGGTCAAGTATTCGCGAAGTTATTCGCTTTTCTTTTCTGCCCCAATTCTGCGATCAAACGCACCCTTTTAAAAATTATTCGAGCTTAATAAGCTCGAATCATCAGCCCATAAATTGTAAATAAGCTGTTTATAAGATGATAATAAAAGGTACAAAAGAGTCGTAAAAAGTCTCGCCTTTTCCCGTGACTTATAACGTGTTTTAAAGAAATAAGGACGACGGGTGTAACGTCCTAGGAGTCTCAAGGGTATTTTCTGCCAAAACTCCAACTGTTTTTATAACTAGGACCTAAAATGAAGTCGATCTGCAGTCCAGGGGTAAAAAGTGTCATTTTTGAAACTATAGGGTAGAAACTGTCATTTGACCAAAGTTGAGGGGTAAAAATTGTAATTTTATAAAAGTTGAGGTGTAAAAATTGTTATTTTATAAAAGTTCAGGGTATAAATTGTCAATATGTGAAACTATAAGGGAGAAAGCGTAACATTTTATAATTATTATTATTATTATTATTATTATTATTATTATTATTATTATTATTATTATTATTATTATTATTATTATTATTATTATTATTATTATTATATATATATATTGGTTCTTGGAAAAAATCCACTTTGGTGGAAAAGTGAGAAAATAGTGCAAATCACCCTCTCCTTCCCCTCCTTTTTTTCACACCAAACTACAGGGACTGTTAGGAATATGAATATTCAGCAGAAGACTCGGTCACCCCGAGTACTTATTAGATCATCATAGCTAGTAGGATTATCAGTAATATTATTAGTAGTTTAGTTATTAATTAGTATTGTGGAGTGGGTCGGGTCTTTACCCTCTGTCAGCTCGCTCCACAGTCCACTAGGGACATAATATATAGTAGTATATATACCCCTTCCCACACATGGGAAGGGTTGGACCTTTTCACTTAATCTAATACACATTTGTTTCTCTCACTAAAAGGCTCCCACTTCTCTCTAGAATTTCTCTTCCATTCGATCCACAAACAACCCTCAAACAAGTGATTCATGTTTAGTGAATACCCTACAATTGGTATCAAGAGCCATGGTTAGGTCCATGAGAGTTGGTATTCACGGATTTGTGTAGTTCTTGAGGTTTTTCTTGTTGGTTCGATTTGTAGGTTTAAATTTTCTTTTGGTTCGGTTTGTTTAGTAGCTTAAATTTCACTTTGTACCTTGTTTAGTGATTAGAGGTTGTTTTATCTTGTATTTGTGTAGTCCTTTAGGCTTTTCCTTGGTTAGATTTGTAGTTTGTTTAAGTTTTTTTTTCGGTTTGTTTAAGTAGCATAAATTTCATCTTTGTACTTTGTTTAGTGATTAGAAGTTGGTTTTCTTTGTACTTTCTAGCTTAAGAATAGTATTAGAGTGGTATTTAGTGCTTGGATTCACAGATCTAAGAACGGTGTGGTGATTTTGGGAAAATTCGTGGGTTGTAGTTGAGTTGTTCTTGGCAGCGGTTTGTCTGTTTTGGACGATTATTGGACTCGGTTTGTGTCAATTCTTGGACACGGTTTGTCCTATTACTCGTTTAGGCAAAAGGACAAAAGGCAGTGAAAGTGACGTGCCTGGGAGTTTGTGCCTACTCGGTTTGTCCCTGCTGCGCGTACTCGGTTTGTCCCTGCTGTGCATACTCGGTTTGTGTAGACTCGGTTTGTCTCTGCAGAATATACTCGGTTTGTGTAGACTCGGTTTGTCTCTGAAGAATTTACTCGGTTTGTGTCTACTCGGTTTGTCCAAGCTACGTGTACTCGGTTTGTGTAGACTCGGTTTGTCTCTGAAAAGTCTACTCGGTTTGTGTAGACTCGGTTTGTCTCTGAGGAGTTTACTCGGTTTGTGCCTACTCGGTTTGTCCCTCCAGCGTGTACTCGGTTTGTGTAGACTCGGTTTGTCTCTGAGGAGTATACTCGGTTTGTGTCTACTCGGTTTGTCTAGGCGGTTTGTATCCAAAGTTGACTTTTTACGTCAAAACTTCAAACGGCCATAACTTTTGAACCGTAACTCCGTTTTCAGCGAAACACCTGTCAAAACGACCGTGAGACCGAGGAGAAGGACACGTTGAATTAATTTATTCATTCAACCCAAGTTTCGAGGCCTGAAAACGCTCCAGAATGAAGTTATTGAGGTTTTAAGTTTCCAGACCAAAATTCCACCGTAACAACTCGCATCAACCAAACCAAATCACCACTTAACAATAGTGCAACAATCCAACATTCATCATAACACATATCAAGCATCATTCCACGGTTTATTCTTGATTTTGTAAAACCCCGCGAAAGAATCTATTTCTCGGTTTAAATCATAGAATTGTAAAATCCCGTGCACGTTAATATCATGTCAAATACTTCAGATTCTGCTATATCAGAGATACTCAGTTTGTACAACATGATAGACAAACAAAAGATTCCCAAAGATGTTCGACAGATAAACGTGTTTGACTATGTTGGTGCCAATAGAGACTTTGTGTGCCCGAATTCTCAAGAGAAAGAGCTTCATCAGCCACAGACAAACGTTGTTGAGTCAGATACTGTTAGGAACATCGTGCAACATGAGAAGCACAACGAAGCGTCGGCTGAACCTAATGGGGTATCTTCTGTCATTAATAATGATAATGTGTTGCATGAACAAAAGATTCCCGACAAAGTACAACAGACAAACGTTGTTAAGTCAGATATTGCTAATATGGGAAATAACAATGTTTTCCCATATGAACAATATGTGAATCACAACGAAGCGTCTGTTGTACCTAGTTGTGCATCTTCTGTTCTAAATGATGATTATGTGCTGCATAAGTACAAATTGCCTGTCCCTGATAATAACTTGATCACTAGACTAAACATCTATAAAGAACAAGTTGCTATGTATGAACAGCGTGCTAAGTTTGAGCTTAATGATCGTGAGCAGAAATTAGAAGGTCAAATGAGTACACTTATTAAAGAGTCTAGAGTGCGAGAAGAAACATTAAAAATAGAGTTAAGTTCTTTGAAAAGTCAGCTAGAACAGTCTGTCAAACAGAAACAGGAAGCACAAAAGTGTGTAACAACACTTAAGCAAGAATTCAAACAAAAAGAAACAACTCTTTAAAATGATTTCTCTAAACTCAAGACGTTAAAAAATAAGCTTGAAGATAAGTTGTACACACAAAATCAAACCATACAAACTGCTCAAATGATTCATAAGCACAGAAAGTTGAGTGATAAGCATAGTAAAATCATGATAGGTGAACCAAAGTCAACCATCCTTAGGGGTATGCAAGTACTTCAACCAGCCCTATATGATGGTAATGTGATGATTAAGCATATTCATGACCAACCTGAGCATATCTACACTGATGAAGAGGATGAGTTAAGTGATAAAACGAGGGAAAAAATGAATGAGAAAATGAGGGATCCCGAGTGCATAGCCAGACGAATAATAATCAAACCCCATGATTATTATGAGGAAAATCGTTTGACTGTGTTTGCTCCTCAAAAGAAGTTAACACCTGAACAGATATTTTGGAAACAAGATAGTGAAAAACTTAAGGAAGATAAACTTAAGGCCAACACCCCCCTCATTAGAAAAGTTGCGTCCATAACGGTGTATCCTCCCAATACACCTAGGAATCTGGTGCCCTTGTCTCTTCCCACTGAATGCAAAACCTTTATTAGCTTATATGTGCTTTGGCAACTATTTGCTGATTTTGATAAAACATGTAAGAAGAGAATCACACCAACCGGCATTACTGAGGGGGAAAGGTGTTTTGAACATGCAAAAAGGTGTTACTTAACTGAGGTCATGCCATTCTTTAAACTACTTAAAGAACATTTTGAAGGGTTGCAAACTGCCCTTAAAGTCGAAATAAAAGAAATGGAAGTAGTATTTAAAGACATGGAAAAAGAGGTGAATGAATATGCAATAGAGCTTAAGAGTCGAGAGATTGAAAGAAAAAACATACTCATTACTAACGACAACTTGATTGCTAGATGTATTGCACAAGATGTATTTTACACTGTTACTGATTCTGCATTGTCTGCTTGTCAATTTAATGAGTATGCTATTGCGTTGAATGTCACCCAGAATCGTGTTGTTGAGCTTGAGGGGGAGAATTTGAAATTGCTTGAAAAAATTCAAAATGATGACCATGATAACATGGTTAAACGTTTTTCAAAACTAGAAGTTGCTTATCTGAATTTGCAACTCAAACATCAACACTTAGAAGAAAAATGCAAAATATCAAATGTCAAGACATCCTCGGATGCTCCTGAGTTTGATACATATTTTGAATTAAGCAAACGTGATGAAAAAATTCAAGCTCACACAAACACGATTCGACTGTTGAGGGCCCAAGTTGCCCAATTGAAATCCAACAAGTGTGAAGTGTATGGCACCAATAAACCTTCGTCTTCAGATTCTCAGAATTTTCAATATCAAAACACCATAAATAAGTTACATTATGAAAATGAGTGTTATCGAGAAGAAAATTCAAAGGTCAAACAACATTTCAAAGAGTTATATGATTCTATTAAAGTTACAAGAAGCAATCACAATGATCAAATAACCTCTTTGACAAATGAAATTGAGAATCTTAAGGCTCGGGTGAAAGGTAAAATGCCATGCACCACTTGTAATTGTGTTGCATCAAAGGTCTCTGCTTGTAAAATGTATGATGTTGATGTGGGGTCTATTCCATTTCCCATGAGAAACAACAGACCTGTCCATCAAATGTATCTCTGTCACCTTAGGGATGGACTTGATACTCTTCGTGAGGTTGTGGAAGAGGACAGAATAGGAAAACCACTCGATAAGGCAGTTGGTTATGCCTGCGTCCTCACAAAAAGGATCCAGGAACAGTTAGAATATGCCATTGGCACGGGCCCTAAGTCTCACAACCAAAGAGATAGAATAGTTGCATCATCATCCACTATTAAGAACAAGCATGTAACCGTTGAGGTATCCTTGGAAACTTCAGATCCCAACACATCAAAACATGTTCAGCAACTAGAAGTGAAAAAGACTAAGATTCCCATCAGTCCTTCTACAGGAGTTAATAGTGACACTAAAGCTAGCGAGTCAAAACCTAGGAGAAACATAAAGAATTCTAGGATTTCACCAGCTAAAAGTGTTCCTAAAAGGAAAGTAGAAGACCACATGAGAAACAACAAGTTAGATTTGAACAAAAGGAATCATAATTCGAATCCAAATTCACTTTGCAAAACATGTAATGAATGCATAATTTCGTGTAATCATGATAAATGTGTTAAGAAATTTCTGAAGTTGTCCAACAAACCCCCAGTTAGGAAAGTTTGGAGAGCTAGACAAATTAAGCAATCTTGGAAACCCACAGGAAAAATGTTTACCAATGTGGGCTTTCAGTGGAAGCCCACGGGCCGAACATTCACACTAGGGGAATATTGCCCTTTAACAAGGATTACAATTCCTAGAGTAGTGCCTGTTAAGGAATGGAAGCCTACTGGTAGAGTTATCCCTTTAGATACACAATGTCCCTTAACCAGGTCCATTGCATCTACTAGTGTTGCCCCTATTGTTAAAACCAAGGCACCTATGGTTTCAGCAGCCCCAAAGATTGTTTGCACTAACCAACTGGAACCCAACCTAAATTGGGGATCCGGCTCTCCAAATTCTCTTCTTTCGTCTGTTTTCAAATGCAGGTCGTACGAATCGTCCTTTGACATTTGGACACAGGCTGCTCACAACATATGAGGGGAATCATGGACGTCTGTTCAAATCAGTTCAGGCCTCGTTCTTCAATCAACTATGACGTTTGAACTATGCAGTTCAAGCCTCGGGTCTCAATGTCATCATTATGGCGTCTGCTGACATTTCTTCAGGCCCCGTTCATCTAAGAAAAGAAAGGCGTACGCTTGAGTGCGCTTTATCTTCGGAAGAAGAGGAATCTTCTTATTCATGACCATTCTCATCTAGCTTCTTGGTCTTCAAATGCTCATTCAGTCATCAAGGGGATAAACGTATATTGAAGTATATTCTTATTCACCCGGTCTATCAAAAATGGCAGTTGGTCGTCACATGCAATTTTTGAGGGGGAGAAGGGTGAATAAACTGCATGGTGATTGAGATTTGAGTAATGGTCAGACGAATACTCTTGTTTCTGACTACTCTCATCAAAAGGCTTCATACTTGCTCCATGCTCATTCAGATATCAAGTGGATCTACTTCCATTCGATTGGACGTTTAGTCACTCAATCAAAGATGGCATCCTCGTATGCTATCTTTGAGGGGGAGAAGTGTGAACAAGTGATTCAACCTCATATGCACTTGGTCAATCGAAGATGACATCCTCGTATGCAATCTTTGAGGGGGAGAAGTGTGAACAGTGGATCAACCTCATATGCACTTGTTCAATCAAAGATGGCATCCTCGTATGCAATCTTTGAGGGGGAGAAGTGTGAACAAGTGATTCGATGTACACTGGGTTGTTGGTTCACTCACTTGTTGGGCATCAAATGGTGACTACGGAGTTGAACAGGTATCACATATTTGGGGTTGAAGTTGACTTTCTCAAAGGTGTGATCTTACTCTATCTTGAAGTCGGGGTTGGTTGGATGCTTGACCTTCAATGATAACTTGCTAGTGCTTAAGATTTAAGTTGAAGACTTAGGTTATCTAGTTACCAGCAGTCGGGGTAACTATCACTTAAAGAAGTTACTCAGTTTCACACGCCGATGACGTTGTGGATAATCGTAAGAGGTGTTAATGTCTCATACCTTGGTTGGGTATTGAGTACTTAGAGATTTGCTTGGAGCACTAATTCTCTACACCGTTCTTCCAACATTAGTGCAAGCGTAAGTCACAAGAATGGGGAATTCTATCTTCAGGCTCAAGTTTGGTATATCGGGTTTGCTCCTTCAGTTATCTCATCATAAGGCCTACTTGAGGGTTGATAAAGATAGTCAGAGACGGTTTCGGCAGCGGTTAATTCTCACTTGATCTACTTGAGCCTAAGTTGTTCTTCTCACAAGATTTCAAGAATATGTTCGTAAAATGTGTTGCTGATTCTGAGGTATCAAAACCAGCAAGGGGGAAGGAGACATACATCTGAATGCACAATGAGTACACATGATGGGCTTTATACTTCTTCTCAATTGAAGATTATTCCGGGAAGACAAATGTCATAACCGCAGAGAAAATCAGTGTTCTAACTCATTCTTTCTGGTGTGTCATTCCAACTAAGTGTGGGAAGAGAATGCCAGTTTCTGATGATAAAAGAGGTACACAATTGTATGATGGTTCTTATGGTTAGTCGGTATCCTACTGAAGGAAATGTGTACATCCGGTACTCAGTAGCTATTATGGTACTGTCTTGGTGTTATCATGTCGACTACATACGGGATAAATTGCTTACACTCGGGACTTAGCTGAATTTGGTGTAACAATTCTCATCTGCAATGTCCTGAAAGGAGATAAGGGGATTTTCGGGTCTTAATTGATCTTGATGATGCATTGTCGACTTTATTAATGGGATTGAGTGTGTACTTCGGGTTTTTGGGCTTCATATATCGAGACTGGCTGCATCTCTTCAACTACTTGGGGGAAAGTGGTCTCTGGATACTTTTGGTAGGCATTTCTTCAGTATTCAGCGGGAAGAAATGTGAGAAGAATTATTCAAATGTGAGATGATTCGTTGCTGATCTATTTGAGGATCCCCGAACGGAGAATCACGATGATTATTCTTAAAAGGGAGCAGCAATACTTAATGTGGTTTGCTACGGGTTTTTGGGCTTCATATATCGAGACTGGCTGCATCTCTTCAACTACTTGGGGGGAAAGTGGTCTCTGGATACTTTTGGTAGGCATTTCTTCAGTATTCAGCGGGAAGAAATGTGAGAAGAATTATTCAAATGTGAGATGATTCGTTGCTGATCTATTTGAGGATCCCCGAACGGAGAATCACGATGATTATTCTTAAAAGGGAGCAGCAATACTTAATGTGGTTTGCTACGGTTTTCGCTGTACGCTTACCTTATGTAAGCTTGAAAGAGAGCTTTGAATCTGCTCAGTATGAAGATTATCGGTTTGGGGGGAAGCTATCAAAGCTGTACATTGGGAAGGCTCAAGTTCCGTCGATTGTTCAGGAGCCTCGAAAGCTTTGGTGGTGAAAGTTTAAGAGATGATTGACCACAGATTTCTACAACGTACTGAACGTATCCTCATTTCGGTATTCATTTCATCATCGTCTTAAACTGAATAATATAGTTTGTACATATCTTAAAACATACTGTAAATAGAAAATTATAGAACCAGAAAATTGTATATAGAAAAATATTAAAACCAAGAAAAACCATAAAAAAATCAGAAAAATAGAAAATACCAAAAATAGTTTCACCTAGGCATGTCTTCTGTTTATCGATAACATTTACGGACTTAGAAATGTCATTCAATAATGGCACGGGTCTTTAAATGAAGCTCGAGCAGAAGTTAAAATGGATTGTTAAAACATGTCTAAATGGCTTGCAGTTACTTCATACTGCAACCCGCGTTGTACAATGGGGAAAGCATGTCGCCAAAAAGACAGCTGTTCCTCCAACCGGGTGATGTTCACCTGGGCATGGATTACTTTATATCCATGTTTCCCCGATTTGATGTACGTTTCAGTGCATCACTTCGTATATAAGAAGAGAAGTCTTCTTTTCATCAAGATTCTCTATCTTGTTAGATCCCTCAAGAGAGTCTTGATGTTACACAAGGTGGTAAAATGAACTAAATTTTCACAAATGTCCGTCGCTCAATTGAATGACTACAGCTCTTTTAATGGAAAACGGGTCATTAATTGAGGGGGAGCATATTTGTTCAAATTTCCGACACCTTGCCATATTTGTGCAAACATCAGCAGTGACACTCTCTCGTTGTTTCAAGGGGAGCATAGTATGCTCCAAAATCAGAATACATTTAAACCTGCCACATTTTCTCCCAAATTTTTCTAAATGTATTTAAATCAATTGGGATCACAAATCTCAAATGGTTTGAAATTTTTGATCGGGGGAGAGAATGTGATTTAAATAGGAAATTCTGATAAAATGTGATGATTTGGAAGTTAATGTAGGCTCTCCCGTATGCGCTAAACCATTTTGTATATCAAGGCACATATTGAGGGGGAGCAAAATGTTAATGTAGGCTCTCCCGTATGCGCTAAACCATTTTGTATATCAAGGCACATATTGAGGGGGAGCAAAATGTTTTGGTCATATACGCAAGCTCTTCCATATGTGCGAAAATCTTTCTTATATCAATGCACATATTGAGGGGGAGCAAATGGTTTTAACAAAACAAAGGAGTTGGCATCTCATGTGACCGTGACTCAGAATTAACCAATGAATTGACGAAACTTGTCATCAATCGAAAGGATTCGTCTTGGCCGGGTAATAATTTCAAGCTGGTCTAACCAGTGATGTAAGCGTGTCTCGAAAAAGATGAATCTGAGTAGAGTGTACCATTTCGAGAAACTTTCTATGGACTTGACCAGGCCGGGTAATAATTTCAAGCTAGTCTAACTAGTGATGTAAGCGTGTCTCGAATCGGTCTTGTTCACTGAAAGTAGATCAATTCAAAAAGTGCGAGCTCTACCTAACATGTGCAAATTTATAAAACTATCACTCGAGCACATGTTGAGGGGGAGCATTTGAAAAATATAAAACTCTCAAGTGTCTGCAAAAATGTGTTTCAAAATCATGAACACTTTGAGAGATTTTTCAAGGATTTGGTTTGGTAATCATGGATGAATATCAAAGACCGACCATTTTAATTAACGCATGGAGTTATAAGGATGGTTAGGTTAGGTTCAAAATTCCCATGATCCCGCCAAAGCCGGAGGGATCTACCCAGGGATAATCCACTAGTTAGTGTAGAAGTCCTTAGGTATGATTAAAAAGGAGAAAAGTGATTGAGGGAAGAGTGCCGACTGAGATGGAGCTGACACTGGAACAAACCCAACAAGGTGTTAGTTATGAAATCTCGGTAAGCACTGAAGGGGTTGAAGAATGAAAAAGAATTGTAAAGAGAAAGGGTGAAAAGAAATAGCCCTCCTTACAACTTAGGCAGAAACCGGGTCAATACATATGCTGTCAGAATCACTTAGTTGATTGCTGGCATTGAAGACAAAGTATCATGGACCCAGTGATACGCTGCACAACCCTCCCTAGCCACTCAAGGTCCCTCAAAGGATTCTTGTTTCAATTGTCACGGAGTTCAATACATTCCTATCGTCTCTCTCACTCCGAGTTAGATGATATTGAATAGGTGGCAGTTCTCTCCAGCCTCCGCTCACTAAATCAAAACGCACTATCGAGTCTAGAGCCCCGAGATACATAATAAGATCTCATAGGGACACGAATTATTTCTACACTGGTTGTTCAACATTAAGGACACCAGTTGTAATCTCATGAGTCCTACGCAGATCTTAGCAATCTGCCAGAACATTTATGAGGGAATTTACTTATGTAATTCTCAATGATTGAATGGAAATTCCTGCCAGGGTCAACATCAAGCAGCCCTGAAAGCAGGTCACTTCGGTAATTCCTCGTGGATTACGCTTAGTGGTCGCGGCGGTTTCAACCGGTCTACAGTCGTGGAGTGATCTCCAGCGACTCACCTAATCGTTGATTTACTACGGTAAAATCTTAAAAAGCCCTCTGTGGGTTTTCGATTAGGAACGGTCTTAGTAAGGATTAGAGAGAGTCTTCACACTATGCTGTTGACTATCTCAAAGTCCAAACTTGTTAGTACCGGTCGAATTATTGCTAACTGTCGTATGCAGGAATATCTGGCGGTTGTTGCTGTGGAACGCTGTAGCTGGTTGCTGTTGTAGCTGGTTGCAGAAAAGATGCCAATCCATCACCACATGTTCACACCACATCATCATCAAAGAAGTCATGATCGACCTAAAAGACCTTCAACACAGCTTCTGCTAACTCTGATGCTAAAGATCATGACCCCATATAGTGTGAGCATGTCGGCTCTAAGTATATTTCATCACATGGAGTATTACTACAGAAAGATGACTTGGAGACTCAAGTGGGATGATACGTTCACAGATTACTCAAAGTTCATCCAAGACAAAAGAGAAGTCATCTTCAGATCACTGATGTTTGCACAACAATCTATGTCATTGAAGATTCAATGAGTACGAGCTATGATGTCAAGATCCAAGGAAGAAGTGCTGAAATTCAGAACATTACTTCTGGGGTGACCTCCCTTAGGGGGAGATTGTTAGGAATATGAATATTCAGCAGAAGACTCGGTCACCCCGAGTACTTATTAGATCATCATAGCTAGTAGGATTATCAGTAATATTATTAGTAGTTTAGTTATTAATTAGTATTGTGGAGTGGGTCGGGTCTTTACCCTCTGTCAGCTCGCTCCACAGTCCACTAGGGACATAATATGTAGTAGTATATATACCCCTTCCCACACATGGGAAGGGTTGGACCTTTTCACTTAATCTAATACACATTTGTTTCTCTCACTAAAAGGCTCCCACTTCTCTCTTGAATTTCTCTTCCATTCGATCCACAAACTACCCTCAAACAAGTGATTCATGTTTAGTGAATACCCTACAGGGACCTTATTGTATTTTCCTCCATTCTTTAAGGGAGGTTTTGTACATTCGTACCCTACCCCCAACCCCCACGCCCACCCCCCCCCCCCGAAAAAAAAAAAAAAAATCCCGCCAAAAAAATTTTTTTTTTGGGGCAAAATTTTTTTTTTCCAGGCAAAAAATTTTCCCGCCAAAATTTTATAACTGTGATGCACCTTTTTATTTTGGTGCATCACAGTTATAAAATTTAGTTATAACTATGATGCACCAAATTTTATAATTGTGATGCACCAAAATTAAAATGTGTTTTTTGGGGTCCAAAAAAAAAATTTTGTTTTCCAGGCCAAAATTTTATAACTATGATGCACCTTTTTATTTTGGTGCATCACAGTTATAAATTTTGGTGCATCATAGTTATAACTAAATTTTATAACTGTGATGCACTAAAATAAAAAGGTGCATCATAGTTATAAAATTTTGGCGGAAAAATTTTTTGCCTGGAAAAAAAAAATTTTTTTTGGCGGAAAAAAAAAATTTTGCCGGGGGGGGGGGGGGGTTTCAAAACTTACCCTGAAGTTTGAGATGTTTCAAATCCTACTCTATAACTTTTTTTCTCACTTTTCTATCTAATTACACTTTTCCCTAAAACCGGACCCTATATATATATATATACACACACATTTACATTATTTATATTTTAATTCTTAAAATGTAAATATATACATGACATCATGGCATACATCATTTAGACAGCTTGTAAGACTTAGTATAATATTTTGGAAAGATCTACAAGCAATGAGTTGGATTGTGTAAGATCTTGGTAAGATTTGGTAAGAGCTAGTTGTCATGTCCCGGCGGAACCAAACAACATAAAGGGCGGACCCCTGGAATTGGTTCCGCCAAATCCGCGGGTTGTCTGAACAAGTTTTCCTATAAATAGTAGCCCATTGTTTTAACCCACTAGAACACACATTCTCTCTACTCTTTGCATACACTTAGATAAGTAGGAAACCATGTAGAAACACACATTAATCACCCTTTTCATAATGATCATGATGTTACTAACTTTCATTATGTTGTAAGCATACACTCGTAATGATCCTGTGAAGCAAGCTCAGAGATCGTGAGTCATCATCCATCACTAGCACAACATACTTCCTGATCCGCCAAGAAGGTTAGGAGATCTTGAAGTCATCATCCACCAAAGCATTCCAACATATGAAGATTCAAGGGCACTTGACATTCTCAATGATTGAAGACTTCTTATTCAAGAAGTTCATGTAGATTCCACATGCATATATGAAGATCCATCACAACAAGTTTAGGGAGCTTGTGATCTTCATCCATTGAAGGCTTCCTTTCAATGTAAGTTCATTTAGATTAGTCATTCATATCCATGATACACTTATGTCATGGATCATTATTGTTAACATCATTGCATCACAATCTAAACACCAAACTAGATTAGGTGGTTTATGTGTTTGTGCCATAAAACACAAGGTTTCTATGTTGGGCCATAAAACATAGCGGGAGTGGTTGTACCCTTGTAAAAGAACTCGACATCTAGCTTAGTGTCGGAAAAAGTATAAGCGACGACGGGAGTGGTTGTACCCTTGTAAAAGAACTCGACATCTAGCTTAGTGTCGGAAATTGTATAAGTGACGTCGGGAGTGGTTGTACCCTTGTAAAAGAACTCGGTATCTAGCTTAGTACCGAAAAAAGTGTAAGCGACGATTGTAAGGTTTTCTCCGCCGAGAAGGGAGCTTGTTGATCTAGTGAAGTAACTCTCGAGTTGGGTACTCGGGGAGTGGAGTAGGGCGGTGAGGAGCTCCGTGACCGAACCACTATAAATCATCGTGTTCGGTTTGCGCTTTCTTTTACTTATTGCTTTACTTTTATGTTTGCATTATATGATTGCTTGTGTTGTGATTAGTTGATAATACTTGTGTGACAACATGTTTTAGTTTATGCTAGTCATAAACTACAATTGACATCTTTCATATTAGAACAAGCTAAATTGGAAATTTGATGCAACAAGTTTTAATTTTTTAAAACGGGAACGTATTCACCCCCCCCCCCCTCTACGTTTTCACAAACATTTTACCTATCTATTACGTTTACATATATTTTGTCATCATCAAAAAGGGGGAGATTGTTAGTGCAAATATCACGATATTTAATCTATACAGTCTCATTTGTTTTGATTGATGACAAACCATGTAACTTGTAACGTAAAATGTACCGCTTTTAGGGGGTCATTTAAGCCCTAAATCGTATTTATTTGATCAAATATTGCCCTAAATCGTTCCTTTTGTCATTTTAGGTACTTTGGAGAAGAAATCTGAAAAAGGAAGCATTTTGGACGTTTTTGGAGCATAAAAGTGAAGAAAACGACAAAGTCTCCAAAGCTGCTGGAAAAGTACACGTGACGACGTCAAGGATTGCTCCTGACGGCGTCACGGCTTGGCAAAAGAGGTGGATATGACAAAATACACGTGACGCGCCAGAGAGTTTTACAATGAAAATCTGACGGCGTCACCCTTTAAGGTGATCAAGGTCGTCACGGTTCAAGTTAAAGAGAGACGGCATCAAGCATAATTTTGACGGCGTCAACACTTGACGCGCCAGAGCAGATTTTGGAGGATTAAAGAGGGACGGCGTCAGGAAGACCATCCAGGAACCCTAGCCGCAGCGAGGTGACGGCGTCACCTCCTACAACGTGACGCCGTCAGACCCTAAACTCTATATATAGTTTTGCAATTTTTAGTCATTAGTGTGCAACTTTGTGAGGAAAAACCCTAAGACGAATTTTCTGCCATTTTTAAGGGTTTTATACCCTTGGATCTCCCATGTTTAATTGAAGATAAGTAATCACTTAATCATTCAATATGTCTATGTGTTGTTTGATTATATCTTGTTCTTGTCTTTTAATTAACATGCTAGGCTAGATTTATCTTGTGTTTGCTTAGATCTAATAAAACCTAACTATTGATTATTGGTTGTTGGTGTGTTATTAATTGTATTGGATGATTGTTTATCGATGTTAGGCTTAAGAAAACTGGCTAACTTCCTATACGGTAACTTGCTTGAACGTCTTAAGAAACATGAACCAATGCGTACTAAGGTTTTTATGGTTGTATTTAATGCATGAGCGAATTCTAGTGATCCCATGTTAGGAGCTTCTTAGCCGGCTCGACATAGGAGTGAAGTAGGAGCTTATAGAGTTGGGGAAGTACGTACGCCACCCCACGATTGGTATTAAGGAATACACCCGTCATCCACGCAATTAATACACACTAATCAACCGGTAAAAGATAGTTAGGGAGTAAGGAAATCTAAGTAAACACATTTCTCTCCATATAAGTTTCACAACCTTTTCATTTTCAGTTATTTTATTTTATTTGCATTTGTAGTTATTTGGGTTAGTTGACTAGCAACTAATTCCGCCCACTCCTTCAAACCCGAGATTTTACTTGCTTTCATAAAAAATATAAAAATACAAAAAGAATCTTCCCTCACCCTTAGACCTATTAGAGTAGTTTTTTCAATCCTAACGACACTATTCCCCTAGAGAACGATCAATCCCCCGGTACTTGCCACTACGCTATACTACATCGGTCAGGTACACTGCCTGGTGGGGATTGCAAGCCTCTTGAGATCCCTCGAGAGGTAAAACCTGTTGTAAGGTCGCAAAACCACGCATCAAGTTTTTGGCGCCGCTGCCGGGGAATAGTTATTGTTTAGGTTGAATTTTTATTTTATTAGGTCTACTCACTAGATTCCTTTCTAGTGAGATTTTTATTTTATTTTTCTAGGTTTTTCTTTAGTCTATCTTTTTTCTTCGTTTCTTTGTTCGTAACCATTTCCATCCGACATCATAGAAGGTGGTAATATCCTCGATCCCAACAACCCACCACCACAACAACACCCACCTCCTAGAGCCCGTACCTTAGGAGACTACTCTCGTCTTAGCCACCATGGCTATCGAAACACCATTGAGCTCACTTAAGGAGCCAATGTCACTCCCTTGCGATCCGACACCATCCGGTTGGTGCAAAGCGGATGCGCATTCCATGGACTTCGTTCCGAAGATCCTAATCAACATCTCAAGGACTTTCTCAAAATCGTTGATTCCATAGACCTTGATGTTGCCACTCGAGAGACGACCCGACTGCGTCTCTTTCAATTCTCTTTGCGGGACCAAGCTAGTCAATGGCTAGAGCGTCTACCCGCAGGATCCATCACCTCTTGGGATGATCTCACCACTCGTTTCCTTGCTCAGTTTTTCCCACCAGGAAGAACTACGAAGCTAAGGAATGATATCTTGATGTTCCAACAACGTCAAGGCGAAACCCTCTACGAGGCATGGACTCGATTCAAAGACTTACTCCAAAAAGTCCCTCACCATGGCATAGAACTTTGGCTCCAAGTCCAAATCTTCTATGACCATATCAATCTCTCCACGAGGCAAACCATTGACCAATCGGCCGGTGGTAAGCTACGTGATCTAAGTGCGGAACAATCATGGGCTCTCCTGGAAGATCTTGCTCTTTATGACAACGAAAGTTGGAGTGATCCCCGTGATTTGAATAAAACGGTCAAGGCAATATCTTTGCCTTTGAACAATTCAAGCACTTCCGACCGTAGGATCATAGAACTTGAAGACCAAGTCAAGTTTCTTATGAAATCCTACGAGGCTCCTAAACCTTCAAGCCAAGTGAACAAAATCGCTTCTTCATGTGAATTATGTAGTGGTCCCCACGACACTCGTGATTGCATGGAACTCCCCGAACAAGCTTTTGCGGACTACGCATCCTCGCGTACCGACGGAGCGGGAGACAAGTGGTACACTTTCAAACCCGAGCCAAACCCTTACGGTGATTCATACAACCCCTCATGGAAAAATCACCCAAACCTTAGGTGGAAACAAAACCAAAACACACAACAAACAAATTCTTCCAACCCACCTGATCGTTTCCAATCAAGCAGTTCACCCTCGAACCGT
Organism: Artemisia tridentata subsp. tridentata; assembly: GCA_021014915.2. Taxonomy (NCBI): domain Eukaryota; kingdom Viridiplantae; phylum Streptophyta; class Magnoliopsida; order Asterales; family Asteraceae; genus Artemisia; species Artemisia tridentata. Next base: position 124,331,724 of record CP139504.1, read on the forward strand.
ACTTTCAATAACAATCCTTCCAACAATTATGGTAGTACCAATAACTTTGAAGGATTGATGTCCCAATTTATGGCATCTCAAGAAGCTCGTTTGGCCAAGTTTGAATCCGAATTCAATCAACAACAAACGGAGATGACCAATAAAATTGACAACTTATTGAAAGCCCTCGATAACCAAGTGCTATCACCTCCACATAAGGACGCTAGGAACACAAATAGCGGACCCCAAGTAAAAGACCCCTCTTCATCCAAACACGTCCACTTCGTCAACATTGTCACTATTAAACCAATTGTTAGGAATGAGGATAATAGTGAACCTGAGGATGAGGTTAAGAAAGTCGAGGTTGATAAAGAAGTTAGGAAAAGTGAGATTGAAGAAGTAGATGATGATGAGGACTACTTCAATAGGCTACCCACTAAGGAAGAGCGCGCATATCATACAGACTTATTCGATGACCCCGAGACACCATACTTCCTAGGTAGACCAATTATAAAAATAGGCGACCCTTCTAATCTCAACATACCATGCAACATTGGACATTTGCATGTGTGGAAAGCTTACATCGACCTTAGATCGCCCATAAACATCATGACTAGAGCCCACTACAACTTGATAAATAAAAATCAACTTGGGTATAGGATGTTCCCTGATAAGGGTTGGATGAGTAACTTCACGGGAAGAGTTAAGGGATTACCGGTTTATGTAGGAAACTTCACCTATGTCACCGAATTTGTAATTGTAGAAGATATCCGCCCAATAGTCGATGCAGGCTTAACTCAAGTAGTTTTTGGAAAACCATTTGTTGAGGTCTCTAGAATGACTTATGAACCTTCCTTAGGGATAGTTAGATTTAAGGATGAGACCGATGAGGTTAACTACCAAATGCCATATAAGATAGAGCAATTCCAACACTTGTCAAATGTTGAGAAGGAGCTTAAGCAAGCGGTCTACTATAGGAATGATGAAGATAGATGTAATGGAGTAGACTATGTTATGGAAAGGATATCCGGTTTCTACAAGGATTGTCTGAAATTAGGACCAGAATATAAAACCGGACATGAGAATGGCCTAGAAACCGTGACCAATGATGGAATCACGTAATGTACGTGACTTTGAGTCTAGCTACAAGACTCGTTAATAAAGAAAAGCGCATCTTGGGAGGCAACCCAAGCTTTATTTGCTTTGTGTGTTTATTTATTTGTTTGTTTGATTTTATTTGCTTCCGTATGTATGTTTAATTTTTATTATTATTAATTCATGTTCAAAACTAAATTGTGAAAATGCTTTATCTTGTTTTTAACTTCGTCTTAACTACATGTAAAGGTATTTTGCAAAAGATAAGTGTAAGGGAAATCCAAATCGGTTTATTAGAACAAATGAACATGAATCGTAACAATAATAAATTAACATACATATTAGTAATTGTTTGAGTCAAATGCTTGTATCGAGTCATAATGATGTTTTGCAGGAATTCCAGAAAGTAAGGTATAGGTTTTTACAGAAATTTTCCGGAAACTTAACATGAGAATTCTGTCAGATCATTTCTGACGGCGTCAGTCATTACAACCTGACGGCGTCAGGTTTTAATTTTCTGAAATTTTTGAAAGTTTTGTTTTTCTACCGGAATCATAAAAAGTTTTTATTAAATCTCTAACTTATAAACTCCAGGAATCTGCAAAATAATCATTTCACAAGCATTATATCCCTATATAGATTTATCCCGCCGATGTTATGCAGGTTTTCGTGTTTGTTTTCTCAGGTTTAACAGGTTATTTTGGACAAGGAGATGTATGTGGAATCTAGCTTTTGGCGATGCATTAGTCTTGAAGCTTCAACATTACCATGGAAGAAGATCTAACCATGTTACCTCTTTATCCACCAAACGAATCAGGGGAGTATTTGATTTCATTCTTTTACCATATTCACTTTTACATCTTGTTATTTGAACATTGGGGACAATGTTCATCTTAAGTGTAAGGGGGGGGTAAAATACGATACTTCAGAGAATACAATTGCACTTGATTTTTGTTTGTTTAATGGTAGATGTGTAATAAAACTGAGAGAAATACCTGTTAAGGCAATTTTAGTGCCAAATTTAAAATTTTTTACAACATATAGGAGTGAAACTTTGATCTTAATGAGCGTCTCATGGATAGGAGTTATATGACTAGCACAAAACCGTACCACTAAAAATTTTCCACCCCCAAATATGTGAGGTTCGCCCCTAGAATTGGTAGGAAAAGCATTTATGCTATGATGTGTGTACCGGTAGCACTTAGATTCTAGAACTTGCGTTAGGACCATTCCGAGGCCACAAGTGAGACTACATTCGTGTAGTTAGATTTACTACATGATAAGAGGCATTAGGATTAACCCATTGTTTTACACCTGTGTTTTTGTTATGATTACATTGGCTACATTGGTCAAGTAATTCTCCCACACCCTTTGCGTTGTACTCATTTTTAGTACACGATACCCCTAGTACACCCCTCAGAGCCTATCTTTTCGTTTCTAACTTTAAGCATTTTACTTAAAGGAAGAATTTGTTTACACCCCACTTAAATGTACACCCAAATCGCCTTAGCCTACCTTGTATGCACTCATTTTTAGTGCATTATTGTGACAACATTTGTTTAAACCCCAAGTTAATTATCTAATTGATTACATGGTTGCTAAGTCGAGTCATATCCTTGTACATATTGTTATGGGACGATTGGGACTCATGGGTAAAGTACTAGTGTAATGGAGTAATGGGGAAGAACAACATTATTACCCCCATATGTGCTAAATATTTTAAAAGTACTCAAAGTGTTTCGATTATCTTAATTCGAGTCATTAGAATAGTTATTTGTAAATTTATGTAAAAGTTCAAGTGTAAGGGGAATGCAAGGCCCCTATGATGTATTATTTTGGATGGTAGGGCAAGAGTGTATGAAAAAAAAAAAAAAAAAAAAAAATCAAGAAAAATACAAAAAATTGAGAAAAAAAAAAAGAAAAGTAGAAAAAAACATACGGACTACCATCCCGTTTCATTTTATGTTTATTTTATGTTTTTGTTATTTTGTTTTCAGCTTAAGTCGAGTCTAGTCTTGTCTTAGCAACGCCATATTGTACATGTAATTAATCAAGATCTTTAACTCGCCACCAGTAAAATATCCCTTATCCAACAAAACCGTGTTTATCATATCCCTACACCTAATGTTATAACCCGTTTAAAAGCCCTCTTTGATAGTTTATCTTAGGTGCTTACGCCTAGTGGATGAGGTTTTTGATCATTTCCCAAGCCTATGGTAATCTATTTGCTATGACAGGTAGTGAGAGATATTATCCGTTTTCATTTATGAGATATACTTTTATGACACCTGAGAGATGTGAGTATCTAAACACTACTTGTGAGGTGCTAGTGTGTAATCTCCGTGCTTATTATGATTAAAGTGGAACGACTATTTGTTGTAATTACTTTTATATTAGCATTAAATGACCCCTAACTTGTATTTTGATTAGAATAAAAGCGCATTTGCTTGAGGACAAGCAAATCTCAAGTGTAAGGGTATTTGATGAAGCGAAAAGTGTACCGCTTTTAGTGGGTCATTTAAGCCCTAAATCGTATTTATTTGATCAAATATTGCCCTAAATCGTTCCTTTTGTCGTTTTAGGTACTTTGGAGAAGAAATCTGGAAAAGGACGCATTTTGGACGTTTTTGGAGCATAAAAGTGAAGAAAACGACAAAGTCTCCAAAGCTGCTGGAAAAGTACACGTGACGACGTCAAGGATTGCTCCTGACGGCGTCACGGCTTGGCAAAAGAGGTGGATATGACAAAATACACGTGCCGCGCCAGAGAGTTTTACAATAAAAATCAGACGGCGTCACCCTTTAAGGTGATCAAGGTCGTCATGGTTCAAGTTAAAGAGAGACGGCGTCAAGCATAATTTTGACGGCGTCAACACTTGACGCGCCAGAGCGGATTTTGGAGGATTAAAGAGGGACGGCGTCAGGAAGACCATCCGGGAACCCTAGCCGCGGCGAGGTGACGGCGTCACCTCCTACAATGTGACGCCGTCAGACCCTAAACTCTATATATAGTTTTGCAATTTTTAGTCATTAGTGTGCAACTTTGTGAGGAGAAACCCTAAGACGAATTTTCTGCCATTTTTAAGGGTTTTATACCCTTGGATCTCCCATGTTTAATTGAAGATAAGTAATCACTTAATCATTCAATATGTCTATGTGTTGTTTGATTATATCTTGTTCTTGTCTTTTAATTAACATGCTAGGCTAGATTTATCTTGTGTTTGCTTAGATCTAATGAAACCTAACTATTGATTATTGGTTGTTGGTGTGTTATTAATTGTATTGGATGATTGTTTATCGATGTTAGGCTTAAGAAAACTGGCTAACTTCCTATACGGTAACTTGCTTGAACGTCTTAAAAAACATGAACCAATGCGTACTAAGGTTTTTATGGTTGTATTTAATGCATGAGCGAATTCTAGTGATCCCATGTTAGGAGCTTCTTAGCCGGCTCGACATAGGAGTGAAGTAGGAGCTTATAGAGTTGGGGAAGTACGTACGCCACCCCACGATTGGTATTAAGGAATACACCCGTCATCCACCTAATTAATACACACTAATCAACCGGTAAAAGATAGTTAGGGAGTAAGGAAATCTAAGTAAACACATTTCTCTCCATATAAGTTTCACAACTTTTTCATTTTCAGTTATTTTATTTTATTTGCATTTGTAGTTATTTGGGTTAGTTGACTAGCAACTAATTCCGCCCACTCCTTCAAACCTGAGATTTTACTTGTTTTCATAAAAAATATAAAAATACAAAAAGAATCTTCCCTCACCCTTAGACCTATTAGAGTAGTTTTTTCAATCCTAACGACACTATTCCCCTAGAGAACGATCAATCCCCCGGTACTTGCCACTACACTATACTACATCGGTCAGGTACACTGCCTGGTGGGGATTGCAAGCCTCTTGAGATCCCTCGAGAGGTAAAACCTGTTGTAAGGTCGCAAAACCACGCATCAGTAACTTGTAACGTAAAATGTACGAGTTACTCGTAATCATATTTTGTCTCAACATACATTCAACATCTCTCGACGACTCAAGTCCTTGTATGATACAACACAGGTTCGTACATGTTTGTTATGTTGCGTTATGATCAAAACCCAAATTAACCATCAAACATGTTTAGTTAAATAGTTTACATAAAACCAAAACCATTTTTATGAAACACTTATAAGTAATATTTATTACTTACATTTTCATAAAATATATTCTTTAGAACCAACTAGTTAAATAAAATAAACTAGCTAATAGAGTTGGACTATCCATAACCCAAAACCCATGACCCATGACCCATGTGCATTAATGTCTTTGACATCATGCATGACATCACAATGGGTAAAAACCATGACCCATGACCCAAAGTCCATAACCCATGACCCAAGATGTCTTTGACATCATGCATGACATCACAAGACCCATGGACCATAACCCATAACCCAAGACCCGGTGTTTATAACCCAAAACCCGGATTTGTTACCCACATGGCTATAAATACCAACCATTGCACACCCATTTCATCACACCTTTCACATACTTTCTCTCCACCATTTCTAACACACTTAGATCAATAGGAAAACATGTAGAACACCTTATTCTCATATGATCATAATGCTTCTAACTTTCATTATTGTTGTAAGCATACTCCCGAAATGATCCTCCAAAGCAAGGTTGAAGATCTTGCATCCTTATCTACTGAAGTGATCCTCATCCACCAACATCATACATACATGAAGATCTATCACAACAAGTTTAGGGAACTTGTGATCTTCATTGAAGACTTTCTATTAAAGAAAGTTCATTTAGTTTAGTCATTCATATCCATTAGACACATTGTCTTGGATCTTCTCTTGTATCTTTTTCTTGTATCTCTAACTACATTAGATGTTTTATGTGTTTGTGCCATAAAACACAAGGTTTGTTATGTTGGGCCACAAAACATAACGGGTGTCATAGATGTGTTGTGTAGATTGGTGTAGTAGGGTGTTGGTCTCTCATGATGTGTTGTGTTGATCGGGTAGTGGTTCCTCCTTTGTAATGGAACCCGGTATCTAGCCTTGTATCGGATAATGTGTAGGCGACGTTGTGTTGGTTTGGTCCGCCATGCTAAGGACTCGGTATCTAGCCTTGTACCGGATAAAGTGAGGCGACGTTGTGTTGGTTTGGTCCGCCGTGTTAAGGACCCGGTATCTAGCTTTTGTACCGGATAAAGTGTAAGCTACGTTGTGTAAGGTTTCTCCGCCGAGAATGGAGTTTGTTGATCTAGTGAAGTAACTCTCGAGTTGGGTACTAGGGGAGTGGAGTAGGGCAAGGAAGGTGACCTTGTGACCGAACCACTATAAATCCTCGTGTCGGTTTGCATATCCTTTTTACTTATCGCTTTACTTCTATTCTTGCTTTATATTGTTGATTGTCTTTGTGTTGACACTTTACATATTACGTCAAACTTGATTGAGAATTTGTCATAAGGATGTTTTTACAAAGCAAATACAAACCAGACTAATAATGGCTAAACTTGGTTTATACTATATTTTTTACAAAAGTTTTTAGTTTGAAACGAAAACGTATTTACCCCCCTCTACCGTTTTGTGGGGTATTCGCAATGCAAGAAACACTTGATTGAGGCTTTAGTTTAGATCGAATGAACAAGAACTAGAGAGAGAAAGTGGGAACTTCTAGAGAGAGAAAGAACTATGTGTGTATTAGATTAGAATGAAGTGAAGTTCCAACCCTTCCTTTGCAAGGGAAGGGGTATTTATACTTACTACATATTATGCCCCTAGCGGGCTGTAGAGTGAGCTGACAGAGGGTAAAGACCCGACCCACTCCACTATACTAATAATAATAACTAAGCTACTAATAATATTACTGATAATCCTATGAGCTATGATGTACTAATAATTACTCGGGGTGACCGAGTCTTCAGCTGAATATTCATATTCCTAACAATCTCCCCATAAGGGAGGTCACCCCAGAAGTAATGTTCTGAATTTCAGCACTTCTTCCTTGGATCTTGACATCATAGCTCGTAATCATTGAATCTTCAATGTCATAGATTGTTGTGCAAACATCAGTGATCTGAAGATGACTTCTCTTTTGTCTTGGATGAACTTTGAGTAATCTTTGAAAGTATCATCCCACTTGAGTCTCCAAGTCATCTTTTAGTAGTAGGTCTCCATGTGATGAAATATACTTAGAACCGACATGCTCACACTAATCAGGGTCATGATCTTCAGCATCAGAGTTAGCAGAAGCTGTGTTGAAGGTCTTTTGGTTGATCATGACTTCTTTGATGATGATGTGGTAGAGTGAACATGCGGTGATGGATTGGCATCTTTTCTGCAACCAGCTACAACAGCAACCAGCTACAGCATTCCACTGCTACAACCGCCAGAGATTCCTGCATATGACAGTTAGCAACTAAAACTACCTTAGGACCTGTCTTGCTGTGGAAGCAGTGGCCGGAAGCTTTACTACTTACAAGTGTGGACTTCGAGATAGTCAACAGCATAGTGTGAAAACTCTCTCTAATCCTTACCATGACCGTTCCTAATCGAAAACCCACAGAGGGCTTTTTAAGATTTTACCGTAGTAAATCAACGATTAGGTGAGTCGCTGGAGATCACTCCACGACTGTAGACCGGTTGAAACCGCCGCGACCACTAAGCGTAATCCACGAGGAATTACCGAAGTGACCTGCTTTCAGGGCTGCTTGATGTTGACCCTGGCAGGAATTTCCATTCAATCATTGAGAATTACATTAGTAAATTCTCTCATAAATGTTCTTGCAGATTGCTAAGATCTGCGTAGGACTCATGAGTTTACAACTGGTGTCCTTAATGTTGAACAACCAGTGTAGAAATAATTCGTGTCCCTATGAGATCTTATTATGCATCTCGTGGCTCTAGACTCGATAGTGCGATTTGATTTAGTGAGCGGAGGCTGGAGAGGACTGCCACCTTTTCAATATCATCTAACTCGGAGTGAGAGAGACGATAGAAATGTATTGAACTCCGTGACAATTGAAACAAGAGTCCTTTGAGGGACCTTGAGTGGCTAGGGAGGGTTGTGCAGCGTATCACTGGGTCCATGATACTTTGTCTTCAATGCCAGCAATCAACTAAGTGATTCTGACAGCATATGTATTGACCCGGTTTCTGCCTAAGTTGTAAGGAGGGCTATTTCTTTTCACCCTTTCTCTTTACAATTCTTTTTCATTCTTCAACCCCTTCAGTGCTTACCGAGACTTCATAACTAACGGGTTTGTTCCAGTGTTAGCTCCATCTCAGTCGGCACTCTTCCCTTATTCACTTTTCTCCTTTTTAATCATACCTAAGGACTTCTACACTAACTAGTGGATTGTCCCTGGGTAGATCCCTCCGGCTCTGGCGGGATCGTGGGAACTTGTACCTAACCTTACCATCCTTATAACTCCATTATATGAAATACAATGGTCGGTCTTTGGTGTTCTTCCACAATTGCCAAACCAAATCTTTTGAAAAATCTCTCAAAGTGTTCATGATTTCGAAACACATTTTTGCAAACACTTGAGAGTTTTATATTTTTCAAATGCTCCCCCTCAACATGTGCTCGAGTGATAGTTTTATAAATTTGCACATGTTAGGTATAGCTCGCACTTTTTGAATTGATCCACTTTCAGTGAACATGACCGATTCGAGACACTCTTACATCACTAGTTTGACTAGCTTGAAATTATTACCCGGCCTGGTCAAGTCCACAGAAAGTTTCTCGAAACGGTACACTCTACTTAGATACATCTTTTTCGAGACACACTTACATCACTGGTTAAACCAGCTTGAAATTATTACCCGGCCAAGACGTATCCTTTCGATTGATGGCAATTCAAGTTTCGTCAATTCATTGGTGAAATCTGAGCCTTGCTCACGTGATATGCCAAATCCTTTGTTTTGTTAAAACCATTTGCTCCCTCTCAATATGTGCATCGATATAAGAAAGATTTTCGCACATATGGAAGAGCTTGCTTTTATGACCAAAACATTTTGCAAAACATTTTTGCTCCCCCTCAATATGTGCCTTGATATACAAAATGGTTTAGCACATACAGGAGAGCTTACATTAACTTCCAAGTCATCACATTTTCTCAGAATTTCATATTTAAATCACATTCTCTCCCCCGATCAAAAATTTCAAACCATTTGAGATTTGTGATCCCAAGTGATTTAAATAAGTTTAGAAAATTTGGGAGAAAATGTGGTCAGGTTTAAATGTATTCTGATTTAGGAGCATACTATGCTCCCCCTTAAACCACAAGAGAGTGTCACTGCTGATGTTGCACAAATTTGGCAAGGTGTCAAAAATTTGAACAAGTACTCTCCCCCTTAATTAATGACCCATATTCTATTAAAGGAGCTGTAGTCATTCAATTAAGCGACAAGTATTTGTGAAAATTTTACTTCAATTTACCACCTTGTGTAACATCAAGACTCTCTAGAAGAATCAAACAAGATAAAGAGTCTTGATGAAAAGAAGACTTCTCTTCTTATACACGACAAGACGCACTGAAACGTACATCAAGTCGGGGAAACATGGATGTAAAGTAATCCATGCCCAGGTGAACATCACCCGGTTGGAGGAACAACTGTCTTTTTGGCGACATGCTTTCCCCATTGTACAGCGCGGGTTGCAGTATGAAGTAACTGCAAGCCATTAAGACATGTTTTAACTGATTAGTATAACTTCTACTCGAGCTTCATTTAAGAATCCGTGCCATTGTTGAATGACATTTCTAGATCCGTAAATGTTATCGATAAACAGAAGACATGCCTAGGTAGGACTATTTTTGGTATTTTCTGATTTTTCGATTTTTATGGTTTTTATAGGTTTTATATTTTTGTATTTTTCTTTTCGATTTAAGATATATACAACTATGTACAAGGATATAAGAAGACAATCCTTTACTCCTCCTTTTCTTCCTGGAGACACTTGAGGGTTTCAGGAGTCATGCTTTTCATGCCAAGGCGTGGGAGAATAAACTGAAACCTTTCTCTTGGGAGGGCCTTGGTGAAGATGTCAGCTAACTGAAACTCTGTCCTCACGAAGTATAGTTCCACAATTCCTTTTTCCACCTGTTCCCTGATGAAGTGATACCTGATGTCGATGTGTTTTGACCTGGAGTGCTGAACATTGTTACAACAAAGAGCAATGGCGCTTCTGTTGTCACAATATAGGGGAATTTTGTTGTATGAGAATCCATAGTCCGAAAGTTGTGATCGCATCCAAAGGATTTGTGCACAACAAGCAGACATGGCAATGTACTCAGCTTCAGTAGATGATATGGAAGTACTCATCTGCTTTTTAGAAGACCAACTAACTAACTTTTCCCCTAAAAACTGAGCTCCTCCTGAAGTACTTCGACGAGTATCTTGACATCCCGCATGATCAGCATCCGCGTAAGCTGTTAACTCCATTGCAGTGTCCTTAGGATACCAGAGACCCATATGAACCGTGCCTTGAAGATATCGAAAGATCCTTTTCACTGCTTCAACATGCTTCTTGGTTGGTCTGGATTGATACTGAGCACACATACACACAGCAAACAGAAGATCTGGTCTGCTAGCCGTGATGTACATCAAAGATCCAATCATGCTTCGATATTTCGTTATATCCACTGGAATCCCTGAAGGATCTTCATCCAGCTTCGTTCTATCAACCATGGGAGTATCAACAGGTTCACTTGAATAGAATCCAAACTTTTTCAAGATCTCGTTGGCGTATTTGGATTGATTAATGAATATGCCCCCGGGACTTTGAGAAACTTGTAATCCTAAGAAGAATGACATTTGTCCCATCATAGACATTTGGAACTTGGAATTCATCTCTTTTGAAAAACTATCACATTCACTAGGATCTGTTGAAGCAAAGATGATATCATCTACATAGATCTGAACTAGTAGTAGATGGTTTCTTGACTTCCTGGTGAATAGTGTGGGATCAACAACACCCTTGGAGAATCCGTTCACTAGGAGGAACTTGGACAATGTATCGTACCATGCCCTTGGCGCCTGTTTTAACCCATAAAGAGCCTTCTTCAAGCGGTAAACATGAGTAGGATGTTCAGTATCCACGAATCCTTCTGGTTGACTCACATAAACTTCTTCCTTTAAGTCACCATTCAAGAATGCCGTTTTGACATCCATCTGGTAGACTATCATATTTCGACTAGCAGCATTTGCCAGGAAGATTCTTATAGCTTCAATTCTAGCAACCGGAGCAAATGATTCTTCAAAATCAATGCCCTCTTCTTGTCTGAACCCTTTAGCAACTAGCCGTGCCTTGTTCTTTAACACATCACCATACTCATCAAGCTTCACTTTGAAGATCCACTTTAAAGCAATGATCATTGCAAGCTCTGGAGGAGGCACTAATTCCCATACTTCAAGTCGATCAAATTCATGGATTTCATCCTGCATAGCCTGGAACCAGCAATCTTTAGTCATTGCTTCTTTGGCATCTTTTGGTTCGACTTTGGACAGTACAGAATTGAAGAAGCACCATAGTGCATCAGTGGCTAGTTGATTACGTGTGGATACTGGACGTGAGGGATTGCCTATGATGTTGTCGATTGGATGATCACTGGTCCATTTTCTGAGATGGTCGTGAGGTTGAAGGTTGTGAACAGATGTAGCAGTGCTGTGTTCTTCAAGTGAGGATGTGTCTGATGCATGTTCAGGAGCAAATATGTTTTCAAAAGGAACCTCATCCACAGGAGCAAAGGGGTTAACTTCCAATGAATTATTATCTGAAGATTCTTGTATTACAGGAGAAGATTGAGCGTTTGATGACGAAGGCGATTGACTGGCAGCTGGAGCATTGTGACTGACTGATACTGAAGCTGTAGGGCCTTCTGAACCTTGTGGGGCTTGAACCTCAGCCATAGGAAGTACAGCAGGTTCACTTGGGATGGTTCAATTCGTTGGCTCAAAGTATTCATCAAACATAGGATCAAATAACTTCTTTAACTCCTCGCATGTAGGTGGCACATAAGAATCTGCAGGCGTGGAATTCTGTACAAGTTCTGAACTAATGGGTCCAGGAGACAAAAGGTTAAGATCGGGTCCAGAACTAATTTGTCCTGAAGCAGGTTGCTCACTCAGCTCATCGAACGTAACATGAATGGTTTCCATAATTTTACGGGTTCTCTTATTGTAGATTCGATACCCTTTACTGTCTGGTGCGTATCCAACAAAAATACCTACATCTGCTTTAGCTCTTAACTTTCCCAAGTCTTGACTATCGTTAGTTGGGTAGCAAAGTGCACCAAACACACGGAGAAAGGAAAGATCTGGTTTCTTGTTATGAATTAACTCGAAGGGAGTCTTCTCATGAACCGGATGAATTAGGGATCGGTTTTGAGTGTAACATGCTGTTGCAATAGCCTCTGCCCAGAGAAACATCGGTGTCTTTGAAAATATAAGCATAGTTCTTGCAGCCTCCACCAGAGTACGGTTTCTTCGTTCAACCACTCCGTTCTGTTGAGGAGTGCGAGGGATACTTTTCTGATGCGTGATGCCAATACTTTCACAGAAATTACGGAGTTGTTGGTTAACAAACTCAGTACCATTATCAGTGCGGATGATTCTGACAGTTTTATCGAGTCTTACTTGCAGCTGTTTTATCAGTTTAATGATAACCTCTGGAGTTTCGTCCTTGGTTCTCAAAAACTTTACCCATGTGAACCGAGAATAATCATCTACTATCACCAGGACGTACTTCTTTCCATTTATGGTTTGTATTCTCATTGGACCGCACAAGTCCATGTGGAGGGTATGAAGAACTTCCAAGTTGGTGTTGATGGTTTTAGGCTTGTGGGTTTGTTTCTTGCTCTTACCCAGTTGACATGCAGAGCAGAGATGATCTTTCTCATATTTCAGTCTGGGCATCCCTCTAACAAGATCTTTACGGGAAAGATTATTTATGGTACCGAAGTTCAAGTGGTTCAAACGACGATGCCATAGCCATGATTTTGTTTTAGAGGCTTTAGAAAGCAAGCATATGGGAGAGGACTTCAACATTTCTTCAATCGATATGGTGTATAGATTGGTGCCCCGACTGCCCTTGAGGAGATCTATACCATCCAATTCTCTGACGAAACATGTATGCTTTCTGAAAGCCACTTCCAGATCTGAATCACAAAATTGACCCACAGAAAACAGATTGTGCCCTAGTCCTTCCACATAATATACACTTGAGATTACACTGTTACCAAACACATAATCTCCATAACCCATAATAGCACCAAAGTGGTCGTTCCCAAATCTAACTGTCCCGATAAACTTTTTCACGAAGTTCTTGAGCCGCGAGCGATCCCCAGTCATATGTTTTGAGCAGCCTGAGTCCAAATACCACAGGACGATTTGTACGACCTGCATTTGAAACCAGACAACAATGGATAACTGAAAAATGTGGATCCCCAAGTGCAATTGGGGTCCGTTTGGTCAGCACACACAAATTCCGGAACCACAGATTTCACACATGCTACTGTCTTTACTGAGGAGACAGAACTAGAGGCAGGACAAGACCTAGATGGAAGGCATTGTGACACTAAAGACAGGATTCTACCAGTTGGTCTCCATTCCTTATTCTTCACAATTTTATGCATATTCATTTTAGGTAATGGTCTCTGTTTTCCTAAATTGAATTTCCTTCCAGTGGGTCTCCATTCCTTAACTTTCACAATTTTATGCTTATTCATTTTAGGTAACGTGCACTGTTTTCCTAAATTGAATTTCCTTCCAGTGGGTCTCCATTGATAGCCTACGCTAGCAAATGTTTTTCCTGTTGCTTTCCAAACTTTCTTGCATGCTTCAGTTATCCTACGTTGGGCTTCTACATTCTTAACATGGGGTGATGCACAAGTGATCATTCTTAGCTGGCGCAGTCCTATCCTTTCTTGCATTTTCTCTAGACCTTGACTCGCTAGCTTGGGTGTCACTTTTTACTCCTGTAGAAGCATCGAAGGAAACATTAGTTTGTTTTTCTGTCACATGCCTTCCTGATAATGATGTGTTGGGTTCTGATGTTTTTGGTGGTAGATCAAAGGCTACATGCTTGTTCTCAACAGTGGATGATGATGCAACAAATCTATCTCTATGGCTGCTAAACTTAGGAATTGAGCCTATGGCATATTCTAAGTTTTCCTGAATCCTTTTCGTGAGTTTGCAGGCATAGACAACTGCCCTATCAAGTGGCTTATCAGTCCTATCCTCTTCAACTACCTCACGAAGTGTATCAAGGCCCTCTCTAAGATGATCGAGATATGTTTGATGGGCAAAGCCGTTATTTCTAAGCTTAAATGGAATACGCCCAACATCAACATCATACTTTTTACTATCAGTAGCCTTTGGTGCATCACACTTACAAGTGGTGCATGGCATTTTACCTTTCACCCGAGCCTTAAGATTCTCAATTTCATTTGACAAAGAGGTTATTTGATCATTGTGATTGCTTCTTGTAACTTTAATAGAATCATATAACTCTTTGAAATGTTGTTTAACCTTTGAATTTTCTTCTCGATAACACTCATTTTCATAATGTAACTTATTTATGGTGTTTTGATATTGAAAATTCTGAGAATCTGAAGACGAAGGTTTATTGGTGCCATACACTTCACACTTGTTGGATTTCAATTGGGCAATTTGGGCCCTCAGCAGTCGAATCGTGTTCGTGTGAGCTTGAATTGTCTCATCTCGTTTGCTTAATTCAAAATAAGTATCAAATTCAGGAGCATCCAAGGATGTCTTGTCATTTGATATTTTATCTTTTTCATTTAAATGTTGATGTTTCAATTGCAAATTAAGATATTCAACTTCTAATTTTGAAAAGCGTTTAACCATATTATCATGGTCATCATTTTGAATTTTTTCAAGCAGTTTTAACTTCTCCCCCTCAAGCTCAACAACACGATTCTGGGTGACATTTAACGCAATAGCATACTCATTAAATTGACAAGCAGACAATGCAGAATCAGTGACAGTGTAAAATACATCTTGTGCAATACATTTAGCAATCAAGTTGTCGTTAGTAATGAGTATGTTTTTTCTTTCAATCTCTCGACTCTTAAGTTCTATTGCATATTCATTCACCTCACTTTCCATATCTTTAAACACTACTTCCATTTCTTTTATTTCGGCTTTAAGGGCAGTTTGCAACCCTTCAAAGTGTTCTTTAAGTAGTTTAAAGAATGGCATGACCTCAGTTAAGTAACACCTTTTTGCATGTTCAAAACACCTTTCCCCCTCAGTAATGCCAGTGGGTGTGATTCTCTTCTTACATGTTTTATCGAAATCAGCAAACAGTTGCCAAAGCACATATAAGCTAATAAAGGTTTTGCATTCAGTGGGAAGAGACAAAGGCACCAAATTCCTAGGTGTATTGGGAGGATACACCGTTATGGACGCAACTTTTCTAATGAGGGGGGTGTTGGCCTTAAGTTTTTCTACCTTAAGTTTTTCATTATCTTGTTTCCAAAATATCTGTTCAGGTGTTAACTTCTTTTGAGGAGCAAACACAGTCAAACGATTCTCCTCATAATAATCATGGGGTTTGATTATTATTCGTCTGGCTATGCACTCGGGATCCCTCATTTTCTCACTCATTTTTTCCCTTGTTCTATCACTTATCTCATCCTCTTCGTTGGTGTATATATGCTCAGGTGGGTCATGAATAGGCATAAGCATCACATTACCATCATATAGGGTTGGTTGAACTACTTTCATATCCCTAAGGATGGTTGACTTGGGTTCACCTATCATGATTTTGCTATGCTTATCACTCAACTTTCTGTGCTTATGAATCATTTGAGCAGTTTGTATGGTTTGATCTTGTGTGTACAACTTATCTTCAAGCTTATTTTTTAACGTTTTGAGTCTAGAGAAATCATTTAAAAGTGTTGTTTCCTTTTCTTTGAATTCTAGCTTAAGTGTAGTTATACACTTTTGTACTTCCTGTTTCTGTTTGACAGACTGTTCTAGCTGACTTTTCAAAGAACTCAACTCTAATTTTAATGTTTCTTCTCTTACTCTAGACTCTTTAATAAGAGTAGACATTTGACCTTCTAATTTCTGCTCACGTTCATTAAGCTCAAACTTAGCACGCTGTTCATACATGGTCACTTGTTCTTTATAGATGTTTAGTTTAGTTATCAAGTTATCATCAGGGACAGGCAATTTGTTCTCATGGCACTCACATGCATTATCTATAATATACGCATTATCTAAGGCACATACATTACTTATAACACAAACATCATTATTGACAGAAGATTCACCATTTGGTACATCAGGCGAGTTGTTGCTATTCAAATACTGTTCATATGAAATAATATTGCTATTTTCCATGTCAACATTACTTGAGTCAGAAACATCTGCTTGATGTACTTCTTCGGGATTCTTTTGTCCCTCAACTATATTATATGTGTCATAGATTTTTAGTACCTCAGATATCACGGATGCATTAGAAGGACCAGCTTGACGGGGAGATGAGACCAGGGAAGACAGGTTAGCCATGAAGATTGTTTGAGCCGTAGGTTCATCATCCACATCAGAGTCAAATGCATCACAGTCATCTGCCTTGAAGATGTTAGGATCATTAAGTGCTAGATCCTGAACAGGTTTCTCATCCACATCTTTATCAAAAGTATTTCCTCCATCTCCTGCCAAGAACAATAACTCTTCCTCATCCAATACAGCTCCATTCTCTTGAGCTTGCATTAACAGCATCTTGTCTTTGAAGTAATCTGAGTTCTGAGGACGTTTAGGTTGATTGCAGTTTCTAGCAATGTGTCCAAGCCCCCCACAATTATAACACTTGATCTGTTTCCCTTGCCCCTGATTGGCATTCCCTGCTCTATTCTGCACATAACCTCGAACCATGTTTCTACCAGCTCTCCCTTGCACATTCTGAACCACAATTTTCCCATCCTCCACCATTGCTAGATTGCGTGGGTTGGAAGAATTCCTTAACTGATTGTTGGTCTGAGGGAGTGATGCTTGAAACTGTTGAACCAGTAGAGATACTTGATTGGTGAGGTTGTCAATCATTTTGTCGGTCTGAGAGTAGCCTGAGTCAAGTTGAGAACTCATAGCAGGTACTTGTGAGTGAAGTTGGTGATAGCTTGGATTGGATGATGATTGGATTGTTGGTTGTACATTTGTCATGAACGCCAGTGGATCATTTGTAGTTGAAGGATTAAACTTTTCTCTCAGCACCCGATCATAGACAGCATGCTTCTCATGTTGTTGCAGGTAAGCATACAGCTGTTCATAGTTGGTATCCCTTAAACCTTTGTTGAGTTTGACAGCAGTAACAAATCTGTCCCATTCAGGAGTCATGTTGTTCACAAACTTTGAGTTTAGTTGGATATTGGGCATAGTCATTCTGATCATCCTCATATCATTCACCAACTTATGAAATCTCACATAGTAATCTGTGATATTCTCTCCTGGATTCATTTTGAAATGCTCGAACTCATCATATAGCTGTGACTCACGATCTTCCTTTGTGAGCTCTGACCCTGCCAACAACATTTTGACGTTGTCCCACACAGCTTTGGCTTCAGTGTTGAAATTGATGAGCTTGTATACATCCTTTGGTAGACCTTGAATGACAACGTTTGAAGCTCTAATGTCAGCATCATACCTCTTCTTTTCTTCTTCATTGAGATCATTGTAGTTTCTAGGTCTGTCGATGCCCCAAGTTACAGTCCCATCTTCACCAGTTGTAACAACGTCTCTGGTGGTACCCATCTGATAAGGTCCTTCGTCAATTGACTTAAGAATGTTAACTCCATTATCTTTTCCCAAGCAGTAAAGTCTTATCCGTTGTGCCCAAGACTCATAATCCGTCCTATCTAGCATAGGTGGACGAGTGTCAGATCCTGCTGCTTGAATATCTTCTGATGATGTGCTTGATGTGGTAGCCATAGTAAATACGGGATTTTACAGATCTTGTGATTTAACAGAGAAATTGAATCTTTCGCGGGAATTTCTAAAATCACCAAGACACAAACCGCATGCACGTCTGAGAGACAAACCGTATACACGCTGTAGAGACAAACCGCGTAGACACAAACCGAGTATACTCCTCAGAGACAAACCGCGTATACACAAACCGACTACACGCTGCAAAGAC
This sequence comes from Artemisia tridentata subsp. tridentata, assembly GCA_021014915.2. NCBI lineage: Eukaryota > Viridiplantae > Streptophyta > Magnoliopsida > Asterales > Asteraceae > Artemisia > Artemisia tridentata. The sequence goes on from CP139504.1 coordinate 124,349,969, forward strand.
AACTCAAGTAGACACAAACCGAGTACACGCTGCTGGGACAAACCGCGTAGACACAAACCGAGTTCACGTTGCAGAGACAAACCGAGTAGACACAAACCGAATAGACTCCTCAGAGACAAACCGCGTCTACACAAACCGAGTACACGCTGGAGGGACAAATCGAGTAGACACAAACCGAGTAGACTCCTCAGAGACAAACCGCGTCTACACAAACCGAGTACACGCTGGAGGGACAAATCGAGTAGACACAAACCGAGTACACGCTGCAGGGACAAACCGTGTAGACACAAACTCCCAAGCACGTCGCTTTCACTGCTTTTTGTCTTTTTGCCTAAACTAGTAATAAAACAAACCGTATCTTCGAAGTGACACAAACCGAGTCCAAGAACTTGTCCCAAGCACACAAACCGCTGCGAAGAACACTACAACAAACACCCACGAATTACCCCAAAATCACCACACAATTCTTAGATCTGTGAATCCAAGCACCAAATACCACTCTTATACTGTTCCTAAGCTAGAAAGTACAAGGTATAACAACTTCTAATCACTAAACAATGCACAAAATGAATTTTTTTGTTACTTGTCAATTCGAACACAAAAACCTCAAAAACTAAACAAATCCGTGAATACCAACTCTCATGGACCTAACCATGGCTCTTGATACCAATTGTAGGGTATTCACAATGCAAGAAACACTTGATTGAGGCTTTAGTTTAGATCGAATGAACAAGAACTAGAGAGAGAAAGTGGGAACTTCTAGAGAGAGAAAGAACTATGTGTGTATTAGATTATAATGAAGTGAAGTTCCAACCCTTCCCTTGCAAGGGAAGGGTATTTATACTTACTACATATTATGCCCCTAGCGGGCTGTAGAGTGAGCTGACAGAGGGTAAAGACCCGACCCACTCCACTATACTAATAATAATAACTAAGCTACTAATAATATTACTGATAATCCTATGAGCTATGATGTACTAATAATTACTCGGGGTGACCGAGTCTTCAGCTGAATATTCATATTCCTAACACGTTTCTACCATTATCACAATTCTCACCAAAAGTACAAATGGGACCCACGAAAACACAAATTTAACTAAGTGAACGAGTCACCTAGTTGGGACTTAGGAACTGTGAATGGTGCGTGAATCTTGGTCTTGGGCAAGGGAGGCCGCGCGTGAATGGACAAAAAACATCATACTTTTAAGACATAACAATATATTTCTATTTTTTTTTTAAAAGTTATACACTCTTTATCTGAAAATTATTTATTCAGACAAAAAACATATCGTACAAGCAAAATATAATCATTACACTCTTTAAGTAATTAAATATCATCATCACCCGCTAAACACTATTTTGATTAATTGAAACAAGAAAAGAGCTACTATTTTGAGACATTCTAAACTGAAAATGGAAAATATAATTTTGGAACGGAAAGAGAAACTACTTTAAGAAAATGAAATAGAGACAAATTTCAGAAAGACTTAAAGTATCAAATGACTAGTACCATGTATTTTCATTCTTGAATGTATTACCATCTATTATTAATTGGAAGTGATTAGCACACTTATAAATTTTAGTGAGACATTTAACATACAAACAGTTAAAGCAGTTTATATTTACAGTACAACTGTTTAATGCACGTTTTGAAGTGTCCTAATCAAATATGAGAGTGTGCAAATCACCTCCCATTATTAATACGTTAATAGCGTGCATCGATTAGACTTTTGAGGTTATCAATAAGTATTTGAGATTTTCAGGTATATACTGTAAAACCCCCAAAAATCTGGATTTGTGGAAAAATACATGTTTGGGTGCTACTAAATTGGTAATCACAACACATAGATATAGAGAACGGATTTGAAAATCCATTTTGAGAATAGTTTACATTTTTAAATTTAAAATGTCATACATCAAGTTCAGTTTAAATAAACAAGGCCCATTTAACATGACTGTCCCAATCAGAGTTTAATTAATGTGTAAAAACACTTCTGGTAGTTATGACCGATGCCATGCTATGCATTCAAAAAATACATACTCAAACACCTGAGAAAAATATGCTAAAAGTCAGCTAACGCTGGTGAGTTCATAGGTTTATAGTAAATAAGCACATATGGACCATAACAAATAAATCAGCAGACACACACTAACCGCATGCTAACACTAAGCTTATACAACCGAGGCTATGACAAACAATATGCCTAAACGGCATAGCATAACAAAAGTGCCCGCGAGTGTTAATCCCCCAATAGATCTATTTATATCATACGCGCTTCCCGCAGGTATTGACGGTTGATGATACTGGGCTATAGTGGGATCATACATACTTAGGTTATCCGCATATTAGTGTGTAAAAACAAAAGTTAAGTTTTAGGTCCATGAAAACAGTTTTGCATGTTTCTCACCCCAAGGTTTATAAAACAGTTCATATAAAAATGGGGCTATAAACTCACCTTAACCGTAGCAATCTGCTAGTAAACAAATAACACAGTGCAACCGCTCCGACACGCGACCTAGATCAGTATGGTAAGTCTTAGCATACTATTCGTGTTTCAAACGTTCTGACTCATTTAAAAGGTCTACATGTGACAAAGTGCTCGTGTATTTCTTGCTTGCTGTGTGGTAATGTATGTTTCAAAAGCGGTTTATGGTAAAAGACTCTTTAGTGATGGCTCGTGGTGAAATTGTACCGTGAAAATACGTGTGATAGAAACATCCGTGCTTAGTACTCGTCGTCGGAAAATACACAAGTAATATATATATTATCGTATATATATTAAATAAAGTTTAATACTTAATTATTTAATTAATTAGTGCTTGTAATTAATTAAATAAATATTCGTAATTTAATATAATAATGTGCATTATATTAATGTGTAATTAAATAATGATGGTGATAGTGGGGTATTATTATATTATAAATATTATAATTATTTATAATATAATGATAGTTATAAAAAGGAAATTTTTATAAGTATCTAATTTAGAAAAAGAATAAATAAAATATAAGGGTACAAATATATATAAAGTATATTTATAAACTTTATGAATTCCAAAAATATTAGTTTAGGAAAAATTAATATTTTTAATATGAAAATAATATATTTCGTCATTTAGTCGGTTTTCATCCAAAGATATTCTAAGTGTTGGAATTTTAGAAAAATCGGGCATGACCCATTTGCTTATTCAAACTTTTCTATTTTTTTCAAGTATTGCAATTTACTCAAATAAACCCTTACGTTAACAGTATTTTCAAAACTAGTCCAACGTTAATATTTAAGGTTATAACTACATATATCGTTACATTTACATTTTAATTATAAGTTTCACTATATAAGTCAACGTTTAGTCGAACCTTTCCAAAAGTCAATAATCATGAAATTTGGGCCGAAAAGCCCATTTATTGGGGCCGAAAAGTCCAAAAGTCAATAAAAGTCAAAACGAGTCCAAAACGGTTTTAATCGACATGTAACGTTTTATTACGTCGAAATATTTATAAAATATCCAAAAGTATTCCAAAACTCATTTTTGTTACCCGAAACTTTTGTTGGGCGGAGTAGGCCAATATGAGCCCAAAAGTCCGAGTTTAGCCCAAAAACAATATAACCTTTTAAGTTACGTTACATATGTCGTTAAGTTTCTAAAAATCAATTTAGCACTTCATATAAGTCGTTTGGTCAAAAAGTCAACCATTGCCGAAACCACATGGGCTCGGCCCATTTTTGTGTCGAGACCAACATAAGCCCAAAATTATAGGTTTAAACCCTTAAGCCCTTTTTAGATCCAAATAGTTTTCATAATTAAGTTTTAAATTAACTAAATAAGCACTTGTTAATAAGCAATTGGGTCAAAAAGTCAACCATGGCCAAAACATACTGGGCTCGGCCCAATATGTGTCGTACGACCCATAACTTAACAAAATAAGCCGAAACAATTAAGCTAGAGCTTATTCAATAAGCTATTTCAAATAAGTTATCAAGCACTAATTTCACCATTTCACCACTAGAGCCAAAATTTTATATTTTTCAAAACCCCAATAGTTATTTATTTATAATGTGTGTCGATTTGTACATAAACTCAAATTAACACATATGTTACTTAAATTCGCGTAATTATTTCAAATCTCATTTGTATTATCAAATTAGCATAACATACAACAAGATTCACCACACAAACAAGAATTAACAAAATTTGTGTAGAACACTTAAAAAAAGGCAAGCACTAGTGTTTTACACTAAACCCTAGCTTTTTCAAATTTGCAAAATGTATACATTTAACACTTTGTATCACTTTTAGACATCATAAGAACATTTAATGAAAAAGATTAATTGAGTTTATGAGTTTCCTTACAATGCTTGTAAAAATTCGAGACGCACAAGGAGTGAAAACAACCCAAATTGCTTCAAATTTACCCAAGACACGTTTCGATCGTCTCAAAACACTTGAAAGTACACCCCAATTGCTTGAAAACTCACTAGATTTTTGTAGATCTTGAATTTTATTGTTGGTCGTGTGGTGGAAGTGAAAGAGTTAGGAGAGTAAGTTCTTGATGTAAAAATGTGTATGTGTTTAGCTATGTGTTACTAATTAGGTAAGATACAAAATATATATGTCATCATCCACTATCATAATCAAGTTAAGATCAAAATTTTTGTCTTGTGGTGGCATAGTGGGCGGTAAACGGTAACCAAAAGGGGGAGGGAAAATATTTTTGCTCCTCGTTGGTGTATCGTGTGTCGGTTTTTGGACACGTATACGTAAAATAAAGTTTTTATCAACATTTTTGTCAGAATAATAATAAAATATTATTATTTGCTCAGAAATGTATTTATTTGACTGCTACCATATATACTGTAGTGTCGGTACGCGTGTGGGGTTGCTTTTCAGTAAATGCGAGAAAGCTTCTCAGTTAAAAACGTAACTTGTCAGTAACTATCAGAAATAGAATAATTTACGTTTACTGACAAAAATAAACTGTTTCAGCAGTGACTGTAAGCTACAGTCCGCGGGATAGCTTCCCGAAATGCTCAGAAATGCTCATAAATGTTCAGTTATGCATAGAAATGCTTGGTTTAGAAATAATAAATAAATATTTATTATTAAAATAAAGTGCGAAAATTACCATTTGTCATATATACCATCTCAAAACTCACGTATACGATAAAAGTAATTTTATAAAAAATAGTTACATGAACCAGTCTATCAGTTAGAAAGTTGCCACCCCTAGTTAAAATGTCGGCAACCGGACAGTGCTTTATCGCATCACAAGTGAGTTAATTGTTGATTCAGTTTAAATATTATTTTAAGTTTGTTGTTATTAGAGGCGGTAATTTTTTCTAAATGTAACGAACTTTTCACTTTTTACAATGTTGTGTATGTATCTTTTAATTTTTCTAAACAATGCGAACAAGTTACTAATCCTACTATTATATGCATAATTTAACATTTGGTTAGAGTTATTTACATAAATCGTCCTTGTGGTTAGGACCAAATTACAACGTTAGTCCTTATTGTCAGTTAGAGTTATTTACATAAACCGTCCTTGTGGTTAGGAGTTAGGACCAAATTTCAAAGTTTGTCCTTATCGTCGGGTCGCCTCGTGTCACCACCTGAGTGATGCCACGTGGCATCGGGTCGGTTCGGAGCCGAGTCGGAGTCGGATCGGGTTGCCACGTGGACCAATGAGATGGTGCCACGTGGCAGGGAGAAATATATGCCCAACAATGTCACGCATGGGAATCGAACCCACGTGGAACAAGGACGGTTTATGTAAATAACTATGACTGACAATAAAGACTAACTTGCAATTTGGTCCTAACCACAAGGACGATTTATGTAAATAACTCTAATCAATTGTTAAATTATGCATATAATAGTAGGATTAGTAACTTGTTCACATTGTTTAGAAAAATTAAAAAAAACATACACAAAATTGTAAAAAATGAAAAATTCGTTACATTTAAAAACAATTATCCCTTATTAAAGTATAAAAGACCTGTGTACTACTATATCTTCGATTATTTTAGGGTTCCTAACAAGAAAACACTTGCTTTCAAAATTCATGTTCACACAAATACAGTGTTGAAACAAAATTATCCAAACTCCTCAATTAAAATTTCAATCTACTCTATGTATTAATTATGTTAGCAAAAAACACAAAACTTATCACTATAACTGTATTTTAGCATCAAAAATTTTTTTTTTCTTCAAAAGTTTGATTATTAGATGAGGATAAATTATGGTTGACCCTTCGGGTCCCCTCCCCCCACCTCTTACGCCCTTCTTTTATGAACGCGTCTCGAGCCTGAAAAATGCACAACTCGATCGTATACTTGATCGAGTCTTCCCTTAGTTTATTAAATTGTTTGCGAGTTTTGTGTGTGGATGTTTATTTGTTAAATTGTTTTTGTGAGGTATGTCTTTTTCTAAATATGATTGTGTTATTATACTAATTTAGTCATGCAAAAAATCTTATAAAAAACAGAAGATAAATTAACACTGAATTAACAATGATGACTGCGGTCGTATTCGGTCACAATTAGTCAATTACATCCGACCTTAAAAAGAAAAAGTGAAAAAAAAAAAAGAAAAAAAAAAAAAAGAAATAAACAAGCATCCTTGAAGTCGACACTCTTTGCTAAAAAGGAAAAAAAGTCGACAATGTCACCTGAGCCGTTAGATCTCCAACACGTTCCTATATCTACTCCCTTCACACAAAGAATCCCACATAACACCTTCATCTCTCGACACGTGTCACCATCCACCTCTTCTATTTATACCCACTCTCTTTCACCTATAAACTTTCATCCTCAAAATCTGTAACATAAAATCTAAAGTTAGAAAAAAAAAAAAAAATGAGTAAGTTTTGGTCGTTGATGTCTGGTGTTCATCAGTTAGCAGGGTATGTTTTGTTTTTTTTTGTTTTTTATTAAGGTTATGTATTATATAAGTTGTGTTTTTTTCGACTGATATTAAGGTTGTTGTTGTGTTTTGTAGACCGTTGACTATGTTGTTGTACCCACTATATGCAAGTGTTGTAGCGATTGAGAGTGCTTCAAAAGAAGATGATCAGCAGTGGTTGTCTTATTGGATCTTGTACTCCTTTCTTACTCTTATGGAAATGCTTCTTCAACCCCTACTTGAATGGTATATTTTTACTCCATAACCCTTGTCTTTTCAATATAAGTGATTAAACAATCAGCTGTTTTTAAAGTGCTTATTTGTTGTTTGTTATGCTAAAGAAGTAGGAGTACCAAGTAGTTTTGACTCTTGATTTTTTAGTATTTGATTGGTATGGTAACACTCAACGAATCAAATATCACCACTGCCCAAAATATAGAGGTGGACACTTATTTCAATATTTTGTGACAAACAAATGCAAAGACTTATTTTGAGATGGAGATAGTAGTAAGTAAGCTTTTTTTAGAGTAAATGCATTATTTCAAAATAATTAAGTGTTTCAAAATTATAACATCTTCAAAATAGTTTATGGCGACATGAACAAGCTTTACTTTACTTTCGAAACTTTTAATGTTTTCCATACTAAATATATCCAAATATGTATATATTTGGTTTTGTATTATAGTAAATCCGAAAAATATTGTATGACGGTTTGACCAAAGAAGGGTTCTCATTTTACTGTTTTATAAACATTTTTAAAGAGGACTTTGTTTTCTGAAAGATTATAATAAGGATGTTTACATCATTTTGTCTGTCAATTTATATTGTTACGGATTTGATATATAGTTGAAACCAGATGCATATTTTGGTGGCCTACTTGTATATTACAGTATCATTCTTATCTTAACATGAGGGTGTTTAAACATTTTGTAGCGAAATCTGAGAAATTGTTTCTGATTGTGATTTTAGGATTCCGATATGGTATGATATAAAGCTGATAGCAGTGTTGTGGCTAGTGCTGCCACAGTTCAGAGGAGCTGCCTTCATTTACAATAAGTTTGTTAGGGAGCAGGTGATCAAGAAATATTGGCCCGGGATTGGTAGAGGAGAGTACGGATCGTCGTCGTCTTCACCAAATGGCAGCAAAATGAAGAGCAAGCTTGGTGACCTTATGTCCCCTAAGAAATCAAGTTGATTGGATTTACAGTAAATTGACAACTGATCATGTTTAATCTTGGGATTTCTTATCAGACTTTATGCTAAATTAGGTTTTGTTGTGGTTTGATTTGACATGATACTAGGTTGTATTGACGAATGGTGATATGATATGAAGTAGTAGTTTCTGTCTATTGTGATCAAGTGATGCAAGTCTCTAGCTAGTGTTTTGAACTAATACCGCTTTATTTTCATGTGAAATGGTTAGTTTGTGTTTTTTGGCTGTTAAAACTGTTTTCTGCGTGATAAAATAATAGCTGCAAATTGCTGAATGAGTTTAGAATTCATGTTTTAGTTTAGTGTTTTTGGTTGTCAAACTCTTTCGCGCTTAGCGAAATCAGTAGCCGTAAATTGTTGAATGAGTTTGTAGTTCAGAAAAGTAAACAGAGGATGTGTTTAGAAAATGATCATACAAATAACCCGGTTAGGCCTCGTATCTTAGGGGTGTCCGGGTTAAGGCTTCATAAGGAGTCATGAAAAAATCATGGTTAAGTCGTGTATATCTGATTTGAACACTCCATATCCCGAATAATTTAAACAGAGAAAAACTTTATCCGTTGTATATCTGATTCGAAAACTCGTCATCTCGAATAACTTAAACCGATAAAAACTTTATCCGTTTGCCCGAAGATTGATGCAACTTCGGGAAAATCGGTATAACGAGGTAGTCACTCGTTTAAATTTATTTATTTTTACTCTTTAACAAGAAGTTTTAGAGAACAGAATTTTGAAAGCGAGGTGAGAACAGTCGTTTTATTATAAAGTCGATGACGGTAATAAGTTCCAATCAAAATGGTGAATTTATCTCATCCATAGTTTTGCATTGATTTATACGAACGAGCTGGAACCCCGCGCGTTGCAGCGGAGTGCTTTGCGGGTTTTTTTTCTTTTTTTTTTAATGTTGTTTTCGCCGTTGTTGGTAACAAATGCAGTTTCCGTAATTCAAAAGGTGATGCGAAACGGATTTTTTGAAAAAGGACTCCTTTTGCAAAGAGCCGCGAACTTCAGGGGTATTTTTTGCCAATTTTCAAACAATTTTTTTGTAAAAGGACTACTTTTGCAAAGAGTTGTCAACTTCAGGGGTATTTTTTGCCAATTTTGAAACATATTTTTTGGAAAATGACTAATTTTGCAAAGAGTTGTCAACTTCAGGAGTATTTTTTGCGAATTTTTGAAACTAAAAAAAATTATTAAAAAAAAATTTACTGTAGCAGTACTGTAGCAACGTTTCCCATGTTTTAATATATTGATAATTGATAATGTGTGACAGTTTCCAATCCATTGACGATGGATGATTGGATGAAGACTGATGAGTGATATATAGATGTCCAAATGAAATATATATGGGATTGTCCATGTAGCACTTTAGGCCCAAAACCGTAATCTTCGATGCAACTGTTATGTCGAGTTTTTTTTTTATGTCGGAAATGAAAAGTGTGCCTATCATGTTCAAATTAAACACTGGAGGATCTCTATTCGTTTATATTCATCCGAACGGAGATACGACTAATATGTAGCTGTAGATCGACATATTAAGTTCATGGATAAAAGTAGTCTATAGTAATATAGTTTGAAGGTGGACGAAGCATGAAATCACACTATCTTAGGCAATGTTTTAAAAACCGGATTTTTCGTCGAACCGGTCGGTCAGCCGGACACCGGTCAAACCGGCCGGTTCAACCGTTTGTTTTTTTTTTTTTTTTTTTAAATGCTACTAAACTTAAAAAAAAATGTATTTATTTTTTATTTTAAAGAAATAATGTGTTTTAATGTTCACAAAAAAAAAAAAATAATAACATTAAAGTATACACATCATCATAAAAATTTTAAAAAAAATAAAAAATAATAAAAAAATTCAAAACCGGTTGAACCGGACCGGTCGAACCTGAAAAACCGGCCGGTTCTAACCATAGAACGGTACCTCTAAAAAACCGGGGTTTAAAGAACTGGCCGACCAGCCGGACACCGGTTGAACCGGTCGAACTGGCCGGTCCGATCCGGTTTTTAAAACATTGATCATAGTTAGGGACTAAGTTAAATTAGGACATCATTAGCCCGATAGCTATGTGTCTTTTATTTATATAACTTGACCGTATCAAAAGAATTCTCATCAAATGAAATTGCTTTTGCATGTGCTTATAGGATGTCCATCGAGTGTTTGGTGGCTTTACATTGATTAATTAGTACAAACACATGTAAACGAAAAGGAAATAACTAACATTCATGTTGCCTGAAGGATTAAGCAAAATATCTTGTTCTACCTAATTGTATGTGTCAATTATTGATTTAAACCACTTAAAAAAATTACTTTAACTTAATCGTTCAAGCTTTGAAAAAGATCGAAAGATGTAAGAAACTACATGAAATCTATCTTTTAAGATGCACGGGATGGGTACGGCTACAGAATCGAATACCTTCTAACTTTTATATCTTTTTATATATTGAAAAAGAAAAGGAGACGACAATGGCTTTAAGCCCATATGTTACGCTTATTCAAGATTTGCTTTAGATAACCTTCGTAATAACTATATTTATTGGTCATTATAGAATATAGATGCATGTGGGTTTGTGACCAAAGCATGTAACATTGGGAATCCGTATCACTTGCAAACCTAATTATCATTTTCTACCCTTTTATTCATGTTTGTGAGTTTTGATATGAAAGAAAAGAAAGGAAGCAACAAAAATGAAAAGAAAAAAGGAAGAGAGGAATGTAAAATAAATTTGTACAGGGAAGAAAATAAGAGAAATATAATGATTTTACAACTATACTCTTTAATCTAACGTGCTCACTCTCAAATCATACATATTTTGAGAAGAAAGTTTTGGAGAGAAATTTCTTCTCAACTTCGCTTCTTCTCTCTCTTGAAAAACCTCAATTTTTTTTTTTTTTTTTTCTTTCTAAATCTAAAAACTCTGTAACTTTTAATGTGGGTTCGTTTTTGTTTACTTGATTTGTAAAGCAATGAACATGTTGAATTACCACCCATAGTTCATTTTGTGGGCATTACCACAATGGGTACTTATGCAACTAAAAATGATATACTAAATGCGAACTATATACAATAATGACTTGTTGGAGCTAAAACGATCATATAGAGATGCATTTCATTAAACATTTTCAGTGAAGGGTTGGGGGCTAATTACTGATTAATACACCATTGCTAAATATCTGAGACTACCCAATGCCACATTCTAAAAATTGAAAAGTAACAAATCCTACTCAATTGACAAACTCATTTTTCTATGTGTTGCTAACCCAATGAGTGTTGTTTAAGCTTACCCTAAATAACATTGTTTCCAAATATGAACTCATAATTTCTATAAATACATGAGTAAATGAATTTAATAAGGTAAATATTAATATCAAGCGAGTTAATATTTGGAAACATTATTAATTAAGATAAGCTTAAACAACACCGATTGAGTTGTTGTTAGCAAAACCCAATTTTCATATCTATCAACAAAAGATCTACCTATTGTATTTACCGTCTTAATTTAAGTCCAAAATCTTAAAAGGTGAGATTTGAAGGCCTAACTAAGGCAAAAACACATCAAAATATTTAACAAATATACATGCATGTTCAAAATAACATATAGAAAGTTGTCATGTTTGGGACAATCTCAAATTGCAATTCACTTCTACAAGAGAATAAGTATCAAAACCCATTCAAAATTCAAAAAGACTAAAGGAAAAGCACTTAAATAATTTACATCTACATAATCAATCTTTGCAACACCACTTTTCTAAAAGCAATACAATAGTTTTAAGAAACAAGAAGAAAGCTTGCATGTGATGGAGAAACACCTAGATAAGCTCCTTTTTCTTCACTATAAATTGTGGCAGCATAAGCATTTCCCCCAGTTCAGCAATTTGAACTAAAGCCTATCTAAAAACCAAAATATTCGATCATTAAATCAGTAAATAATAAGTTGAAAGCTCAAATGGATCCTCTTATGATACATGCTTACAAGATTCATGCCATCAAGAAACACAAGAGGCAACAATTCTTGGGTACTATTATACTATACTCCTTGTCAGCATTAGCTTGTACCTTATTGTGTTCTAGTCCATTATGGTATCCTCCGTTTTGCGCTACTTACAACGTCGTTTTCTATGTATTCCTTCCAAAAGTATTTGCGTTTTTCATCACTAGCAAGGTTCTATTCATCGTGGGAAACCTAATCGTTATATTTCTTGTGGGAGAATCAAAGTTTTTCACCTCTAAGTCTAAGGCTTCGCGTGCTGATTATGGTGATATTTGTTATGACAAGCACAAACTCAAGAGCCCAAAACATCGAGTTTTATCTCCACCACAAGCAAAATTTTCTTCAGTATCACACTACGAGGAGAAAAGGGTGCAAACCGAATGTGACAATGGCATGGATACGCGTTGTAAAAGGGATGTAAGGATTGTTGAAAAACTAAAGCATGAGGATTTAGAAAGGAGTCATGAAGAAGTGAATTTTCCACCAGAAGACTTGAAAAAATTGGCTGATGATTTTATTGCTAGAGTCAATAGACAAAGAAGACTTGAAGTTGAGTTTTGTAGGAGTTAAGAGTTGGTTAGCATCTGAATTCTAAAGCCTTTGCAAGTGTTTAGCACTAATAATTTCGATCGTAATTTTAGCTGATCTCAAAAGTTATTAGGTTAATATGCTACTTTTGAATTCTGGGGGTTTATATATGTCCTCTGAAAGAAGTCGTATAAGCTTTGATTTGTTGTATTTAGATAGCTTATCATGAACAAACATTAAATTTTAATAATATACTTGATCCATTCAATTATTGTGAAACATCTTTAGTGTTTAACTGTTTTATATTATGATGTTTCACGTCGTGCATATTCATGGCTATATATTGGTAGGGATATGTTACTCTTCTCCTAACTCACCTTATTTTGTCCTCCACCTCTCTTGGTTCACTCTGTTTACGGTACAACACTTTTTTTTTTATCAGTGTATGTTCCTTATTTTATGTGAGTTTAATACTTTTGACTTATTAAACTTTATATTTTTTGTTCTGTACTTTCATTTTTTTAGTTTTTTAACATAAGCAAAATTATTTAAAAAAATGAAAAATGTGAGGAGGTGCCGCTCGTAATTTATGAGGGGTGCATATAACCTTTCCTATATCTTTTAGAGCATAATAGGACGAGACATCCAAACAAATATTGGTATATATTTAGGTGTTGTTTATTTATTAAGAGGTTATGAATCTGAATCTGAATCTGCACATCTGAATCTCAATCTGAGGCGAAAATGTCTGAATCTAAATCAAATTATATTGTTTGTTTTTTTTTTAAGAAAACGTCTCAATATTTATTAGTTCAACTAGAGGCATTAAGATATTCCTTCCATGTCTGGTCTATTTAGATGTTTTTAGTTTTTACCTCTGTCTGCTTTTGAACGAAAAATAAAAAACAAACACACTTAACACTTAAAAACTCTAACTGACTAAGAGCTTTGGTCTATAAAGAGGCTGTTAATTATTTTATTTTATTTTTATTTTTTTGTCAAGACTTAGATGTGACTGTAGTAGCAAAAGCCGTAGAAGGCTACAAGGATACTCCTAATTTCAAACATTGAAATATACCAAATGTTTACGTATGAGATTATGATTAAGCTTTTACGTAATAGTTTATTTCTGATTGTGATGAACATACTATTATGTTTTTTATAAATACAAAATTAATATGTTTCTTCTAACGAATTTTTAAGGTATTTATTACTGCTATATTTCATTTTTAAAATTGCATTTTATTCTACCAAAATGTAGGGTATGTTAGGCTAACAAAATTATGGGAAAATTATGCTTATACCTAAAAAATAACAAAATAAAAAATAAATAAGCTACTTAAAATATAAATTTTATTTGGCAGAAAAAACTTTTAATAAATTTTAGAAATAAATTTTTTTATAATCTCTTAAAATCAAATGCTACTGTATGTAGTTTATAAATATAACTTCTTTATATGATCTATCTCCATCTCCATCTACATCTACATCTCCATCTTCAATTTTAACAACAGTTACTTTTGTCAAACCCGTACGTACACATAAGGATGGCAAAAAAACTCATACTCGACGGGGACCCGATCCCCAAACCCGATTTGACTGGGAATCCTCGAGTTGACTAGGGATGAGGATGGGGACGGGGAATCCCAAAATTATGAAACCGGGGATGATGAGTGGATATGGATAGCAAAAATCCCCGACCCTGAATTTTAAATGCATAAGTATATATAAATTATATGTATATTAATACTGCATGTACTTTTATATCTATATGTAGGTGAGTATTGACAAGTATTATAACTGAAGTATATTTGTATGTATATGTGATATTCATTGAATCAAATACTTTTAAAATGTTAAGCACTAACTAAATATTATTCTACAAATATTTTGTCCGAATATACACATTCGATGCAGTTTATTTTTATATTACATGTGATATTTCAATATTTATGATACTTTAAAGTTGAATGACATTTTAATTTTTAAGTAATCCAACTATGTGAAATGTATGCCTTTTAAGACGTTTTATAGGTCAATTCTTTATATTTTTTATATAATTTTTATGCTTAATTCATAAGAGTGAAAAATCCCCGAATTCTCGTGAGGATCACCAATGGGGATGGGCATGGGGGCAGAAATGGGATGAGGAGTAAGAAACGGGATGAGGACGGTAAATACAATCCCTGATTGTTTTGGTCACGTTGCCATCCCTGCTCTCGTACATAGTTACTTATTCTTTTTTATTCTTTTTCTTTAAATAGAATTTGAAATACGATGTGTGGCTGATCGGGTATCGATCGTAGGAAAAGAACGTGGGCTAGTGGGTTACTATATATATTTGCATATAAAAATACTTTTGAGTTTTGATTATGTTCACGTATCACATGCTTCAGAGTCATCTTAGCTTATTACATTAGAAAATTAAAGTCATCTTTTGAGTTTTGAAAATAACATTAGTATAAAATAAAGAGGTTGCCAATAATTGTATTGCATATATCACTCCAAAAACACGAAAAATAATAGATTTCTTTTAGAGAGCCGAAGTGACTATGAGTCATAAATATGGATTCTTAAAAAAGCTAATTAAAATGTGATCAGTATTAGTACGTCTGATTTATATAAGAGAGGCCTAAGGTATCAAATAACACATTTTCAAAGACAATATACAAAAGAAAAAGAAAAAGAAAAAGAAAAAGATTGAAAGTGGAAGAGATGGGTACAAAAGAAAGTACGGAATCTTATTCCCTTTGCTTTATTTCGTCGACATCGTTGTTGTTTTTTTACATCTATTCATCCAAAACAAACTTTCATTTTTTATTTTAATAAATCTAGTAATTTTGACTCGTTTCTTTTATATAAGTGATTTATAACCTACAGAATCAGACATGTAAAAACACAAACTACTACATCTATTTAAGTTCAAAAAAAAAAATAATAATAAAAAATTCTTCCTTCGAATAATATTGTCTACATTTTTTTTTTTTTTTTTTTTTTTGGTCCTGTTCATTTTCAAAATAGATGAAGAATTTAAATCAACTTTGTCATATTACACTTACTTTAAGTTATTATTACAAACTTTAAAAAAATTATAGGTTAATTAGTTAATGGCAAAATTTTCATTGTGTTAAAAAAAAAAAAAAGAAGCTAAGCTACTATATTGATATGTTTGTTTTAAGGCTGTGTGGCTTTTTCGGTGAACAATTATTTTAAGACGGAGGTAGTATTACTTTTAGTATAGAATTTCGTTCTGTATAACTACTTTGCAAATGAGTATTTGTAACAAACTAAATTTGTACAAAGATAAAATAATTCATGAAGGCCAACATGATAACTTGTAGAAAGCATATTTGTTATTATCATGATCTTGATCTTAGGATCTTACGATTTTACGATAATACAAAACAAAAACGATATGGATCCTACGTATGATCTTAGCAAGCATACGATTTTATAAGACCCCGATTTTGACCATAATGTTTTATAGAATTTAAACTAATAAACTACAAAGTTATGTATAATGTTTTATAGAATTTAAAAAACAACCTGTTAATCGTTTTAAACATTTTATATTAATAATTTAAGACAAAATTTTCATGAAACATTCATATAATTTTGTGTTTATTATATATAATAATTTATAGATTTGAATAATATTACTAAAACAATTACGAAAATAACATTGTAGTAGGATATTAAGATTCTGATACGATCTTACAAGAACGAAAATGAGCTTAAGTAGGATCCCGATTTTAAAAACCTTGGTAGAAAGTATTTTTGTGTACGAATCCATGATAACGCATTAACTAGATAGCACAGTGACATTCATTGGCATTTGAGTACAATTGAATTGATAAGTTACAACTACTCCTAATGTGAAGATGTGAAGAGAAAAAAAAAAAAAAAAAAAAAAAAAAAAAAAAAAAAAAAAAAAAAAAAAAAAAAAAGTGTGTACATAGGTTAATATGTAATGCAAAAAATTAAAAAAAAAAAAAAAAAAAAAAAAAAAAAAAAAAAAAAAAAAAAAAAAAAAAAACAAGCTTAATTAGAGCATGCATGCTTCCCATTGAGCACGTAATCCTTTAATTACTAGTGAAGAAACTTCATTTGTAGATCTATTAAACAAGTTTTATGAAGCTTCTCTTGACTCTTTGCAAAAGAATAAAGTATTTACCTTTTCAAAACCAACTTTTTGTATCAAGTTGCCTCAAAAACTATACTTTTCATCATATATATTTCTTAAAATAAGGTAATCGACAAGAAAATTATATACGCAGAGTATTAACTATGTATCTTTACTACTAAAAGTTTGTTTTTTCATGAGCAACCTCGTTGTCACCTTTCTTGTTAAAGATAAAACATTTTCATACAAGCTAGAATATTTGCAAGGTCATTTAGATCTCACATGTAATTACATTGCTTAGAATCATAAAATTCAATTTTTGATTAATTGAGTTTAATAAACTAATGTTAACAAGGATACACATAAATATGATGAAAACATGTGTCTCAAACTTCAATCTGCTAAAAAAATGGGGATTAACATATTAAAACCAGTATAAAAGTTGGGCACATTGCATGAGTACGTGTGAACTCAATTGTGGCACCTTCATTTTTAATCCGAATTTGAACTCATGCAACTTAATAAACTACGGAGTATATATAAAAGATAAAGAAAAAGAACATCAATAATTCAATGTTAAACTATCTATATTTACTTTGAAAAAGAAACAAGTACCATAGTTTAAAGAACCATAGGTGATATGCATGTGATGAAAACCATCGAAAGGTCCCTAAGCTATTTTCTTCACTATATATGTCTAACTAACCCATTCCAAAACCAAAATATATAGATTAAAAGGTTTGGTAGATTGATTCGTAAAATTAGTAAAAGCTCAAATGGGTTCTCGTCGATTGCATGCTTATGAGATCATCCAATCGAGAAACCGAAAAACAAGCAATTTGTGAGCAATGTTTCGCTATAAATTCTTTCAACATTGTCTTGTACAATATGGTGCTTCTTCTCACTCGCAAATATATTTTCGTTCGTATTCACCAGCAAGTTTTTATTCATCGTAGGCAACCTCATTGTTATATTTCTCCTAGGAGAATCAAAGTTTTTGCATTTCAAGCCTAAAACTTCATGCAAGAGACAAGAGCTTAAAGTTTTATCATGCAAATCGGAGCGATCATATGAAGTGAAAAGTACTAGTGCAAATGTATCATACGGTAGAGTAAAATCTGGCAAAACATACGATGAGTGGAAAAGCTTGTCTGCAGAAGAATTGACAAAGTTGGCTGATGATTTTATCGCTAGAATGAATAGACAAACAAGACTTGAAGCACAGTGCTGTTTTAAGTTAAAGCTAATTAGAGGGTGATGGATATTATTAAGGAAAAATGTTGCAAGAATTTAGTAGTGAAAATAAATAATAAAATGACGTAAAATCATTAGATTTTGTAGGGGTAAATCCGTAAATGTAACAATGTTGCGAAAAATACTTATTAGTTTCTTTTGGGAGTTACACAAAGACAAAATGTAATGGTATCTTTTAGGGTCATTATTCAACAGTGTCGATGTAAATCCCGAGTTTTCCAATTCTTCGTATGTTCAAATTCACCATCCTTAAAAAAGCGTTACCAGAAGAAAACGAGGGAAAAAAACATGAGCTCAACCAGCTTCTAATCTTAGAAACTAACGTTCGGGGATCAAATTATTAGTTAAAGCAGTGAAAGAATACACATCTAAATCTTGATGATTATGTAAAATTTGACAAACCCCGAAGTAAATAAAAGCAACTTACGCGAGTAAATCATAGATATATAAGCTAAATTTATTTTACTAGTTTGAACCTTATTTTGTGACTACATCCACAGGTATACTACTCGTAAAACTTACGTCAAGATAAACGTACGTACACACACATGCATACATATCCAATGTAAACACATATATACTACAACAATATTAAAACATGTACTAAAGCAGCACCGCTTGAAGGAAAAAAAAGCACGTACATATCTCTACGTGGCACTCCCTCATATCCCATGCAATATAGTCACCTCCCTTTGTTAAGTTCATCTCAATATCATCAACATTTGCTAGCTTATATTAGCTACTACGTACTATTATAACTCTTTTCATCTTCATTTTCACGCACAAAATAATTAAGTAGCAATGGATTTGGTGAATGGTATGTTGAATCTTGTAGCACCACCTTTCACGTTTTTTACCATGTTACTGTTTTTGCCACCATGGATGATCTTCAAGTTCTTCCGTGGCATCCTTCGCACCGTTTTCCACGAAAATGTTGCCGGCAAAGTCGTCCTTATCACCGGTGCCTCCTCTGGCATCGGCGAGGTACATACCTAGCTACTTATCAACTTTCGTGTTAGACGCTAATAAAATTATGGAAATTGTTAATTAAACGTAGCTAAAAAAAAAAATAAAAAAAAAAAAAAAAGAAAGAAAGAAAAAAGAAGCTATATTTAAGGTATTCAGACATGTGTTAGTTGCTTGTACTTCAATGATAACGACAAGCCGTCTTAATTTGATCTCTATCGACTGACTCTATATACTGACAGTTATGCATGCTTTTGTTTCTTAAACGTCGCATAACCCTAAAATTATTTATAGAGTTTTGCTAACATGTGCTCACTGAGGCCGCGTGTTAAAACACAAAATTTTCTTATATATCTACAATTGAAACATTAACTAAATCAATATTATTACAAATTGCAAAAGGAATAAAACTTATTACTCAAAGGCTAAAAAAATTATTTAGTCAAATTTAAACTCTAAGAAGTGTGCTTTTTGTGAATTTTGCATTTTGTTAGCGAATAATCATTTTGGGACATTAAGTTTTACAATTTGTTTGTCTTCATAGCAACATAATTTTTCATATGTGTTGTTTTAGACACTGTAATACTTTTACTTTCTACATTTAAGTGATTAAAAAGTAGTTTTGTATTAAATTTATAGAAGTCCTGATTAAATCGAATAGAGAGACCGATATACAAATCAAACATTTTCCATACGAGTACAAAATGATATGGAGTCATTTTTGGCGAAACTAACAATAGTTGTAAGCAGTTAACAATAGTTTATTAAAGCCCTTGGTAAGTTAGCTATAATAAAATTAATCAAATTATGATGTGTAAAATGAAGTAAAAGTAGCGATAGAATTTTAATGCCAGTTTTAGTAGCGTAAAAAAGTTGGTGTTAGAATTTTGATGTTTGTTTTCACCACTTGTTGCCAAACAAAGCTTTTTTATCATCATGTTAAATGCTTGACGCTAACCGCTTCAAATTGCTCTTAAATGCTTTGCGCACGTAATAAAAAGTAGAATGGCTCAAACCATACAAAAATATAGCATGTACGATGTAGAAAATAATACAATTACTAGAGTTAACACACGAAAAAAAAAAAAAGATGATAAGAGTATAGAAGCTTATCGGAATTGAATTGAAATTCAGGTTTGTGCTATGAAGTAACTGACATGATATATATTGAAATTTTAAAATATGATCAGCATCTAGCTTATGAATATGCAAGCAGAGGCGCGTGTTTGGCTCTCTCTGCACGGAGAGATGATCGTCTACGAGAAGTTGGTGATCGGTGTCGCCAAATTGGAGCACCAGACGTTATCATCATCCATGCTGATGTGTCCAGTGCTCATGACTGTAAACTAATGGTTGATCAAACTGTTCATCACTTCAATCGATGTACAAGATACTAGCTTCTTACCTTTATATAAATTCTATAGTGATTCAATATACTTAGTGTGCGTGAATGTGTGCAGTGGATCATTTGGTGAATAATGCTGGAATTTCTCAAATTTGTATGCTGGAAGACGCCGATGATATCACCAATTTACGACCTGTTATGGTACAATTTATTTATGTTTCCCGTTATAAAAATGTGCACATACAAGTACTTCAGTTTTGACGTAGACTCGCCAAATGAGAAGATGTCTAACAATACTAATAGGCGGGTGACTAAAATTTTACAGGATACAAACTTCTGGGGTTCAGTTTACACTACTAAATTTGCAGCTCCGCATCTCAGAAACTGTGGAGGCAGACTCATTGTGCTATCGTCTGCTGCGTCTTGGCTTCCAGTTCCAAGAATGAGCATCTACAATGTAATTTCTTCTCATATACTTCTGTTCTGTTAATTTTATCAGATTACTCGGTGTTTCACATCGCGTTTTGAAGTTTGTTATAGAAAGAAAACCAATTGTAGCAAAACGGGTACCACTAAAATTTATCAACTTTCGTTATCATAAGAAATTGCATCCAAATTGAGAACTAACGTTGACATTTTATATGATGAGTTTAGGCAAGCAAAGCAGCACTAGCACAGTTCTACGAGACAATGAGGGTAGAATTCGGTTCAGATATTAAAATAACCCTTGTGACTCCAGGCTTCATAGAGTCTGAACTTACTCAAGGCAAATTCCTTTCACACGAAGGCAGGACTATAGTAGATCCTGATGCTCGTGATGTAAGCTAAGCTTCTTATCTAACTAAATCAGTTAATTACCTAGTTTTTTTTTTTACCAAAAGTTACTAAGCAAATTGGATGATAATCAGATGCAAGTGAACCTCAATCCAGTAGAGAAAGTAGGAAGTTGTGCAAGGGCAATAGTCAAACAAGCCCTCAGAGGAGAACGATATGTGACAGAACCATCCTGGATGAAGATGAGCTACGTGTGGAAGGTATTATGGCCAGAGGCCGTGGAATGGGTCAACCATTTGATGTGCATGACGACAGTTGGTGGTGACTCGCTCCATGACACTTTCGGGAAGAAGGTTATGGACGTTGCTGGCGCTAAGAATATCCTGTACCCAGCAAGCATTCAGTCTGAGACGAAAACAGAATAAATATATCACACGTGTTAAATGAGTCACGAGGCTCATGTATACAGTTGTTTGCCTAGTTTTATGTTTGCGACTCTTTGTTTATAAATAAGAAACCAAAATGCTTGTTGATGTTGATCTCAAATGTAAATTTCAGTGTTTTGTCTCATGATTGAGATTTTAGTCTTATCAAGCTTTAGTTTGTAAACATTTCTGGTTTTTTTCTTTTAGTCACCTGCATCATTTTACATGTTTAGAATCTGGTTTATCTGTGAGAAGTGCGATATCCACAAAAAATGCAGAACACATGATGTATTATGCAACTTCTCGACAACATTTCGAGAGGTATGATTAGAACAGCTACCACATCCGATCATTTTCTTATCATGTAGGCACGCTGATCGAGTAAAATCTGAAGCGATTTGCAAAGAAAGACGTGTATACACTGAAGTATCCATATATACGAGTCCTTCAAATTATTTCTTTTCTATACACAAGAAAGAGTTGATAACACACACCAAGTATAACTGGTTGCATATAATAAGCGTTCTCTTACATATTGAACCCTTTATAGTTCGTTACCTACATGAAACTCAACATCTGAGTTGCTGCTACATAGGTAAAAAAACACACATTGCTATTACTTGTTGGGTGTGTGCACGACCAACTTGTAATCATATTCCTTAATCTTGGGAGATATCACAGAATCTGGTTGCACAATATGCCTCAATCCAGGCACATCCAAAAGCATCTTGCTAGGTGCATCCAATGGTGAGGCCCCCGGCTCAGCGAGTAGAAACCAGTGGTTAACCCAGTCAACCATCTCAGGAAAAAAAGCCACCCAATAAATTGTCGTCTGGACCCACTGTGGCACAGCCAAGGATAAGTCCCCTCTGCTAGCACCATCTACTATAGCCACTGCAGACTTCGCAGCCAGCTCTATTGGCACAATGCTCATTTCGGCCTATCATCCAACACAATGAGAAATTTTGGTCTAAAAAAATTCAATGAAGTACAAATGGTATCTTGTAAATGTGATTAATTCATAAAACATGGTGGTTGGGCGATGGGTAAACAGGTAATTTTGTTCCGGGTCAACCCAAAACACTTTCTAGACCAAAAACTTCTAATTTTTTAAAATATTTTGGGAGTTAAATATGTTTGCTTTTAAGCGAGTTATAAAGGTTTATGCAGTAATATTACACCTTGACGGCTCTTTTTGACCCGTTTGACTGTCTTTTTTAAGCTAATCTTTTGTACTTTTACCTGTTTGACCATTAAGTCGTTCATAACTTAACGAGTTATTATCAGCACCTCTAGTTCTTTATTTAGAAGATCGCATTACATATATCAGCATATCGTTACTTACATCTCTCATGTCTTGATCAATGACCATTTCACCATCTCTGTCCATGATTTTGCCTTGACTCATTTCTGATTCAGTTAACCCTGGAGTCACGATTGTAATTCCAACTTCTGAACCAAGTTCCATCCTCAATGACTCGTAAAAGCTTACAACCGCAGCTTTGCTTGCCTGAAACAATGCAATCATATACCAAAACATAAGATTCATGCATGACACTGTAAAACACTTACAGATATTTATTAAGAATAAGTGAATAACGTAAATTGTACATTGTAGATACTCATTCTTGGTACAGGCATCCATGTGGCAGATGAAGCAATAACTACAATTTTCCCTTTGCTCCTTCTCAAAAGTGGAATCGATAAATGCGTCATATAAACATAACCCCAGAAATTCATGTCCTGCAAGGATGACCAAACACCACGTTATTTCAATCTTAAAAAAATTATTCGTTATTTACTTGGGCAAGAGGTTAAGCACATAAAAATATTTTTTTACCATGACTTGTGTAAAGCGAGTAATATCTGTGATATCTTCTAGCATAGACATCGAAGTAATTCCAGCACAATTCACCAGATGATCCACTACATAGGAGTAACTATTAGACCGTTGTAGCATAACCCAACTAAATTAACTATATCAATAATTTTTTTTTTTTTTTAGAATGGCTCACATACATCTTCCAAAATAACTGATAGTTTTGTTGATGAGTGCTTACAGTCCTCAATATTGGAAACATCAGCCCGAATAGCGACGGCATCAGGTGCACCAAGTGACATAGCAGTCTCAGCAACGTCATAGAGACTCTTCTTCCTTCTAGCTGCAAGGACTAAACATGCATGCTCCTCTCTTGGCGTACTCATATGCTACATGCTTTAGGGATGAGCATCGAGCCCGGAAACCCGAAGACCGACCGAAGACCGGAGGAGACCGGCCCGAACCGAGGCTAAATCGGTCCGGTCCTCGGTCTTGGATTTTGTGGAATTCCGGTTTCCGGTTCGGTCTGGTCTAAAACCGGTAAAAGACCGAGAACCGATTAAAGACCGGATTTTGGTAATTTTTAAAGTTTTATGGGTTTATTGTTAATTTGTTATCTTGGGCTTTGAAATGCATGGACTGGGTAAGTGGGTATCACTCTTAATAAAAAAAAGAAAAAAAAAAGAAAAAAAAAGGGAAAACGAAACGTTGGAGGGAACTCTGGCCTTTGGAACGAACCCCACTGCACTGCCACTTCTCTTCTTCTCCAATCCAACCAAAACCTAAATCTCATCTAAGCAATCTTCTTCGTTTCCTTTCTCACGATCACGAGTCGACATCCAACCCAACAACAATGTCTTCTTCATCAATGGTATGTTACTATCTTCTTTTTTGTTATTTTTTTGCGAAAACCCTAATGCATATATGGCTGTTCGTGTGTTTGTGTCATCGTAATACTGCGTATATATGGCTCATGTGTGTTCGTATATATCTTTATTATATATATATATATATATTTGTATATGTATATTATGTGTTCCATATATGTGGCTGATAAGTGTTCTGTAAGCTGGCTGATAAGTGTTCTGTAAGCTAGTCCTAAGTGTATATTATATATTTGTATATGCTTCTGTTTTGCTTCTGTAAGCTAGTCCTAAGTTTTGCTACGGATGCTCGTTCCCTGCTTCCCATTTTGTAAGCCCAGCAGGCCCATTAGATAGGTGGGCTATTAATAATAGCCTATTATGTTCAAGCAAAAATCGGGCCCAATGCTTATGGACTGAGACCGGACCGAAATAACCCGGGACGGACCGAACCGGACTGGTAGTTAATCGGGCCAGTCTTCGGTCTTCAGTTTTAAGGCTTTCCGGGTTTCGGTCTTTCCCGGTTCGGTTCGGTCTGTGAACCGATCTCATCCCTACTCATATGCTACATGCTTTATTTTTTGAAAGGCAATATATATTATATAGTTACTATATAGGGGCACTTTCTTGCGAGAACCATCTTATCTGCGAGAACTGACAGAACCACAAAAAAACATACATGCACGCCTTTAATAATTGTATTTTTTGCACATATGCTCTAAAAACAACAACTATGTTTTTAAAAAAACATGGTTGTTCTAAAGAATTTGATAAGAAATTAGAAATACAAAATTTTTGTGCATGTATGTTCTTATAAAGCGTGCAATGACAATATTGCGGTCGTGTGTAAGGTTTTTGTGAAAAAAGAGGATGAATTCATGATGATATTAAAGAACATAGGTCGATACTTACGATTATTGATGATTTGCATGTATTTTTATTTTATTTTAAAAGGCGTGCATGTATGTTTTTGGTGGTTCTGTCAGTTCTCGCAGATAAGATGGTTCTGAAATGAAAGTCCCACTATATATATAAAATATATATATATATATATATATATATATATATATATATATATATATATATATATATATATATATATATATATATATATATATATTGTTGGGGGGGGGGGGGGGGTGTTGTAATGATGAAATAAGAAAATCATCTTGGGTTAAATGGGAAGTGACTCTTAACAAATTTTCTTTAGGTGGTTTAAGTATTGGTAGCTTAAAAGCCTCCAATTGGGCTTTAATAGGTAAATGGTGGTGGAGATTTAGAGACGAACAAAATAGACTTTGGGTTAGAGTTATTAAAAGTATATATGGTAATGATGGTGGTTTAAAAGATGATGATGGTGTCCATAGAATGTTGAGAGGTTCTAAGTGGGGGGATATAGTAAAGACGGGTAGAGATATTCAAAATTTGGGTTTTAATTTTTGTGGCTCTTTTGAAAAACAAAAACTTGGTAATGGAAATAATACTCTCTTTTGGATAGATAGTTGGATTGGGGATGGGGTGGTTCTTAGTGAGAAGTTTCCTAGATTATATAGACTAGAAATCAATAAAGATATTACGGTTGGTGATAAAATGGTGCGGAGAAATGATACATGGGTTTGGAGGTGGGATTGGGCTAGAGAACTGAGAGGTAGAGGGCTAGGAGATCTTGAGGAATTGACGGCTTTAACTAACTTTTTTGTTCCAAATGTGTTGCAAGAAGATTCATGGAGATGGATACATGACGATAATGGTGCTTTCACGATTAAAAAACTTAGAGAAATGGTAGATGACAAGATCCTAAACCCTACCAATGGTGCTCCAGAGACAAAATGGTGCAAGATCATCCCAAGAAAAGTATGCATTTTTATTTGGCGTCTACAACAAAGAAGATTACCGGTTTACACTTGGCTCGAACATCTTGGTATTGATCTTAACTCAACTCTTTGTCCGCATTGTGGAAATGATATTCAAACGGTGGATCATTGCTTCTTAGGGTGCTCTCGGGTAATAGAGTCTTGGGGTAAACTCTTTAAGTGGTGGAATATTGGTACTTTTAATATTGGGGTTTTTCAAGATATTATTGAACACAAAGTCTTGCCAAATTTCTATAAAAAAACAAAGAACAGTTTGGCAAGCGGTTTGTTGGGTGATGTTGTATATGATTTGGAACGCTAGAAATAAGATAGTTTTTGAAAATAGAGCTTCTAATATGTCGACAATTTGTGATGAGGTACAAGTTCTCTCATTTCATTGGATTTCTAATAGAGCAAATGAAACTATTTCATCATGGATAGAATGGTGTTGGGACCCGATCAAGGCTTGTAAATTTTAATGTTCATAAGTTGTATGTCTGTTATTGGCATTAATGGTATGGCTAGTGGGTCATGGGACAATGGTTTTGTGTTGATTCGGTTGGGTCATGAGATCTTAGGTAGTTTTGATCCATGTTTTGGGATATAGCAGCATATTGTCTTTTGCTGTCTTTTGTGGTGCTTTTGTATTTCCTTGGATTTCATCCTCCCTAAATGTCTTATTGGGGAAGTGAGATACCATTTTTTTTGTATTTTGTTATTCGGTTTGGTTGTTAATACATGTTGCCTTTCAAAAAAAATATTATATGGTTATACTAGCAAGATGCTAAATCACATCAGACACTCACAAGACCATACTGGCCAAAAAATACCGACAAACCAACCTAGCAATCTTAGGCTGGTTGGCAAGGTATCTCATTTTTCACCATACACCTCAGCGCCACGTCAGCTTTCTCTCTCCTCTCACTCTCCTTCACCTTACTTCACCATTTACTCGTCAAGGCAAACACATTTTCACCTTAACTCCTTTTTTTCTTTTTCTTTTTCTTTTTTCTTTAATACTTATACAATTAAAAACGTAAACGTAAAAATATAAATACAAAAACGTATACATACAAAATAGAAAACTTTTATTCATAACTTAAAACATTACACAGACTTAGAAATTAAAAATACAAAATTAAAAACTGAAATTAAATATTACTGTGACAAATTAAAATTACTAGTAAAACCTATAAATTAAAGCCTTTCTAAAAAAAAAAAAAAAAAAGAAAAAACCTATAAATTAAAAGACTTATATGACAGCTTTTGTTTATACTGTCAAAATGTCAATCGTTGGTTATTCGGAAGGGTGAGTCTTTGACCCAGATATACGTGACCTAATCAGGGTAGCTCGTGACCGTTTCTGACACTTCCCGGCCTATCTAGTGATATCTTGTGTACCACTGGGTCATTTAGCGGTGGTTTGTCCAACTATTACATATTTTATAGATATTAACAACAATACGAGGGTTGAATCATATATAGTAAGATGAATGATGAGTTACGAATTACTACGAACCTCGCCAATACCCGAAGAGGCTCCAACGATCAAAACGACTTTCCCAGCAACATCTTCTTTGGAAATGGAACGAAAAATGTACCACAACACTTTAAAACCAATATAAAGGGTTGTAAAAACAAAGAGTGCACATATGGTCGCTATAGGAGCGACCAAATTCAGAACACTGTCAACAAAATCCATGTCTGGTTGGTTAAGGTGATAATGATCAACTGTTGTCATATACAATAGCACAATTGATCAGGTTGATGAGTAGTATCATCCTAAGGATATGACACGTGGCATAAGAAAGTCTACATGCCACGTAGGATGAGGAGATGGTTTAAGGTTAAGAAACACGTCGGATGCTTGTTTACCATAAAATTGTTTGTTACTGCTGACGTGTGAAAATATTCAAACTTTTTGGTAGGTGCATTAATCGCCATTGATACTGTGGTCTTATTTAGACCATATAACCGTATTTATTTTTTTCATACAAAGTGTAAATGCATACACACCTAGCACATCTCCTAGATGGTTGTTCTAACATTTTTGGGTTTGTGATTTTGTCATGTAAAAATTGTCACATTGGTCTAAGACAGAGAACAAGTGAGTGAGTACTATGTCTATTTAGAACTGGATCGCGTTTTCATCTTAGTTTGTCTAGTTTGCACCATGATGACCAATATAGAAATAGACAAGGTATTGTTACATATAATACTCATCTGTCAACTAATACAATATATCTCATCCAGATATTAAGATTAACTGTGAAATCAGGTACCCAAAATGTTTACTCAAAAACTGATAAATACAATCCCAAGTTCGCAACATTAACCGGAACTAGTTACGACTGGCCTGCAACAAAGATCAGGTTTTTATTTAACAGATACGAGATTTATCTTAAGCAAGAGAGGTTTGCTTGGACATTGAATATAAGCATCCTGAGATGAAAATCATATGGATCAAGTGTCAAACTGAACTAGCCACTTTACGATCCTTGAATGCTCAAAAGCCTCAACGTTTTAGCTCCATAGTTTGAATGCTCAAAAGCTTCAGCTCAGCACACAAAGTCAGAGTAATGTCATAGTCTTTTGTTAGTGATTTTATGGTCGAAAGTGATGAATCCACAACACTTATGTTGTTTTGGATGTGCATTTTGCAATTTAAATGAGGATATAATAGTCAGATCCGAGTATAGTTTAAGCCTAAAACTGGTGTTAATTATTATAGAATCTTCACTAACTTAACTAGTGAAGAATTATGTACTAACAAAAACGTTAAATATAAAACCATAACTAAACGTACCAACAACGTCAAGGATGCATTTACGGGGATAGATCAATTGGATCCAACTGTGGGCGTTGACCAGCATTACTCGGTTTTAGCCTCGTAAGAAGCGACCATGCATCAGCTGGGGGACAACCCTGCTGCAAATCTAAAGCAGTTGGAAGACTTGAAGCTTCATTTATCCGCAAAACCATTGCTCCCTGTCAATTTCAAGCACTTCAATATTATTTTATTTTCAAAACTTTAAGCACTTTAATTAGTTGAAAGAAATACAGCGTTCCATAAAATTCAATTGCAACGAGATTTAAAGTAAAGCTTACAGACCTCAAAGTTTGCTAAAAATTCTTGAAACTCCTTCATCCTGCTCTTCATCTCACTTTCCCGCGATGGATCTGAAGAAGAGACAGCTGCGATTACCTCCTCAGGAGAATAACCTATTTTTTTCTGTACAAACTGAATAACCAAAGCGCTAATCAAGAAGCGAATCCTATGAAGTTGGATTATTAAGCGGAATCAAATTAAAATACGAACTCACACTATGATCGATAAGTATCTCAGATATAAGGCTGCCATCATCTACATATACGTGAAGCTTATATGTGCTCCTTTCCTTATACTGGAATCTCTTAACTCCAGTCACAAAACACTGAAAGTTTTGCAGCAATATAAGTAACGTATTACAGCAAAACTATATATATAAATCCAGAATAAGATCATATAATCAAATCACCTTGATTTTACCCTCCACGTTAGCGACTTGATCTTTTGTTTCAGCCCATTTAGCAGACAAAGTAGCCAGATACATGAACGGGCTTTCATTGCTTCCACCAGATGCAAAATGATTATCTTCAGCAGCCACCATATAGACATCTTCATCATCAGAAATTGCAACAGGTGATGGCCTTTGAATGGGAATACTGGCCTGTTCTGTCCTTAACGGGGTCGTTCTCACACTTTCACTAGGGATGGGAACAGCAAATGAAGCCTTTTCAGTGTCCATGTAAACAGAACTCTCTGTTGTAGCCATAGATGGAACGGGTTCAATATTCTCCCTGCGAGTCGAAAAGGATGATTCTACTTCGGTTCTTGAGGACACTCTTTCATTAACAGAAGCAGATGTGGTACCTACGGAACATGAATGCATGATACAGTTAAAAACACGGAAGCAAATGCATATAGTAAAAAGTTATCAGTTGCGTTCAATTGTTGTGTCAATGTATAACATAAGCAGGCTAGTTAATGATGTTGATATCAACATTATCATTAATGACACCATAATTAATCAAGCCCCAATTTTCTAAAAACAAATACCTAACAATTTCCTAGCTTCCGAAAATGTTAACCTTTTAGAAGGTTCTTCCCTAAACTTATCAATAATAAAATAACGATACTCTTTGTAAGCTTTTGGGTTTCTGGTAAATAAACTACAATCAAAAAGAGCGGTGTTAGGGAGGCCTTTTCAATCTCGTTAATGTTGTCTCATGAGAACCAACCTGTTAATGCATATGAATTTATGAAGCATATATGAGAGACGTACCTTCGTCGTCTACCTGCATTGGAGTTTCCATATGCGAAATAGGTTCATTTAAGGGTCGTGAAACATGGATATCATCAGTCGGCCATGTAGCATGAGTACCTTGGCCATATACCTGTATTGGAGTTGCCCTTTGTGGACTGTTATTTGAGAGTTGTGAAACATGGATATCATCAGTCGGCCATGCAGCTCGAATAGGGCTATCTACCTGTATTGGAGTTTCCCTAGGTTGATCATTATTTAAGGGTCGTGAATCATGGATACCACCGGTCGATCTTGCAGCACGAATACCTTGGTCAGCTACCTGTATTGGAGTTGCCCTTTGCGGAACAGAGTTATTTAAGGGTCGTGAAACATGGATACCATCAGTCGGCCTTGCAGCACGAACACCTTGGTCATCTACCTGTATAGGAGTTGCCCTTTGCGAAACAGGGTTATTTAAGGGTCGTGGAACGTTGATATCTTCAGCTGGCCACGCAGCACGAGTAGCTCTAGCTGCTAAAGGGGGCACAACTCCTGATCTTGTCCTAAAATCAAACAGCATGTGCATCATGAAAGTAAACATGTAGAAAATAACTGAGCAAATTAATCAAGTGCAAGAAGTTTAACGAGTGAATAACTCGAAACAGCATAAATTACCTTCTGCCCCTTGGCGGTTTATTGACTTCTTCAACAAGTCTTTCACGAGCTGCATCCAACTCCTCAACCAGTCCTCCTAAAACTTGAAAAACTTCTGGAACCAGCATTAGGAGCCCATGCCTTACGTTTACATTAGAAATCGCAACCTAAAAGAGAAAACTAATCATAATTTTTCCAATTAACCTTGTATGTACAAGAAGTTTTAACCAGAATAGACAAATTATATCAATTGCATAGCCAACTAAGCAAAAAATACAAAAAGCATAAAGACTAAAATCAGGTTTCGCAAGACAACTAGGCAAAAAAGCTAACTTTTACTAAAATTACTCAAATATTGGATATGTTTGCAAAAAAGTAACATTCAGCTTTCGCATCTACACTATTTTGAGCAGAGCGGTTAATGAACTTTAAGCATTAGACTTTCACAAAGGCCATACCAAACCTGATCAAATAAATATCATTTCACAAGTATGGACACGAATCATGATACAGTTCAGCAGATAAAACCACTCTAGAAGCAAAAAAAGTCTGACCAAGAGAAACCAATTCTAAAGAAAATAAGATAGCTTTCATATCGAACCTTGAGTCCAGCAGGAGCAAGAGCATCTAAGTCTTTAATAGGCTGATATTCCATACCAAAAACCCGTTGAACACCATCAGTCATAGACAGCTTAAGACACCTATGAAAGCCAGCATTTGCAGTCTTGTATCGCTGTCGTAGAGGTTGACTAATATTTACTATCTCGTCAACCTGCAAAGACAAATTACCTCAACCTATATCAAATTACAAAACAACCGCAACCGTATTATCATTGTAAAATTCCATGAACCATTAATATCTAGAGGGTGTTTGGGACTGCTTATTTTTTCCACTTACGCTTCTTTCCTATAAATAAGTACTTTTAAGCTACTTAAAAATAAGCACTTGAGGAGACCGTGTTTGGATATACTTGTTTAAGAACGCAATAGTACTAAAAAATCAGTCTGTTAATTTTCAACCAAAACCCCTTCTAGGAAAGTTATTAGGTTAATTATGATCGTAAAATAGTCATTTTAATTTCATATCAAATAAGCACTTTGAAATAAGACATCCGTCCACTTATCAATAAACTGTTTATTTTACCTAAAAATAAGCAAATAAGCAGAAAACAAGCAATCCCAAACACCCCCTAATAGTTTCCTAATTAAACAACGACATTGTAAAATACAGGCTAACAAACTACCTGTAACACGAAGGGACCAGGCAAATCAACAAGATGCATTCTCCCGACATTACTCGGAAGCAAACCAGCGCCACATAAATTCATATCACACTCCAAAAACCTCTCAAAACACATCTTCGCCTTTTTCGTCTCATCCAAACCACTAAATCCAGCCACACCACTCTCAAGTCCCCGTAAACAAGCATCCAACCACTCGCCACGTAGCCGCAATCCTAACTCTTCCAAAACCTTACTAATAGGATTACCAGACACTGATACCGGTTCAGTAGCAGTAGTTGTAGTACTTGTACCTACACTACTTGTTCTTGAATGTTCTGATGACGTGGCAGTTTGTTGTGGTGGTGGTTGTGGTGGTGGTGGTGAGAGGTTATCGAATGCGTCGATAAAGTCTTCGTCTGAGATTTCTTGGATGGAATGTGAGGGACTGTTAGGGTTAGGGTTTGAGGAACTTAGTGTTACGGTTTCGAGGTTTAGGGTTTCGGGTTCGATGTTGTTGTGTTGTGGTGGTTGAGGTGGTGGTTGTGTGACGTCATCTTCTTCGTCTTCGGAGGAGGAGGCGATTCTGAGACGCCGGCGACGGGAGGACATGGTGGTTGTGGTGGTGAAATGTTTCCCTCCACTTTTCTGAATTTTTTAAAATGATTTAAGATTATAGGGTTTTGAGAAGTGAGAACTTTTTCTAAAAAGCGGATGATGTCAAAATTTAACACGTTGGATAAAAAACTTCGAAATATAAAAACGCTATTAGTGGATGTTCGTATTTTATATTTTGAAGAATGGGAAGGGGGTTTGTTGGTTACAAATGAAAACAACCAAAATAACTAGGGTGCGTTTAGTTGGGGGAAAATACCTATTTTTTACGAAAATAAGGAAAATAGAGATCGTGTTTAAATAATCGTTTTTCAACAAAATATTTTGCAAAACACAAAATCTCATATTTCCTAACTTAACAAGGAAAATTACGAAATAAATTTTAGTTGTTTTCCTTGTTTTCCTTTGTAACCCACAACCCTTCCTCCCCTTCTTAAAAATAGAAAATACAAATACCAACTAAACAACTAAACATGTTTTCTTTATTTTCAAGTGTTTTGTAGAGATAAATTTCCTTTCAAAATTTTTACAAAATTAGAGATAGAAAACAAGAGAATTTTTTCTCTAACTAAACGCACCCCTAAAATTTGTTTTGTAGTTTTTCTTGTTAAGTTAGGAAATAGAGTATTTTGTGTTTTGCAAAACATTTTGTTGGAAAACGTTAATTCAAACGCGATCTCTGTTTTCCTTGTTTTCCACAAAACATTTTGTAGAAAACAAT
This sequence comes from Artemisia tridentata subsp. tridentata, assembly GCA_021014915.2. Lineage (NCBI taxonomy): Eukaryota > Viridiplantae > Streptophyta > Magnoliopsida > Asterales > Asteraceae > Artemisia > Artemisia tridentata. The sequence goes on from CP139504.1 coordinate 124,383,523, forward strand.
GGTGTTTTCTCCCAACTAAACGCACACTTCACATTTCAAAAAATTAATTTTTAGAAATTGTAAAATTGGTACAAATCATAAAAGTTGTTAAACACGAGCTTTTCACGGTATAGTGTTGTGGTTTCCTTGTCACATCAGTTTCACGTTATCATTTAATATTTTTCTCACTTCTGGGTTCTCATTGATGTTTCACGTTATCATTTAATATTTTAATTCGCATTCTTGTTATCATTTACTGTAATATTTTATTTGCATTTCCCTTTGCACCTTACTTTTTATTTGCATTCTTGCACCTTCTTTACTTTACTTTTTTTTCTCATTTTTTATCATTTAAAAACATACACATACCCAAACAACACAAGCAAAATGCTTCTCTTTAAAACACTCGGGATGCTCTTTTTGGGTTTGCCGCTGGTTCTCGCAAGATGGGGGAGGTGTTTTGCAGGAAAGAAAACAAAAGGGATCCACCAAATGCTTCCCCTGACCAAAACTTAGAGCCTTAAAAGCAACCAAACACCATATTGTAATAACGCGATAGAAATGATACTCGCAATAAACTCGACAATGAAATCTGATCATCACTGATTCAAAAAATAATAAAGACAATTAACACTGTCATTTAACTGACTGGTAAACCAAACTAAACTAAACCAGTTCTTACCAGCAACTGAATCAGAAAAAAGAATGCAACCCTAAAGACCCCATGATTCATATTAGCAAACAGATCTATGAGCAGAGCTTTTACAAACTATTGTTCATACAAATTCTACATTTTCTTACAGATTAAACAATTAGAAGAGACAAGATAAAGAACTAATCTAAGCTAGGGTTTGATTCAGAGTATAATCTCTACTTGGGACTTCGCTGTTCGATCCTTCCATCTACTTACACCAGCATCAATGCCTTTCTCAATGACATCCACTCGTTCTGTTAGCAGTAAATCTTCCAGCTCAGTCATCTGAGCAAACTCTTTTTCCATTATACTCTCTGCCTCATTCAATAGCTTCATCTTATGTTGCAACTTCTTCAACTATTTTCATAAAAGAAACAACACCCATGTCACTAAGAAAACAAACCAGAAGATGCATAAAAGATGACACTTTTGACTCCAAAATGGGTCGATCTGGGTTAAATCTTTCCACAAACAGGTTTAAATCAACCAAAGTTTAATGACAACCTCCAACTTGTCATTAGATTAATATTAAAAGAGTATACTTTCTAACTGGTCCTTGATACACTGATTACTTATACAACTTTTGGAAAGTGAATAAAAAACTGCTCGTCCCATGACTGCATTACATGGTACCCATTTTGACCCACTACCCAGACCGTCCAATTTGCTAACTCTAGAGAATTATGTGTCTCATAAAGATTACAAATTCCACATAGCATACAGTTTAAGCATAAAGCTTATGTGCTTATTATTTATCAAATATCTAAAAAATCTTGTAGTAAGACAACTACAAAACCTTTAAAAAAAAACAGTAAATTATGGACTTTATCTGAAAAGTGTGGTTTTCATGAAAGCTTTTTGAAATAGAATAAGTTTGCAGCTCAACTGGAAACTAGTTTATTTATTTTTTCTTGAAAATGAGCTAAGACTTTCAGCTAAAGTGACACCCGCTGCTAAATACTATGGATGGAGGTTGAGCTATATATATCGTAACTAAAATGGAGCTCACCTGTGTACTGACTACGGTAGACACCAGACGTTCAACTTCTTTATCTTCTTGAATTGCTAATAATTTGGCATGTGCAGCAGCAGCACCGAGAATTGTTGCACTCGTAGCTCTCATTCGTAAAGGTAAAGGTATTACATCCTTCTCTGATGAAACAAACATACAATCCTAAAGTTAATTATTTGTTCCTAATACATGAACAATTAAACTACTAAAGATGACACATGTGCGGGTCGTGTTGACTAGCGGCTCAAAGCAGTTTGTATGAACCAAAAGAGAGTGGCTCGTGTTGGGTTGATCTAGACCTCTTTTTAACCAAAATGATTTATCAACAGTTAGTTTGCCAACTCGCAGACATGATTAGATTCCAATAATATATTAGTTTATTGTATAAAACGATTTGGGAGGTTGAATCATTAACAGCACATTTTTAGTGAGGTCCAAAGTCCAAACCATTTGACACATTTTCGATTTAATATATTTTACCCATTAGAGATGATAGAAAACCAATTTCATTAATTAGTAAATGGATCAAAATAGCTACCGCTAAAAACAACCAATTAGTATCACGTAATAGTTCATAATGATCCAAAACAGCCCGTCAAATACCTGATTCACTGGGCCTTGCATCCATCTCTATATCATTGCCTTGAGCAATCCTGAATAAAGAAATATAGAATTAAAAGACTGAAGTGGAGGATTCAAACTCAAGCCAAGACCAACCATAAAGTATAAGTGACAGGAATAGAGACAAATATACATTAATAACCTCTCAGGCTCATTCGTTTGTGTGGAAAACGGTAACTCGTTGCCATTTTCTTCGGTATCAAATATCTCCTTTGGAATTTCGTTTTCTTCACATAGGGCTGTAACAGCAGCCTCAGCCGCAGAAGCTGCAACTTGTGGACCAACCACGGCAGAGATGCGAGTAATCTAATAGAAGAAACAGAAACAATGCCAGTTCGATCAATAATCAGTAAAATCATACTGTATCATATTTATACACAATACATTATTAACTTTTTGGTTCCGTATTAATCACAATGATGGCGGTAATCATAACATTCGCTGTGAATTTTATTCAATAGAACATTTCCTATTATCAGCCAAAATTGCAAACGCTGCTGATTTAGATTCTCTGAACTGTTATGACATCATCTAAAATGTATGCAGCAATGATAACTTAGAAAGCAAAATAATTGACATAGATACTAAAAATATTAATAGCATACCTGCTGCATCAATGAATTACCGACATTGGGAAGTGGTTTAGAACGGTCAGTCTTCAGAGGACAATGATTCTCTAGACCTCCATCCAGCTGCTTCTGATACTTAAGCTCACAAATTTCACCATTTATTTCTTTAGTCTCTTCAGATGGTGCTACTTGTTCATCTTGATTATCTGTCTGCAATGAAATAAACTGGTTCAGTACAAGAAACGCATTCATGACATCCAATTTATCATAGGGTTGGTCCGGTTGGAAGCACAAAGCTTTCACCTGCTCCATTTTTGTGTCGCTAGAATCAGAAACTGGTGCAATGCATATCCTCTTTGCAGGGGGGCCTTCACTATCAACGTCACCATTCTGTTGAGTTTTACTTTCAAGTTCAACATTCTGAACTTCAATATCTTTAGCCTCTTGGGGTGCAGGAGGGCCTCCTTGCTCTTGCTCCTGGTTATTTATACTGTTATTGCTGTCCTGGTATCTAAATTTATCATTTGTGGGTTTATCGTTTGTGGGTTTATCATTTGAAGATCCCAACATAAGTTGCCCAAAAGGTAACTGTATAAGTTTTGAAATACAGTCTTGTTTACTCTTAGTTTGAACATTTTGAGCTACAAGGTCCCAGTCATCTCCGTGTTTTGTCACAGATTGTAAAAGAAGAAATGTTTCTGCTTCGGTCCATGTAGCGACATGATTTCCACTATCTGGAGTAGAGTCGACAAATTTGTAATTGTCGATAGATTTGTTCTTCCCGTAAGATCCATTATTGAAGCACTTACTACAAATGATCGAACTGGCGTCCTGAGACAGAAAATAAGACGAGAAAGTGAAGACAAATTTATATTAGCATCTTCTATTATAAATAAGAGTTTAGCTCATACAAAATACTTTTAGAATCGTGTAATGTGAAAAAAATAAAAACAAATGGTTCACAAGCTAGCATTTATCATGCAGAGAACATGTAAAGAATCATTGTAGAGAAAAGAAAAACATTGAAGCCAGTATTCGAATCTAGCAAACATATATTTAGAAGCTTGAAGACAAAGCAACAGCTAACTGATGTTGACAAATAAAACCAGCTCAGAAAGTCAACAAGAATTAAAGAGGGAAATACATGAACGAGGTGGTCATGGCTTTAGAATGTCAAATCCCACACACAGGAATCTGCACTAGTATAGATGGATTAACAGCACTAAAGCAAGTATTCCAGTGTGTAAGAAAGTCTATTTTCACACACACAAAGGAGAAAATGAATTCCTAGTTTAGAAAGAAATGGATAACTTTGTTCGAGCTTTTTTCTGACTAAAGTCAAATCTCACATAGTCACCATAACAATATGAGTGCAACTGCAATTTAGTCAAAGGGATGATTTAGTATAGGACTCGAAGTGATGGATCAGCCTGAATTCACCATCAAGAGCTGGTTGCAGAACATGCTACATGATATCCCAAATGTAGCATAGGAATGAATTATTATCATATGGTGGATTGTGATAGACACAACGTTAATTATGACGTCAAATTGTGATGGACAAACCTGCACGGTGGATTGACTCAATATGTCATGCCATTATTACAGTACGGTGCAGTATAATCTTTAGCATTTCATATATTCAATAAAGAAAAGACAGATAAGTAACCAAGTAAGGTATCAGCACCCATACCACATGTTCTCTGATATTAATAAGTGATCAAACTTAGATGTAAAAAAGGTTAAAACGGTTCATTCCTTAGTTTAATTACCATAAATAACAAACATGGGAAATAATCGAAAGAGAAACAGCCAATTATTGTCTACAAAAACTCTTTTCTGAGGTATACACGTCATGTCATAACTAAGAGCCTAAGATAAATGTATTTCCTTTATTCCTTATGGAACATATTTGTTGCTTCCATAGGCCAGACAACTAAAATGCTAAAGCAAGACAAAAAAAACAAACCAATGGATGCAATACACAATCAGTTAGCAGTTATACAACGAATAATGATGCTCATGTAATAAAATTTGCCATAAAAGTACAAAACTCACATCACAATTACGCAAATCATGCAGGACACCGCGAAATCAATACAAGTACATTTAACCACAATCACAACACATCACACATAACAAAACATCCAACAAAATTACCTTGGTACACTCATAACAGCCAGACTCGCACCTTCCCTTACAACTCTCACAAACCAACTCCATCACCTCCTGAAAAACATCCGTATACGACCCAAGTGGCCCCATCCCAATCTTAAACTCACTCTCACCCATCCCCCCTCCTCCCCCCTTAACCGTAACCGCCTTCACCGAATTCGGCGCTGCAACAATCCTAACACCAATCGGCGGCCCGTCCTCCACCTTAACCTTCCACTTCTCATCCTCCTTAACCAAAGCTCTAACATTCTCATTATCCTTAACCTTATCCACACCATAGTTAATCAACCCCCAATGCTCCAAAAACAAATAAACCTTATACAAATAACTAACATCGCCAACTAACGACTTCCGTATCTCGGAAAACGTCAACCTTCTAGAAGGACATTCCCTAAACTTATTAATAATATGATCACGATACTCTTTATACACCCTAGGGTTTCTAGTAAACGAACTACCGTCAAAAAACGGCGTTAATGCAGCCCTTTCAATGTCATGAATATTGTCCCATGAGAACCAACCTGTTAATTAACACAAGATATAAATTAGTTCAAAATGTTCCAACTTGTCACAAAAATTTTCAGCGTATTTCCTGTATGTTTGGCGCCGAGCATTTAGCATTTAGCGTTTTTGATAAAAAGCATTAAAATTCTAACGCTCACGTTGAAATTTGATTACAAAACACTTATGTAAAACAAAACAGCTACTACTTTTAAGAGCATTTAGGAGTAAAAGCTTGTTCGATAAGGAGTGTTTAGCGTTTTAACTTTCTAAAACCGTTGCTTCTCAATGATGCTACTTGAAGAAGCTTTTAGCGTTAGCCTTTACCTTAGACTTTTATAAAACAATCAGCTAATGCTAAATGCTAATTTTGCCAAACATACATATTCCTGTGAATGACTAGTGCCACGTCAGCAATACTTAACAAGAAAAAAAAAATAGATTAATACACACATAAATAATTGTGTACAAGTAACTACATAAACTGGCGAGTGCCACGTCAGCAACAACACACACAATAGAAAGATTAGGCAATTTGTAAATGTAACGGTGAAAAATAGTTAGGGTTAGGGTTAAGAGGAGTTACCGGCGCGTGAAGGGACGGTGTAGAGTTCGAATTCGAAGCGGTGATCGTCGGCGGGAATGACTGATTTTGAAAAATGGTGGTTGTTGTTGTTGTTCTCCATAGCATCTGAAGTTTGTTTGTTTGATGGATTGCAGCGACTCAGTTTGGGTCCGAGTTACTGAGTCGGAGTTGTTTTGTGTGTTTCGTGTTTTTTTTTTTTTTTTTTAAGTTGATAGATAAGTGTTTTTTCTTTTTTAAGTTGTGTGATGGGGTTTTGATGTGGTTTAGTTTGGTCGGGTATAGTATGGGTTGGATCCGATACTTTTTATTTCAGTAATGCTATTTTTTATTCTTTTAACGATTCCTAATGGTATTCTAGACAGATTTAGGGCCCGTTTGGTATACCGGTTTTAGTCGGTATGGAATAAAAGAAGCATCAAATAATTTGTTTGGTACAATTTTAATTCTCATGCCCCACCTTCTTGAATGATAGATTCATTCCTAGGCCCTCTCGCCTCTTTCGTTGATATCCTCCAATCAAATTTAACCTTTTTTTTCTTTAAAAATCTCAACCACATATTTGTGTATTGTTAGTTTTATTTTTTGTTTTTTCTTTTTCAAACTAATAGATAATAGCTTATTTTATATATAAACAAATACATAATTTAAATAATTATTAATTTTCTCTTTCTTTACTTTCTTTCATACCAAATCCAAATACAAATCCAATTTCAAACCCACCTACAAACCAAACGGGCCCTTAATTACTTAGGGTCCGTTTGGTTTGTAAATAGGTTTAGGATTTGGATTCCGATTCGGATTTGGATTTGGGTTTTGATTTGGAGAGAGAAAATTTATTATTATATATAAATAAACTAGCTACATAACCCGCCCGATTGGGCGGGTTCGCTTCATAATAATATTAATAATAATAAGTGTACGTAACAAATGTTGAAAATAACAAAACATAATAAAAACACACAATCATACCAAAAATTTAAAAAACAAAACATTGAAATCTTGATAAAATGACATAAACATAATAAGATTTATCAAAGAGCAATCTAACAATTAAATTTATGTGTTTTCTCTTGATCATATGCTAAATGCAGATTGTCATAGTCTATCGTTTCCAATTGCTCTTCATCGGTAACATCTTCTGCTTCTTGAAGCTCCATCTTTTTGTATCTTCTTTGGTCTGCCTTAAGCTTATTTTTTGATTTTTGTTTCATGTTGCGCTTTTCAAAAGTGTCTCATTTTTTCTTCCTTATCTGAGATAATTTTGAGAAATACCACTCAGTCGGATGTTGTTTAGAGCTTGTTGCCTCATCTTGTACATCAACATGGATTCCTTCTAGCAAACAGTAAGAAAATTATAAGATTACTAATGGTAAAAAAAAAAAAATTGTTAATTGTAAAGAACTACACACATTATTATTATATAGGAAAGCTAAATACCTTTATATTATGTTTTTACCATGATCAATATAATCTGTGTAGAAGGGTTTCCAAAGAACAAAAAAATTATCTCAGATAAGGAATCTGAGAATGTAATATGCATTTTGTCTTTGTATCACAATAAGTATGAAAATTTTTGAAATATAGTAACACTGTATCCATACACAAAGACATTGACATTGTGATATGCATTTTCTGTTTGTATCACAATAAGTATGAATTTTTTTGAAACATAGGATTCACTTTCAGATAATAGTAACACTGTATCAATACTCAAAGACATTATGATATGCATTTTCAAATAAAGAACCATAAGGAGTAGTGGTTTACATGTAATATTTTAATTGCCCAAGGTATAATAGCTTCCTTTGTTACAGGAATTCGTGGACATATAAATGTTTCATAAACATGTATACAAAACTATAATCTAACCTGTTGATGCAACTAATTCTTTGTTAGACAATTCATTTTGTGAGTTGGTTCGTTTCTTCCTGTTACATGAACATAATCTTTCATATGTTGCAAAATTATGGATCCATATAAAACGTATGAAGTAAAACCTGTTAAACTTACTTGGGATGTTTTGCTTCAGCTTGATCATTTGGAGCATCACATCTTCTTCTCTTCATTATTGGATCCATGATGGTTTGCTTCAGTTTGGTGATTTGTGAAATGCTGCATACCAGGAAGTTTTATAGTCCAAAATGTACATGACTCGGCTGCATATTAATTAAGGAATTGATAAGGTTATTGTGTGAATTTTAAACATTAATGGTGTACACATTTATCCATTCAACTTATAGGAAGTTGTTATATTTTCATTAGAGTATGTTAATCAGTTCCTAAAAATGTTTAAAGGTTGTTAAACAATATCCTTCCTGCATTTAGGCTTTGTATATTTTTTAAAATTATTGGTTGATTTGGTTTTTTAATCCATATTATCATTACCATTTATTTTAAAATCATATCACATTATAAGCCCAATGTTATCATGACATTCAAGAAATTTAACTTTCAAACAAAGTCAATGCTTAAGACTATGATTTGTGAGAGATATGTGCAGCATTGTATCATATATTGGATAGCCTTTTTTCATGAAGTTGTATCAAAAATTGCAGCAATTTATCAGATAATATGTTCAAAAAAGTAAACAGACTGTTTTAGCAAAAACAATGTTTTGTATACAAAACAATGTTGCGTATTCAAATCCGACATAATACTTCTTTGTAAACTACATTTTTAGTTGACTTGCAATAATTTCCATCCCTATCTAAACATAGAACCTTCAACCCTCGCTTGCTCTTGACTCTTGACAAAGCCACATATAGCTGGCCGTGCGAGAAGACAGGCTGTGGTAAATACAAACCAACCTGTGACAATGTCTGTCCCTGGCTTTTATTAATCGTCATACCAAAACACACTTGAATAAGAAACTGCCTTCTGTTCAATTTGAATGGCATTTTTGTTTCTGAAGGGGTAATTACCATATGGGGAATAGCACAAATCCTACCAACATTTCCACCAGATATGATCTTTGCTTCGGTAACATTGATTCCCAACCTTAGTACTTGAAGCCTAGTTCCATTGCATAGCCCTGCTTTTTGATCAATGTTTCGCATTAACATGACAGGAGTACCAATCTTTAACTTTATTGCATGTTGCGGAAGACCGGACATCCTTATACCGTTAAGGAAATCTATAGTGTATATCGAATCATCAAAATTTGTGTCTGCATCATCCAAAGAAACAGAATCAGATGATTCGTATATCGTCTCGTCTCCTTCAATTAAATCCAGCATGCGTTCATTAATCATATCAACCATTTCATGAGTTGGTGAAAGAATGGCCCTTTCATGAAAGAATTCAGGATTCCATAGGTTGTCACGCAAACGCGGGTATGTTGCATCAATTATGGAGCCTACGTAATCATCGGACTCTGGAATCAACATCCCATCTGGAAATACAACAGTCGAGTCGCCATCATTCTTACCACCAACCTTTCCATTACCAATGTCTAAAATCCAATCAGCAAAATCTTGTATTTCTTTTCTTTCAGATTCAGTTGATCCAGAACCTAATCTCATGTTTACTGTTAAGTTCATAACTTTGCAGTGTTGCCACAGACAAGAAGAGTTAATTGTAGCATGGATGACATCATTACGGCTGGCATTAGGAATGACAGGAAGTATTTGTCAAAAATCACCACAAAAAAGAACTACTTTTCCACCAAAAACACGGTTAGATGGTTGAGAAGGGTCTGACCTGCAAATATCTCGCAATGTCCTATCAAATGCTTCGTACCAATATGACTGTATCATAGGAGCCTCGTCCCATATAATGAGCTTCGCTTGTCTTATCAAATCAGCGAGGTCACTGTCAGCAGGAATGTGGCACATTGAATCTTCTACTATATTAATTGGAATTGCAAACCGAGAATGTGTTGTCCTTCCGCCTTCCAACAATAGCGTTGCAATACCGCTAGATGCAACATTCAACACTATACCACCTTTTGAACGTAAGGCAGCAGACATTGTTTTGTAAAGGTATGTTTTTCCGGTTCCACTGTATCCATACACAAAGAACATCCCACCTTTCTTCTGGTCTACTGATGCGCGTGATGTGTCGTTGCGGTTTAGCAGTTTTAATGCCTACTCAAGTTTTAAATTTATATTTAGCCGACTTATCAATAACACACACACTTAACGAGCAGTGTACCCGGTCAGTATGAAGATAATGGTAAGTAGAGTGTCGATCACTAAGAGTGGAACGTATTATCTCGTTATTCTAATCAGTATTTTAATATCCTAACGCAAGGGGGTTTCAGCCTGAGAGACTGGCACAGTTTTGTTTGCAATTAAATAATAAAATAAACAAATAGGCATGAATCAGCAAGTAGCACACACGTACACAGATAGACACTTGAGACAATAAGAGGGCTGTCCTTATGATTAAGTAGATTGTCACTTGTTTTATTGATAGCTTTATATGAAGTGTATGTAATTAACCCTTTCTCGTTGGTCCTATTCTTATCGGCGAGTAAACCCTTAATGACGACTTATGTCTAAAAGTTATTCCTAAGTGATCAATTTAGAAACAACCGTGGGAGCCACACCTTGTCCCGCAGTCGGGTGCCCGCAAGCCACTAATAAACACAGAGGTGGTCAATGCACTAATAAGTAGTAACCAAAGACATCAACATATAAACTTTAATTGATGGGAAAGCAAGTATTAAAGGGAGTGCAATCTTTCCGTTGTCACATTACACAAGCCACCAATCCTGATGAATTAAAGTTTGCTAAAACAATAAAACAAAACTACTTAATGAATTAAATACATGCAGCACCTTCTTACAGCTCTTGTATCTTCGATTTGGGTGTGTCTTGTGCTGCCTCCTGACTGAATTCGTCCTTCTCTTCTGTTCGGTCTTTAGGTTTTCGAACTTCCGAATCTCTGAATCTCTTTAATGCGTCTGGTCTACGGGGTATTTATAGTTTGTGTCTGAGGAAAGATGCGGCGCATCTACTTAAGTAGATGCGGCGCATGTACTTAACTTCGCGTGGGGTCCAAGATTATAATATTCAGGAATATTCGTACACCGCCAGAAGATGCGGCGTAACTCTTTATTAGATGCGGCGCATGTCCTCTTGTATCTTGGATCGTATCTGGTGACATCTTGATAGAGATGCGGCGCATGTTGATAGTGAGATGCGGCGCATCTGGAGCAGATTAGTCTTGATCTTCTTCATTTCAGTAGACTCTTCACTTTATGCACGTTTTGCTCCATTATTAGTCCATAATCGCTAAGTTTCACCAAATGCTTGTTTTTACCTGAGAATTACAAAAGTAAACAATTAAGTATCAATCCTCATACATAATATAGTAAAACAAGTCAAATTAATAGGATAAATGATAGTAATAAAATGTACTTATTTGAGTTCATCAAATATCCCCCCACTTGAACTTTACTTGTCCCCAAGTAAACCTTAGATTAAATCTCATGAAAATGTATCCTAAAAGATGTTAGGATTTATTTTTATGTTTAAGCATGTATTCGTTTATTTCGTAATCACACAACTAAACACTTAACGAATTAGAAGTAAAATAAAATAAGTCGATAAAAGCAAATCTAATCGTTTAACTGTCCAGTCGCGACGAATATTCTATCATAAGCTTGGCAAGTATACACATCTCCACCACTAAAGCTAAGGAATAACAAGTCTAAAGCGGTAAAAAGGGTTTTTAGGCTTAAGGGTTAATTATTCTTATTTCACTATCGATCTCAAATTCCAGAAAAGGCGACAAAATCACAAATACATGATCGAATCCACGAACACGATACTTGCAATTGCTCAAATCCTTAACTCGAATAGGCTAAAGATAGGTCCAAACTTCACCAATAATAATATATCAAAAAGGGCGACAAAATCATAAATACATAGCCGAATCCACGACTACGATACTTAAGATTGCTCAAATCCCTAATCTCAATAAATCAAAGGTTTGGTTGGATAAAGAATAATATAGGGTATGGATAATATTTGGGATATAAATTGGTGTAAAATAAAAAATAAACAAAACAAATAAATTAAAATCCTAAGTGTGGTTAATCACTATCCCAACCATCCCATGAATAAGACTCATATCATTGAATAACTCACGCTTTAACACTTGAAACACACGCTTTAGGTAGACACGAATTATACTCAACAAGATCTTAATCAAAGAATAAACCTTAATTGGCGTTCCCATAACGGCCAACTCCCATTCAATCCATATATATAATACAACAAATAGTGGCCATATGAACCACTTACATAACTTTACATCGTTGGCTTAAAATAAACATCCAACTCTTTTTTCTTTCTTTTTCTTTTCTCATTTTTTCTAAATTTTTTTTTTTTTTTTTTTTTTTTTTTTTTTTTTTTTTTTTTTTTTTTTTTTTTAAACATAAACATAGATGTGTAAAATTTCACCACATCACTACAACTTTCTTTCCGGATAATTTTTTTCATACTTTTCATAACTTCAGAAATAATGGTAATAGTGAAAGTAGTAAACACACGAAAAATAAACTCAAAAGATATACAATATTTACTTTCACTCCAATTTGCATTGTGCAATTTCCCGACCTAACCATAGATAATGAATTACGCACGCGAACACAGGTAATGTAAGGAAACACACTCTGCCTATAGCAATTAACCAACCACGGACTTTAATCTACAGGGTAGGCTAAGGTGTAAGGGTGTAACGAAACATTTTAAACATAGGTGTAAGAAACGAAAGGAATGGCTCTGAGTGTTTTTCTAGGGGTATCTTACTCTAAAAACGAGAGTAACAAAAGGGTTTATACGGGGGTTAACTAACCAGTGTAGTTAGTTAATAACACATAACATATAAAGGCTATTTGGGTGTAATCCTAGAATTTTACCAAGTTAGACAAGTCATTCCAATTAAATAAATAATACTCATTATGGTGGTCTCGAATAGTATACAAGCCAAGTTCTAAAGTTTACAAGTCACCGGCACACTCATAGATTTGTGAATTTTGAAAAATCACAATTTTTGAAAATAACGTCATGTGTGCAGCTATGCAACTTAGATCTTAAACAAAAACATGCTAAAAAAATTTTTAAGTTTGATATATTAAGCACATTTTAAGCATAATTTTTGAAAAAGTTTAGGACAAGTAAGTGTTAAGTGTTCTAATTCTCCTATCCCCCCACTTAAGTTAAACAACGTCCTCGTTGTTTGTATAAAAGGTTAAAAACTGGAAAATAAAAAGAATTAGAACAGAAAAACTCCCCTGAGATTTGCTCGGTATGATCCTCCATTAGTGTAAGAGCAAAAATCATCTTTCTTGTGGATTAGAACGTTAAAGCTTCATACTTGATGTATCCACAGAAAATTCAGAAAACTATAATACCACCAACACTTTAAAACACACCTAAGATAAGAAAGGTTCAACTTGCATAACACATTAGTAGTTAGGTAAAATAAAACTTAAAAAAAAAATTAAAACTGAAAATCATCAGGTCAGTCGATGCGCCGTATCTTATTGAAGAAGATACGCCGTATCGAGCCTGGAATTAATACGGATCAGAATAAAGATGCGCCGCATCCTTAACCAGGGATGCGCCGCATTAAAATAAACTGATAAATAGTTTTAAAGTCGAAAAATAAAAATGCAGAAAAATAAAATAAGATATGACCATTGCAGAGGATGCGTCGCATCTCAGGACTGAGATGCGCCGTATCTTCGTGCGGCCTGGACTGACTCGACTCAGAAAACAGAATAATAAAAGATAAGCATGGGTTGCCTCCCACGAAGCGCTTGTTTTTGTTCGAGTCACGAGCCTGACTCCACCCTTATTTACTGTGTAATAGGGTGTTGTTCCCCCCACTTGGGATTAAGTGCGGGTGATAGTAGCAATAAACACGAAAAGAGTGTAAATTTGCTATTAAAGATGGAAGAAATACATAAAGATCATACCTTGGCAATATATGTTCATCTTTCCTATCCTTACCCGGTTTGGTTTTTAAATTGGGTGACTTGACCACTTCATCTGAAAGAGTAGTGTGTTGAGGAAAAATGAGTCTCCTTTCTTCTTGGTTAGCTTCTTTGGTAGTAAGGCGTCCCTTGACTTCCGCAGAAGATGAGAAAGGGTCTTTAGCAAGTAAAAGTTCGAGTTCCTCAACAACTTTCATAGGGTCGAAATCATCATCTTCATCAATCATAGCAATGTTTAAGAGCTCATCACCGAATTCTTCTTCGAGCTCCACCAAATGCGGGTTGATCACAGGTGCTTCAATAGGTAGTGTGATAAATTTCACCTCATCATCTTTTTGTTTTACAACCTGTTTAGGAAAACTAGCAAGATTATTAGTAACGGGATTAATTACATTAAATAAATTTGTACCACTTTGTGTTGTAAGTGACTCCAATTCGTCCTGTGAATCTCCATCTTCAACTAGTGGTCTGGCAATTTCAGCATCGTCCCGAATTTCATCCTTAAATAAGTAATCCCAGATTTCTTCAAAATCCCTCGTTGGGTCAAAGTCTGGTTGAGGTATGTCATCATAAACTATGGCGTCAATTGGTTCGAAATCAAAATTAGAATACTTTTCATCTTCATCCGTTGGATTGTCTAATGGTGGTAATACGATTGCTGAATATTCTTCATCGTAATGTTCCGTATACCCATCATCTTCGTGTGCAATCTCCGGAGAAAAAGTACTATCAATAACAATTGCCGGAATTGGTTTCATGATATATGATTCTTCCTCATCATCATTTGACATACACCAAGCGTGTTGAAACGGCAATTTGTTTCTTTCTTTCCTTGTTTTTTCTCGTCCAAGAATCAAGTATTCTTCCATAGTGATTTCTTTCGTATCAATGACTTGTGCACCATATCTTGCTCTTTCCCAATCGTAGATCCCATTATTGCTCAAGGCTCTTTCCTCTCCAAGTCTGATATATTCTTCCATTGTAATATCCGGATCGTCCATCTTCCTGAAATAAAACTTACTCGTGCAAAAGAAGGGTGAAACGATCAAAGTAAAATAAAAGCTTCTGATATCTGCTGTTGATGCGCCGTATCCTATAAATGGGATACGCCGTATCTTAATACGTTAAAAATTAAATCAGACTTTATTCAGAAAATAGATACGCCGCTTTAGAATTTAAGAATGCGCCGTATCGAATTAATCAATCAAAAATCAATTTATCTAATTAAAATTAAATGCGTCGTATTAACGAAAGTTAATGCGCCGTATTTTCGTTACGTTTAAAAATAAAAGATTTTTGATTCAGTAAGATGCGCCGTATCGACAGAGATCGATACGCCGTATCTGTTTAATAATTCGCAAACTGTTTTTAATTAAAATAATAGATACGCCGTATCTTCAAAAGAAGATGCGTCGTATGGCGTTAATGTTTTAGAAAAATTTTTATCAAAAACAGATACGCCGTATCTGCAAAAGCAGATGCGTCGTATTATTTTATCGCTTAGAAAAATTTTCTTGTTAAAAACAGATACGCCGTATCTTGGGGAAAAGATGCGTCGTATCGAATTAATTAAACGCGTTGTATATAAAAAAATAAACGCAATACGCCGTATCTGAGAGATCAGATGCGCCGTATCGTTTGATTTAGCACAGTACAACGATAGCAGAACAGAAAAATACGAAAAATAAAAATAAAAATTAAACACACGAAACAAAAATAAAACACACAAAAATAAAAGAAAACAAATAGCACACAATACAACAAATATGCAAAATAGTACAATGATGCAATTTAATCTAACAAAAAGAAAAACAAATCAAGATACACCACGAGTATTTTAATTAGGTTTTTCTATTAAAATACTAAATCAAATTAACAGATAATAACAATTCACTCCCCGGCAGCGGCGCCAAAAACTTGATGCGCGTGATGTGTCGTTGCGGTTTAGCAGTTTTAATGCCTACTCAAGTTTTAAATTTATATTTAGCCGACTTATCAATAACACACACACTTAACGAGCAGTGTACCCGGTCAGTATGAAGATAATGGTAAGTAGAGTGTCGATCACTAAGAGTGGAACGTATTATCTCGTTATTCTAATCAGTATTTTAATATCCTAACGCAAGGGGGTTTCAGCCTGAGAGACTGGCACAGTTTTGTTTGCAATTAAATAATAAAATAAACAAATAGGCATGAATCAGCAAGTAGCACACACGTACACAGATAGACACTTGAGACAATAAGAGGGCTGTCCTTATGATTAAGTAGATTGTCACTTGTTTTATTGATAGCTTTATATGAAGTGTATGTAATTAACCCTTTCTCGTTGGTCCTATTCTTATCGGCGAGTAAACCCTTAATGACGACTTATGTCTAAAAGTTATTCCTAAGTGATCAATTTAGAAACAACCGTGGGAGCCACACCTTGTCCCGCAGTCGGGTGCCCGCAAGCCACTAATAAACACAGAGGTGGTCAATGCACTAATAAGTAGTAACCAAAGACATCAACATATAAACTTTAATTGATGGGAAAGCAAGTATTAAAGGGAGTGCAATCTTTCCGTTGTCACATTACACAAGCCACCAATCCTGATGAATTAAAGTTTGCTAAAACAATAAAACAAAACTACTTAATGAATTAAATACATGCAGCACCTTCTTACAGCTCTTGTATCTTCGATTTGGGTGTGTCTTGTGCTGCCTCCTGACTGAATTCGTCCTTCTCTTCTGTTCGGTCTTTAGGTTTTCGAACTTCCGAATCTCTGAATCTCTTTAATGCGTCTGGTCTACGGGGTATTTATAGTTTGTGTCTGAGGAAAGATGCGGCGCATCTACTTAAGTAGATGCGGCGCATGTACTTAACTTCGCGTGGGGTCCAAGATTATAATATTCAGGAATATTCGTACACCGCCAGAAGATGCGGCGTAACTCTTTATTAGATGCGGCGCATGTCCTCTTGTATCTTGGATCGTATCTGGTGACATCTTGATAGAGATGCGGCGCATGTTGATAGTGAGATGCGGCGCATCTGGAGCAGATTAGTCTTGATCTTCTTCATTTCAGTAGACTCTTCACTTTATGCACGTTTTGCTCCATTATTAGTCCATAATCGCTAAGTTTCACCAAATGCTTGTTTTTACCTGAGAATTACAAAAGTAAACAATTAAGTATCAATCCTCATACATAATATAGTAAAACAAGTCAAATTAATAGGATAAATGATAGTAATAAAATGTACTTATTTGAGTTCATCATCTACAACGTCCATAACAGTTGCATAAATACCTTTTTGTTCAGATGTCAAGCTACAATACAATGTTTTACGTTGCTCTTTTAATTCATCTTTATTGTACGATGTCTCATCATATATCAACCTGTTATACCCTTCCATCGTGTATTCGTTTTTCGGAAATGGCATGTGCGTCCATGACTTTAAACTCTTGTTGTTACACAGTAGCATGTGTTCAATATAAGTTAGACATATTGTTGGTCCACAAATTGTATATGGATCACTAAGTAGTCTTGAATACCTAGTAGATGGTTAGGATAAATCCGAACCAATCTAAGTGAGAAACTCTAAGTGATTGTTAATGTTAATGCGGAATCTTAACAAGAACAATTACGAACACAAGCAGAGATATCACTAACTTCGTATATTGATATTCACTATATCAATTCGTACAACTCACACACACGAACTAACAAACTTTAGGGATCCTTTTATAACACAAGGAAACCCTAGACGACACAGAAGATATACACAAATCTTCTATAAAGATACATACACGTAATGTATCTTTTCCTAACATAACTCTAACAAACTTTCCTATCTTCACGACCAGACTTAACTTTATAAGTCAACCAGACTTAACATGTGCTACCAGACTTAACTTTACATAACCAGACCTAAATCACAAACAGACCTAACTTAGTAAACTACCAGACCTAAGTTGTCTGCTCTTGATACGCATCATAATTCCCAACAATCCTCCCCTAACTTGATCTTCATGCTTCATGAACTTCAAGTTCTTCTGATTTAGCCTTCTGAGGATTGAATCTTGAACACTTTGAAATGTATTTAGGTCTTGTTCCTTTCTAGCAGCTTGAATCTTGATAAGCTCTTCTGATATGGTCTTTGCAGCAACATTGACTATATGTACATCAATTCATATTAAGTTTCATATCTATTCTCATCACTTCCAAGTGTGTTAACACCTGTGAGAGGTGAATCATTGAAATTTAATGGATTTGATGTCTCTTTACCAATAGCCATTACTACTGGAGTAGCCAAATGTTTTGGTGTGTAAGACCATGGTACACTGATAACCATATGATTTTAAGCAAATCATCAGCTTATCAACGGATTTGTTAAGTCTTTACCAAAAGCCGTTTGCTTCTGGACTAGTCAATTCTTTGATGGAAAAGCACTTCATCATGGTGAATTGATTACCATTTATGGTTTTCCACAGCCTTTACCACAAGCCATAACCTTGTGGGCTAGCCAACTCTTCACTTATCTTAGATATGGTGAGTTGAATACCATACAATTTTTGGCAAATTGTCAGCCATAAACGGATTTGAGCAATCTTTACCTGTTAGCCGTTTGCTCAGGATTAGCCAGTCCTTATGTTGATGAGACAAGGTGGACTGATAACCTTTTGATGTGTTAGTGCAAAGCACCTCCACCAAGTGAGAAGTTCCAATAGTCTCACTCAACAACTTGTGAAAATATACTTAATCCAGCATTGCCTATAAAAGAAATAAAAGACATAGATAAAACAAACCAAATTTTTTTTTTTTTTTTTTTTTTTTTTTTATCACTAACAGAACTAAAATCAAAACTACAAAACTTTAACAGAACTAAAATCAAAACTACAAAACTTAAAAATAACCTAAATGCTGGTAAGTATTCATACTTTACATACTTCACAGTTTGACCTCCCCTTAGGCCAAACCTCCCCTTAATTCAAACTAGGGGTTCATCATACCAATGTTAACTACCAGATAATTGAACCTAGGACCATCAAATGCCTTAGTTAACAGGTCAGCAACATTAAAATCTGTATGTATTTTCTCCACTCTAATCAACTTCTTTTCAAAGCAATCCCTAATGAAGTGATGCCTTATTTCTATATGCTTAGTTTTAGAGTGATATACTGGATTCTTAACAATACATATAGTACTCTTATTATCTATGTGGATAACAGTATTCATAAAATTCAAACCATAGTCCATCATCTGATTCTGAATCCACAAAACTTGTCCACAACAATGAGCAGCTGCTACATACTCAGCCTCAGTAGTTGAATTAGCCACAATCGTCTGCTTCTTGCATTGCCAAGATATTAACCTCCTTCCAAGGAACTGACAACCTCCTGTTGTTGATTTCCTATCCAGACTTGCACCAGCATAGTCACTGTCTGAATAAGCTGTCAGGTCAAAAGCTGACTCCTTAGGATACCAAAGGCCCAAATTTGGTTTGCCCTTTAAGTACCTAAAGATTCTCTTCACAGCATGAAGATGTGAAGTCTTTGGTTGAACCTGAAAACGTGAACAAATACAAACTGCATACATAATATCAGGTCTAGAAGCAGTAAGATACATGAGGGAACCTATCATGGATCTGTAAAGATGCACATTTACATCAGCAGCATCTTCATCCTTTGTTAAAGGCACTTTGTTCTCCATGGGAGTGACTGCTGCCTTTACATTTGAGAATTCAAACTTTTTCAAAATTTCTGCAACATACTTGTCTTGAGAAATAAAAAGTCCATCATCCTTTTGCTTAACTTGCAATCCCAAGAAAAATGTAAGTTCTCCCATTGAGCTCATTTCAAACCTGCTCTTCATTAAACCTTCAAATTCATCACACCAAGACTTTCTTGTGGATCCAAAAATGATATCATCCACATAAATTTGGACAAGAATAATATCCTTCTGATCTCTCTTGATAAATAATGTCTTGTCAATTACACCCCTGATGTATCCATGTTCTTCAAGAAACTGTGAAAGAGTTTCATACCAAGCTCTAGGAGCCTGATGAAGACCATATAGAGCTTTAATAACCTTATACACTTGATTGGGGTTAGCAGGATCCTCAAAGCCAGGAGGTTGATGTACATACACATCTTCTTCAATAGTGCCATAAAGGAAAGCACTTTTGACATCCATCTGATATACCTTTAATCCCATGTATGATGCATAGGCCAAGAATAACCTGATAGCTTCAATCCTTGCTACAGGAGCAAAAACCTCATCATAATCTATGCCCTCCTCCTGTTTGTATCCTTGAGCTACCAACCTTGCTTTGTTCCTTACAACTACCCCTCTTTCATCCCTTTTATTCCTGAAGACCCATTTAGTACCAATAACTTTAGCTCCATTAGGTAGGTCTACAAGAACCCATACTTTCTGTAGCTTGAACTGCAACAACTCTTCTTGCATGGCTTCTACCCAACTTTCCTCCCCTAAAGCTTCAGAAACTGTAGTGGGTTCACTTTGAGAAAGAAAGCAAGAAAATAAGCAATGTTGCTGGTCCTTATGGTTGACCCTTTGTTGTTGCTTGATCAGGCTAATGAGTGCAAGAGAAGCAGACTGATGTTGCACTCTACTTCTTGTTTGAACAGCAGACTTGGGGTTACCAATTATTTGGCTTTTGGGATGAATGGTGTGGATCCTGAGAGTGGGGGTTGGACTTACTTCCACTTCAGTGGGTAAGTTGTTGAAATCAGTAATAATACCTCCTTCATCATAGGAAGCCCCATCAAAAACACCTTCATTAGGATTAGGAAATTCTTCAAGTTCTGGCATCTCAGAATCAGCACATTCAGTATTTGAAGAAAGGTCTGGTAGAACATCACTACCAGACTTAAAAAGTGAAGTACTGGTAATGCTAGGGGATTTGACTTTGCCAGACTTAACTTCAGAGTCTGTTTTCTGAGGTGAAGAATCCTTGATTACTGCTTCAGCTGCATCAGACTTGTTCTCTGTAGATGGAATCACAACAAGCTCAGCCATATCATCAATGTTCCCTGAATTTGAAGAATCTTTGGTACCTGCAATGTTAGTAGCTTCTTGGGTACCTGCAATAGGGTTAATTTGATTCTCCTTGGAGACAGGAACATAATTCATAGAATCAGTCAAATAATCAATATCAAACATCCACCTATGACCAATTCCCTTGACATTGGGTTTTTCCTCAAGAAAGTTTACATGCAGATTTTCTTCTACTTTCTTGGATACTAAATTGTAAACCCTAAAGGCTTTACTGTTTAATGCATACCCAAGTAAAAACCCTTCATCAGACTTTCCTTCAAATTTTCCAAGAACACTTAGAGTATCAAGAATGGTAACATGACACCCAAAAGGCCTTATATGGCTAACAACTGGTTTGTGGCCAAACATAAGCTCATAAGGAGTTCTATTTTGAGGCTTGGTCACTCTAACCCTATTAAAGATGTAGCAGGCATTGCTGACTGCTTCAGCCCAAAATGTAGTAGGTAAAAGTGAATCTGCAAGCATAGTCCTAGCTGCCTCAATAAGTGTCCTGTTCATTCTCTCAGCAACTCCATTTTGCTGAGGAGTTCTTGCATTACTGAATTGTTGCTTAATTCCTTTATTACCACAAAAATCTAGCATGCTCTTGTTTTTAAATTCAGTGCCATTATCACTCCTAATGATTTTGACTCGTTTATCAATAAGGTTTTCAATCTGTCTAATGAAATTTTGAATCAAAGGGGTAGCTTCATCCTTCCTAGACATAAAGAACACCCAACAATATCTAGTACAATCATCTGTAATGACAAGGCAATAGCATGCATGATTAATACTATGGACAGATGTAGGGCCAAAAAGATCCATATGTAAGGTATGCAAAGGTTCAGTGATTAATCTTTCTAATTTAACCTTACAGGATGCCCTATGTTGTTTTCCCTTGTTGCAAGCCACACAGGTATGATCATTTTTAAACAATTTTGAAGGCAAACCTCTCACAAGGTTATTCTTCACAAGTTTATTCATATTTTTGAAATTCACATGGCCTAACCTTCTGTGCCACAACTTAGATTCATCCAATGTAGCTTTTGCAATTAAACAGGTAGCACCTTTTGCAGGATTAGATGCTTTCATATCAAAACTGTACATTTTGTGTTGTCTGGGAACTTTAAGAAGAATTTGATGTTCTTCAGGCATTTTAAAGTCCGGAGTCAACACAAGACATACATTGTCAAATTCTATGTTGCCCACAATAATTCTTCCTTTACCAGTTATCTGTCCCTTGCTTCCTCCAAAAGTAACAGAACCTCCCTCGAATTCATGAAAATCATTAAGATAGTTCTTGTTACCAGTCATGTGCCCAGAGCATCCACTGTCAAGTATTCCTCTATCTTCCATATAGCAAAGTGGATGATCCTGCACAAAAAGAAGAGAAATTAGTTTCTCTTAGGAACCCAGGCCTGAGTAGGCTTGGGTCCGCCTTGTGGATCAATATGCTTAAATTTCTTAATTGAACCTGATCCACTGTTGTTTTGGGATTTATACATGGATTTATTTTTGTTTGAATCCCAAGACATACATGCTGAGGTCTTAACAGCAGAATCCCCATTTCCCTTTAAAGGTTTTGCTGTTTGTCTCCTTACAGGTGAATGAGCTTTGTAAAAATTATTTCTTTTAAAATTTGCATTCACCTGAGGTTTTTGAAAAGGTTGCTTGGGTCTTACAAAACCAGTGTTCACATTAGGCCTCATAAAGTTAACATTTTGCCTATTCACATTAAAGTTTCTGTAGCCAGACCCAAAATTTGGTCTACCAGAATTAACAAAAGAGTTAGGTCTGGTAGTGTTATTTAGTTGAACAGGTCTGGGGACAAACTGGTTGGCATGGTTAACTCTATTAGCATTGTTCCAAACTGGTTTATTTAAACCTTGAACCTTATTAACATTCATTCTCTTTTGCTCAGCCTCTCTTTTCATTCTCTTTTCATGGAAGTCACAATCTCTTATTAAATGACTCAAACTTCCACACACAAAGCATCTTTTAGGAGCATAAGTGTAACTACTCCTACTTTCTCTGTGAACACTATTGCTTCTAGGTGACTCATTTAATTTAACAGATTCCCTAGGAGTTTTTATGTGATTGACACAACTAGGTTTAACTGTTTCAGCCTTTTGTTCAGTCACTAAAGGTTTAGTAACAACAGGTTCACACTTCTTAACAACCTTAGGTTCAGGATTCTCTTTTTCCTCACTGATTGACTCAGACTTAGAGTGATCAGAGGAACCATCAATAGATCCTTCAGAGTCATTGGATTGACAAGAAGAATATCTACTAGATTTGTCCTCTGAGGTAGTTGGTTCAGACATTTGAGGACCTTTCTTACCATACACAAAGAGTGAATCATCCAACTCTTCTTTTTCAAGAGGAGTATAGTCATCACTCAAAGGTGGTGGTACTCCCTTAAAGTCACCAGTCTTAACAAACCTATTATACAAAGGCTTACCAGCATAGTCCTCTTCTCTAGTCTTAAATATATCCCTATTCTCATTTTCCTCATATCCTAAGCCACATTTTTTATTTGACTTAATTTGAGAATCCCAACACTTAAACAGGTTATTATTTGAATTGTTCCATTGATCTACCCTTTTTCTCAGCTCATCCCTCTCCTTCTGAATTTTAAGCCCTAATTGTCTATACCTTTTAAGCTTCTCATCTTGTTCATATATCTTATTAGCTTGAAAGTATAGTTTTTCATTTAAAGCAGCATGTTGATTTTGAAGGGTGACCTTTTGTGCCTCTAAAGTTTTTACAGCATTTTTATGTGCTAATAAATTTACTTCTAGATCACCTATTTGTTCTTGCTGCTCATCACACAAAGCCTTAACATGATTATATGAGTCAGTACATAATTTAGAGCATAATGATACCTCATTACCAATGGCCATGAGAGCATGATCAGACTCCTCATTTACTCTTGGATGCTCACCCCAATTGACTCCTCCAGCTTCCATTGTCAGCAGGCTCATCTGATTCTTTTCCATCTTCCCATCTTCAACTCTTTTCTCATCAGCAGACTTCTTTTCTGGACAATCTCTTGAAAAATGCCCATGCTTGTGACAGTTGTAGCATTCAACAGTCCTCTTTGTGTATCCCACTGGTGATTTGTTGTTGAAGTTGATAGTCCTACCATATTGCTTCTGAAATCGTTTGACCCTTAAAGCAACCATGGCAATGTGCCATTTTATATCCATCTCCTCAACTTCAGCATCATTAATTTGTTCAAGGTCTTCACTAATAAAGCTTTCATCTTCCGTTTGATTGGCAAAGAAAGAATGTATCACCTCATCAGTAAAACTTGAAGCAGACCTTTCACTTGAAGGAGTTTCATAGTTACCAGACCTAACACCAGATCTAACCTTGTAAGTACTGCTTTTGTTTTGAGACACAAAAGCAACATTTGATGAACTGGTTGAACCCTGAGTGTTATTACTGATGTCCCTTTCAAACATCCTGAGATTATTGTATAGGTCATCAGGTGTCATAGAGTCTACTTCCTCCTTAATCCTCATTGCCACAGATACATTGCCCCATTCTGATGGTAAAGATCTAAGGAATTTGTGATTTGCATCCTCATTCGAGACTGCTGCACCATGAACTTCCAGTTGTGTTAACAGATGTTGAAATCTGTCATAGCCCTTTTCCAAACCTTCAGTCTTTGAAACACTAAATGTTTCAAATTGCTGTTTAAGAACAGCCTTTTGCATCTTTTTGGAGTTAGCATTACCTCCAAATCGTTTCTTGATAGCTTCCCACATCTCCTTAGCATCAAGAATGCCATGAAACCTTTGTAGATGCTCCTTAGGAATAGCCATAAGAAGCAAGGTTTTGGCCTTCTTTTCCTTCTCCACAGCCCTAATCTCCTCAGCAGATACTGGTGGCATTATTCTGAGCTGCCCATCATTCCCTTGTGAAATTCTCTTCTTAGAATTTCCCTTTTGAATCACCTTCCATACATCACTATCAATGTATTCCAGATAATGTTCCATCTCCATGGCCCATATATCATATTCTTCTCTCTTCAGTAGTGGAAGTTTTATGTTTGAGATTGTGGTTGTGGAAGGGATGGGTTGTTGTTGTGTTTGGGTGTTACTGGTTTCGGTTTTTCCTTCATCTTCATGGTTTGATTGCTCATCCTCACTGTTATGGATTGAGAATGTTTCAGGCTTATCGAGTTCAGACATTGTGAAGGGTGATTTGAGTGAGAATTAGGTTTAAGTGTTCTACGAATTCAGAGTCTCTCCCTTGCTCTGATACCACTTGTTGGTCCACAAATTGTATATGGATCACTAAGTAGTCTTGAATACCTAGTAGATGGTTAGGATAAATCCGAACCAATCTAAGTGAGAAACTCTAAGTGATTGTTAATGTTAATGCGGAATCTTAACAAGAACAATTACGAACACAAGCAGAGATATCACTAACTTCGTATATTGATATTCACTATATCAATTCGTACAACTCACACACACGAACTAACAAACTTTAGGGATCCTTTTATAACACAAGGAAACCCTAGACGACACAGAAGATATACACAAATCTTCTATAAAGATACATACACGTAATGTATCTTTTCCTAACATAACTCTAACAAACTTTCCTATCTTCACGACCAGACTTAACTTTATAAGTCAACCAGACTTAACATGTGCTACCAGACTTAACTTTACATAACCAGACCTAAATCACAAACAGACCTAACTTAGTAAACTACCAGACCTAAGTTGTCTGCTCTTGATACGCATCATAATTCCCAACACATATGTTATACTTCTGATCGTCTGAAAGCTGCCGGCCTGCAGATACGTAATACTGAAACTTAATATACGTTACATATCATATTATAGTTACTAATGTCTTAAAGTTGCAGGGTGCATGTACAAAAGAACAAAAAAAACCATAAAGACATGAAACTATTTGTTTGAATAATGAGTCAATGTTTACATATGATTCTTTGGCACATTATATGAAAAAGTTTTTGTGTTAATATATGCAGGAAAATTTAGTGAGGGCTGCAATTATGCATGTGTATGAGGGTTTGGACATTAAAGTAGTACAAACTTTAGTTTTGTAACTGAATGCAACGATACTATGTGAGTGTTTGGCACAAGAGGGACGTCACTTGTTCTGATTGTTTTAGTCTTATTTAACTGGCTATTTACCTTTATTTATGATGTGTACAAATAGTATTAGGTGTGTGAGTGTTTGGCACAGTAGCATGTGTTCACTATAAGTTACACATAAGTTCAACATATAATACGGAATGAAAATGAAAAAAAAAAAAAAAAAGGAAAGACAACATACCAGGATTATTCCGCTTTATGCGCTCAACATGCTCAACATCAGCAGCCAAAACATGCCAAGTTTTTTCCCAAACAATTTCCGGCCGAGACATACTATCTGTCATGAGTAGCATGACAAAGAATGATCTCAAATAATCGCTCATTCCCCAATGACTCGCTTCCAGTAATCCGTCAATATACTCCTTATCATCCTGCAATAGTCCACGCGCATAGCAAGCATCTCTGTAAGTTGGATGCACAACACCGTCATATTCTCGAAGGTCCTCCCATTTCTGCGGACCTCTCACCTTGTTTAGCAATACACGCAACTAAAAATACTCTCCCCAAGAAGGCGGGACGTGATGAATACGTCCTAAACTAAAACCTCTCTGTCTCTTTTTCCAAATTCTTTTATGAGAATTCCAAACATAAATTTTAAGGATCTTCGCATAAAGCAATTTCCGCGCAAATGTATCAGTCTTGTTCAGTTCCATCCAGTGTACAAATTTAGTTTGGTTTACAGATTCCTTTTCAAGAGTGTAATCAGTGCTTTCGGTTGCATCAAATACGACGGACTGTTCATCCTGCAAATGAAATGGCAAACATTCAACGCTTGGAGTCCTATAGTGTATATCAAATTTAAATATACGCCAAGCTGCTTCACAAGCAGAAAGATTTCAAACCTCTCTCTGCCATACAACGTGAAATCTCCGACCAATTTTGGTTACATGTAAAGGTTATGAATAAGTCTGGATAACCATAAAACTTGCAAATTGTCATGGCGTCCAGATAGTTCTGCATCATATACCTTGGACTACCGGTAAATGATGACGGCAATATAACCTTTTTTCCACGTAGCCGTACTCCAGACTCTGCATCGTCAGCCAATTTTGCCAACTTAGAATAAGTTTCACTTCTAAGCTCCTTCTACTGCTTTTTGTTAAAAGACAGTCTTTCTGATTCAACCATTGTGTATCCATCTACCAAAAATTGCTGAAATAGCCTTCTTCCGTTTAGCATCATGGAGAATTCGCTCTTCCTTTCTTGAACACGATATGCGAACCACTCTCTCATTGTAACGCGCGTTCTTATGTTTGTTTCATCGTAATCAGTTACGCCTTCATGGAATATATTAGTACGATATCCATCCTCATCATGTGGGAAAAACAAAGGGTATTGCAATGCGAGATATGAGGGATGCAATTCACTGATTCTCTTAAGATCACCATCTTGTTGATGGAGAATAATGTCTCTTTTGTTTTTGGTTTTGTCAAAATCTCCCACAATTAAGGCAGCGACCTCGGATGCCGTGGGTAGATTATATTGTCTACCATCTCGCTCCCTTGTACCAATAAGCTTAAGACAGAACTTATTATCATGAGAAGACCTCATACGTTCACCAGCCATGCAAAAATCTTGAACCAATGGATTAATAGAATCGAGCATGTCACGTATGTCCTTCGTAAGCTGGTAGTCTAAATCATTTTTTTTTAAGACGTGTGCCACTCATTGTTGTAACATAAATGGTCAGTATTTAGGAAGTATATACGGATAATAAGAATATATAACTTTGTGTGATAATTTAAACAAAACAAAATGTAGTTGGATAAAGAATTAGACCTGACAACGTTCATTCTGTTTCTGATCTCATTTTCAGTATCAACGATATAAAGCTGAGAAAATTTAGGTGGCTTTCCAGGTTTTGGCAACAAAGTGCCTG
Organism: Artemisia tridentata subsp. tridentata; assembly: GCA_021014915.2. Taxonomy (NCBI): domain Eukaryota; kingdom Viridiplantae; phylum Streptophyta; class Magnoliopsida; order Asterales; family Asteraceae; genus Artemisia; species Artemisia tridentata. The sequence continues at coordinate 124,411,663 of CP139504.1, forward strand.
CTAAATGGTAATTCAAACCATGTATGCGATAGCAATACGGACCACCTCCGACATTAACAGAATGGTCTTGTTGAGCTCCCATGGAAGTGAATGCAAACATTGAATTATACCGCCTGATATTATCTATGAATGACGCGCTCTTAGGATGTTCATTCTTAATAAGTTATTTGAGCAGTTTAGTTGGCTCTTTTAGTTCAGTGCCCAACTTAACCTTACCTCTACCGCAACACAATGAGTATGACTTGGAACTGCCAATGGGTGCTCCTCTTATTGACTCGGCATGCCATAACATTGCACCACAAGATTCGCATTCAAATGTTGGATCACCATGATCAATATAATCTGATATATGATAATACGTGAATGAGATATAAGTGCTTTCAGATATTTGATAAAAAAATCACATCCTTTAACAGATACGAATGAATAATGTTTTCTAAGTGTTTGTTTATAATTCTTTACCTTTAGAGATTCCAACAAATGCATGTCTATTTTCAGTTTTTTCGACTACAGGATCAGTGTGGTTGAAGTTAATACGCCTTGCAGATTGCCTAGTAACCATTCTGCCTGTAAGCTTATGACGGTCAGATGCAAGTAAAGAGGATTGGCCATTGGAGACTGTATCGCGTTTAGAAGATGTGGAACCTATGACACATTATATTAAGAAAATGTACTTGTAAAACAAAGGTTATATATGTATATCGAATGTTGGATAAATGTTGACTTAGTAATGTAAATATGTACCTAAATTGAATTTCACCGGCGTCTGGTTGTGAAACCTTGAACCATTGTTGTTTCGTATGAATGTTTCTACAAATCCATAGCATATATAATAAGTAGATATGGAACGTATCCTTTTTTGGAATTGTGTTGTGTGCGATTACCATTATGATGAAAAGCTAAATACCTTTTGATGTTGGTTCGGTATTACCACTACCAACAACCGAAACATTAGGTATTGTAGTCTTTGGAGTTAATGAGCCAACAGGCGTAACATCGTCAAGCGGTGTATCTAATGAAAAAAACACAAATTAAAATTCCATATACACATAATATAAATATGATAAATTTGTTAACATAATCAATTACGTGTTGAAATGTCGCTTTTACGCGGACGTCCCCTAGGTCGAACAACTTTAACCGCTTAAATCGACTCAGGAGATAAAGGTGGAGGAGTTCTTTTTCCTAACACATACCATTTTATTTATGAGTAACAATAACATTAATTTTTATAGATGCGCATAAATTAAAATTTGTTATAAAAACCTTTATGATGAAATGTTAAAGTTAAGATGAATACCTTTTGTGCTTGTTTCAGTAGTTTGATTATGCGTTTCTCTTGTACAAGGTATTCCAGTAGAATTTTTGCTATTAAGAAACTGGTTACGTGTACCTGAAAATAAAAGTAAAATAAATATATTGTTAGTTGATAAAGCGAAATAAATAAATAAAAATATAATAATTCGGTTCTTATTGTCGATATTAAGTTAGAAGCAAACTTTCAGAAATTTCTGTAAGTAGAGATCTTGAAGCCTTTCTGCCGGGCTTTCTTATGGAGAAATCCACTAAAGGCGCATCCGCTAACCAAACATGAAATACAAATAAATAAATGAATATATATTCGAATAATTTTGAATTAATGAGACATGAAGAGTAACATGTGAAAGTGCCTTACCTAATACAAATATAATCAATATAAACTTCATACACACATAATATAATTAACCACAACAAAATGAAACATACTTTTATTCATCTGACTACACGGCTGCCTCGTAGATCGTCTTCCAACATCTTTTTTTAGAATTAAGTAACTCGTTACGCTCACCTGAAAATAAAATAAATATAAATAGGTATATAGTTGTTATAATCAAAATAAAATAAATATACATAGCTTTATAGTTGTTATTGAGTAGCAAACTTTATAATATAATTAACCACAACAAAATGAAACATACTTTCATTCATCTGACTACACGCCTGCCTCGTAGATCGTCTTCCAACATCTTTTTTAGAATTAAGTAACTCGTTACGCGCACCTGAAAATAAAATAAATATAAATAGGTTTATAGTTGTTATCATCAAAATAAAATAAATATACATAGCTTTATAGTTGTTATCGAGTAACAAACTTTCCGGGAGTAGAGGTGTTGAAGCCATCCTTCCAACCTTTCTAATCGATAAATCAACTAAAGGTGTATCATGTACCGGAAAATGTGAATGTGCTTGAAGACTTGATAACAAACTTGGAATTGCTTTAGCTTTCCTCTTGTTCTTATTCATATGTGTGTTTGCTTGATATATTAACAAAATTTTAAAAACAACAAATCAAACTATTAGAATAAATAGTCAAAATGTTATATATGAGTTGTATTTTTATTAATGATCAACAATAAAACAAATACAGATGATTATGGGTAAGAAATAACATACCTTCGGGTACCTACATGCCATCTTTTGGTTTTGTATGATTCTCTTTATCTTGTTGATTTTCTTTCATGGAGATGAAAATGAATACTGGTTGTTTTGTGAATATTGCTTTGATCGACCTTTGAATGTCTAAAAAAAAAAGGTTTATTTTTGAAATCAATCTTTACATATATATGGTATAATTAATTTAAATATTTAAGTTTCCTAATTTCATGCAAATCAAATGCAATTTAAACTCCTATAATGTTGGATGATATTTATCAAGTATAATGATAATAAAAATCCACATGCCAAAATAGTGGACATTTATGCAAAAACAAATAAATAAATAAATAAATAATATAGCTCCTCCTATAATTCTATACAAAATATAAGGTAAGTTAAAAACACATTGGTGCATTGATATAGTTGGGCTTGGACCTACAAAATCTATTAACTCCTTTTGTCTAGTACACCTCGAGACATGCAACGAAGCTCATTTATCACAAAACAGTTGCGGTAATCATTCTCACCACTGACCAATCATCTGTTCTTCATCAAATCGTTACTAATCTGAGTTAATATTGTAAGATTTTTGCTTTTCTTTGCAAATACTGTTACCTTTGATTGTTAGATAGTTGATCAAAGAAATATGTTGTTTGTAAACCTCTGATTTGATACTATTATTTAGAATCGATGTTTAATTTTATGTTATAAATGATGAAAACAAATGTGTTTTCCGATATACTTTGATCAAAGGTTGCATGTGTTGTTGTTAGTAAGGTAGATATCACATCTAGTTTGATGCAACTAAGATAATATGTATTTTTTTAGATTGTTAACTAACTATAAAAGATCAGATTATGAACTTAAATTGACCATTATAAGTTGTTGTTATGACTTTGTGGATTACTATTATTCTATAAAAAATACACATGCTTAACAAATTTAAGGGTGGGTAAACTGAATGTTATGGTGTGTGTATCGAATCGGTTACTTATGATGCTCTGTAGTTGTATGTGCTACTTTTAAGGATATTTGCCTATTTGTAGAGAATATGTGAAGAAATTGTTAGTGCTGAACAATTTTTTTTTGTTGTACATATACAAAAGCTCATCTATTTAGTGAGATAATTTGATCAAAGTTTGCATGCTGTTTTTGTATTAGTAATGTAAAGCTCACAGGATGGGTGTACAAAATTTGTTCATATGTATTTTTTGTAATTGTTAAACAATGGTGTGATCAGGATCAAGTGTTTGTTGTTTCAAATATGATGAATATCACTACATAATATAGGTTAAGTAAATTGAATATGGTTACGCTCCTTGTTCAGATGTAGTGTAAAGCCAATGCTCTATTTTCGTTGTTGTGAAGTGGTATACAATCTTTTAGTAAATTTGTATTTACGTGTTGGCAAACATGTGTATCGATTTCATTATCCTGCAAGATGCGAACCACTTTGCGGAATTTCAGGTAGTTGAAATACTAATACTTTGAAAAGTTTGCAAATATATCCAACTTAAACTTATAATTGCACATATATCCTTCCTAAACCTTAAATATGTCATATATATCTAAATAACTATTTAATATAATTTTACAACTCTAAAATACATGATAATAATAATAATAATAATTCTTATAATTGCACATATATCCTTCCTAAACCTTAAATATGTCATATATATCTAAATAACTATTTAATATAATTTTACAACTCTAAAATACTTTGAAAGAGCAAGGTTGGATCAAGTGGTTAACACCCTTGTCTCTGGAGACAGGGGTCAAGGGTTCGATCCTCACCCCTTGCAAGGCCGGAGGTCCTTTTCTACCTTTGGTAGAACCGGAAGTAGCCTCTCTACCTTAGGTAGGGGTAAGGCTGTCTACGTCTCAACCTCCCCCATACACCGTAGAAGACGGTATTGGGACCCATAACCCGTGGAAGACGGCATTAGGAGTTACTTTACTTTTTTTTTTTTTTTTATTTAATTCTTATAAACTATTATTTTTTATTTACAAACTTGTTGGTAGTAGTGTAGGGTTATTTTCAGAACCAGTAAAAGGTCGAGAACTGCGAGAACCGATCTGAGCCATCTATTTTTCAATCAATGGCTACAAAGAAAGATGACATAATTGTAATAACATAGAAGATCATGTAAACATTTTGTAAGTGGTAAAAGGGTATTTACGGTATTTTGTTAGTAAGCCTAAAATAACTGTCCCATCATATACGGGATTTACAATTACAATTCAAATATTTTAGATCTCATCATCTTCCTGAGAAAAAACCTAGCCGCTTCTTTATCCATCAATCATAAACGCATATGCCTGCTATTCACTTTGTAGATTGCATCTCTCTCTCTCTCTCTCTCTCTCTCTCTCTCTTTACTTTTTTTCTCTTCGAAAAAAGTTGGTTAAACCACCGGAGTGACTGACTGAGATACCAAGAATAAGAATATGGCACCGCTGCAGCAGCGATGGCTTTTTATAAATTCTAACAGGTAGACCGACAACAACAACAACAGCCGCAAGGGGTTGGGCAGATGTTCACAAGTATTATAAGAATAGCTGTTATTAATTACTTTGCTTCAAAGTTTTTCTCTTCTGGTAAACAACCGCTTTCGGGGTCCGGTTCCGGTCCTGCTGTCCAGATCTCTAATCTCTTTCAAAAATCTTAATCCATCGTATGTTTTTATTCTATTTGTTTACTATTATATATTATCTTGTTGTTGCTGTGTGTGTGACTATTTGGTATTTGAACAACTATACTACTATGGTTTTACTCAAATTACTAAACAATAATATCTTAACTGCTGCTTTGACTTTTTTTTGCTACTTATAACTATGCGTGTTCATCCATCGATGTAACACGTTTAGTGGATTTTATTGCAATTCAAGACTTATTCTTTTGTGGTTTATATATATTGGTTTGGCATATTATGTTCAACTCTATTTTCATGAAAGAATGATGCTGATTGCTGAATGTTGATGTTGTATACATACATCACGGATATATGTTTGACTCAAATTATTAAGTGTAGATCATATTATAAAGACTATTTAATGTTTTCAAAAAGTGGCGTTTAAATTGTTTAGCGTGTTTACTTGTGGTTATGTTACAATAGAACACCTGTTTTTGTTAATATATTTTATACTGACTGCACATGTCGATGCACCGTTTCGATGGTAAATAGCGATGGCATTAATGTTGAATTCCTTCAGCTTGATTTCGATATTGTTATTCTTTTTTTATTTTTGAGTCTTACACCCATTACGTGGATTTATGTTTGCCTGAGTATCTCGATTTTACTCATTTCAATTTGTTTATTGTTATATTTAATTTTTGTCTAATGTTTTTGGATGGAGATTTGTTGTTTAAATGATTAAATTACTGAAAAAATAAACAAGGTGAACACATATTCAAACACTATCGGTTTCATGAAATGCATATATGTTTTATGGATGATACAAAATCAATAAAAGGAGTCTGCATATGTGTTATTGAGAGTGCACATGGGTTTTTACAGTTTCTGGTGAATTTGATGTCTTATGTGCATATGTGTTTTTTCAGTTTCGGAGCTTAAAGGTATCAAAAGTGCATATATGTTTTTAGTTCTGATATAAGTATGTTTCGTGTTTAGTTCTGATTTAAGGGTGCACTTGTGATTGTGCATATGTGTTTTGTTACTTGTTATGATTAAATAATTCGTGTATTATTTGTTTGTGGTTACAGGTGTGAGTATAATGAGCAATATAAAGAGTGCACATACATATATATAATGGCATATGGACGAACTCAAATGAACATATGCATACAAAGATATCGAGAGTGGCCAATGAGGAAAAATACATGTGCATATACGGCAACATGTATATATAAAGATCACGAGAGTCTCTTATCACCACAAAACACTAGTTAAGTTTGAAGCCAATGTTGTATAAAATGATGGTTGCACATGTGTATAATTAGCAATACATAGAGTATTTTCTTTTTTTTGAATAATATTGTACATTATTTTTTTTTCTCGTTGCATGCAATATGGAACATTACGTCTTGAATATATAAAGCCTAACACGTGTGCTTACAATACATTATAAGCAATGCACATACGCACACCTAAATTTTGCTTAAAAAAACACATATGCACCTAACTTTTTGAAACTCTGCTTGCTGGAAAAAATAAATTATTAAAAAAAAAAATTCCTAAAATTTAGGAACTAAAAAAACATTTTTTATTATAAAAAAAATAATAAAAAAAATAATTTTACCATTATACCCTTTTGAATTAAATAATAAAAATAGATATCCAAAAAAATCTGATTGGTTGATGCTGGTTCTCGCAGTTCTCGACCTTTTCTTGGTTCTGAAAAGAACCCTTCCCGTTGGTAGTGTGTGTGTATATATATATATATATATATATATATATATATATATATATATATATATATATATATTATATATATATATATATGTATATATATATATATATATATATATATATATATATATATATATATTTGTAAACAATTGAATTACAAATAATTTTATCTTTCATTGTAAACAATAATTTTATCTATGATTTTTTTGTGAGGTTAAATATTGTCTTGATATAATTTTTTTGGTCATATAGTCCATTTTGAATATCGGGATATCGTACCTTTAAAACAAATGTTGTTTTTGCTATTTATCAAATTATAATTATCAAAACTTTGGGTTTAAAATAATATTAAATAATTATTTTGATATGTATTACATATCAAAGGTTTAGAAACAATATATATGCAATTACGAAGGTTTCGAAAGGAAATATATGCAATTACAAAAGTTCATAAAGGATATATATGCAAATTAGTAGTTTAAGTTGGATATATATGCAATTTTTGGGCTTTTGAACTGATATATATGCAATTCTAAATTTAAGTTGGATATATACGCAATTTTGAGCTTTTGGAGGGATATATATATGCAATTCCCCTTTTGTGAAAATGTGATGCATTTAGAAAAAGAATATATAATTTATACTCTAACAAATGTCCAATGGACATATTAGCAAAATCTATATTACAAACACAATGAACCATACTTATTATTTTTTAGAGGTTGTTCATTTTAAAAAGTCAAGTTTTCACATATTTGTACTAACAAACTCCTGATTAGTGAGTCACTCTATTGCCATGTTAACTCACTTACCACGTTGCGGAGTATGATCCTTCATAATCTCTATAATCACCAAGCAGACCCAACACAATATCCCGCATATTAGTTGCAATTAGCATTAATCACCAAGCACTTCCACAATTACCTTTACCAATCACGATCTATTCTCCTTGTATTTAGTAATGCCTTCCCTTCGATAACATGGCAATCAAAATAAACGTTAAGCATAAATATATTGATATTAATCAATTAGCACAAGTTCTAAATAAACAAGGAAAACAAGAAGAATAACAAAGTTCCTGCTAATATGAGATGCCACAAAATTCTTGATAAACCCTAACATTGATGACCTATAACTATTTATACTAATGCATGACTTGCTGATCAATAATATAAAATAAGGAAACATAATCTAATGATAATAATGAATTTAACTAAACTAATTACTCTTCGACCCTTGTGTGTTAATTAATTGTCGAATGGCCCTTGCTGTTTGGATTATCTTTTATACCACTTTCCCCATCTTCCTGGAGTCGTATCAGTACCCCTTCCCAAAAAGCTACCTTGTCCTCAAGGTGAAAGTCTGGAAATTGCTGTTGCACATGATCAAACAATTCCCAAGTAGCTTCATAACCTGGTAAATTTTTCCAACGAATAAGCACCTCATGATTGCCTGCTAAATAACGAACTCCCAGAACTTCTTCTGGCTGCAATAAAACCTCCATATCTTCTGTCAACCCTTCTGGTAGCACTAGTGCAGCCTCTTGTTCTCCAATTGCTCTCTTTAACTGCGAAACATGGAAAACTGGATGTATAGCTGCTGATTTAGGAAGCTTAAGTCTGTATGCCACATATCCAATTTTTTCCAAGACTTCATGTGGAACGGTTTTGTTCGTTTGAGATATTTATGTATTGAATGTGTTTAGCATGCGGAATCTACTACAACACACTTAAAAGAACACAAGGTGGTGAGTTTGAATAAACGTGAGAATGCAATGAACAAAGAACACAACTTTGGTTAACACAAAACGATTCAATATTATTGATGAAATAATACGGATGATCTAAATATCACCGGGATTACAAAGTAATCTTGAATCTTAGATTGTAAAAGGATTTGTGAATTGAAGTAACTAAGTTACTTGAGAGATAGTTTGGTTTTGGTTAATAGTTGGTAAAGTTTCATGCATGAAGTGGTGACTAAGATATCCTTTTATAAGATAAGGATATCTTATTACAAGATTGTCAAGTGGTTGAATATAAAACTATACTTTGACTATATTGGCGCCTACAATTAAATACAACTACCAATGTACAACTCTGCCATATTCTTCTGTGGTTCACAGAAGACTAAACTACTTCTACATAACGTATAACAATGTACAAAGACTAATAATTCAACTAAATATCTATTACAAAATATCTAATCGACTTGACATAAGCTTGGCAGGCTCTTCATCAACTAGCAGTACCTTCTACCCAGAAGGTACTGGTAGAACATCTTCATACACTTCAAAATCAACTAGCAGGCTCTTTAACATCTTTGGCAGGCTCTTTGACTTGAACATTTTATTCCCAACAATCCTCCCCTAAACTTGTTATTTCCATTAAAATACACAAGTTTCTGATGAATAAAATACATACCTTGAGGATTTGAGGGAACTCTTCCAAAAACCTTCATTCTCTGTTCTTCCTTTTTCTTTCATATTGCTCAGATATGCTCCTCAGCAAACTCTGAACAATTTCTGAGTTCTCATCATCTTTGTCACACCTTAATCTCTTGGAGATCATTGTTTTAAGCACTTCATAACTAAGTGGATACTCTTTCTCAGCCAACATAAAGAGTTCTATCCCACTCTGTGTGAAAAGGTGATGAATATTGCTATGGCTTAGAAATTCCCAAGTTGTTGAAGGATCATAATAGGGAAATTTCCAATGAACATCTTTGGGTTCAGGATCAAACATCCTATTGAATTCTACCCATAGTTCCTATTCCTTAGCATCTGAACTAGAAGTTGTGTCTAGCCTAATCTGCACTAGATTGCACAATTCTTCCAAATCTGCTCTGTCACATGCTCTAACTAAATTTTCAAAATTCTTAAAGATAGCAAACTGTCCCCCAACCCTTGTTATTTTCCATGATTTTCCTAATCTATCATGGTTGATCTCCCAATCAATAATAGGTCGTCTACAACTAATTGGATCAGCATGTATGATAGTAGGCAAAGTAATCAACATTTTACTTACTTGCTCTGTGTCCAATTTTGCTACTTCTTTCTTCTGAGCATCCTTCTTCTTCATTGAGGGGTGTACATCAGATGGAACATTGTAGTAAAGACTTTTGTAGGCTTGAAGATACAGGAAGAAGATTTCATCAGCAGATTTCTTCTTAAGTTGATAATCAGTCCAATTTGCTTGACCTTTCAGAAATCTCTTCATAAAAATCACCTGATCTTTCTGAGCTTGTCCTACCTTAAAACCTCTCTTCTGACTTTCCTTCATCTTCTCAAAAATGTCAGCCAAAGCTGCTTCTTTATATTTCTTGTTGATGAAAGATTCAAGTGCTTCTGTTTTCTCATCAGAATTGAGATTCTTGTCATTTACTATAATTGCTGCTTGACCTTTCACAATTGGATCATTATTGATAATCCATAGCATCTGAGCATCAAAGGTTTCTTGAGTAATTTGAGTATCAAGAAGAGTCTGAGCAGCATCTTCAGCATCTTTTTGCTCTTTCATTATTGCAAGCATTCTTGAAGCTTCAAGTGCTTTTAGCTCTTCTTCATGAACCCTTTTGGCTTCTTCTTCTCCTAAAGCCATCTGAATTTGCTGAGTTCTTTTCAACTTCTTGGACTTTGGCTCATCTTCAATCATAATGCTTTTGCCCTTATCCTTTGGAGTTGGTACTTGTGATGGAGCAGAAGATTGCTCATCAGCAGCAAAAATCCTCCCCTGAACAAACAAATTCCCTTGAGGCTCTAAATCCCTCTTTCTCTTGTACACTTTCTCAGCAGACCCTTTGTACCCCATAGCCAATAGCCTTTCTATCCTAGCAGGCTCTTCTTCTGGCCTAGCAGGCTCTTGCCCTGCTCCAACAGGCTCTTCATCATAAACTTGAGTTCCATCATGGAATTCAAATTGAGCCTCTTCCTCATCTTCAGCACTATCCATCCTCCCCTTTTTGGAAGAGTGACCTATCCTATCATCATCTGACTTTGAAGAACTAGATAAAACAGCCTTTGCAGATCTTTTACCCTTCAACTTCTTCACTTTATCCTCCAATTTCTTTACCCTCTTTACTAATTTGATGTTGATCTCAGAAAACTTCTTGTTTTGACTTTTAAGAGCTTCTTCTAAGATCTTCACCTTCTCCTTTAGTTCTTGCATTGTCTGAGGTGATTGGGGTTGTGATACATGATGTGATGATGTTGGTGGTGTTGGTGATGGTACTGGAGATGGTATTGGTGATGTTTGATGTGTTGGTGAAATGTAACCATGTGAAGAACTAGATGATTGTGTTTCAGCTGATGGTGTTGGTTCTTCTGGATGTTGTGGTAACATTTCATCAAAAAGTGGAATATCTTCCCCTCTAAAACCAATTCTCATATTTGAAAATACTTTGTGAGAAAGTTTTGGTGTGTCATAGATTGAGTCTGTGGAAAGTAACAAATGTTTTAATTTTGCAATGATGCATCCAATAAATCTTGGATACATCAAAAACTTTGTTTCACTTTTCACATTTTTAATCAATCCTTCAAAAATATGTTTTGAAAAATTGTATTTTCTGTTTGTAGCTAAGCAAATGAGAGCAGAAGCCATGTTTCCACTAAATTGCTCCCAAGAGGTTTTCTTCTGGCTCAAACAGTGAAGGATTGTGTGAATCAAAAATCTCCATTGTGGAGTAAGATGCTTTTTCAGAAAAGTGAGTTTGTTAGACTCAGCATGATACCCCATTCTTTGTAAATTTTCAAAAATTTCAGTATCTGGTAACTGACTAATACCATCAGAATCATCCAAATGAAGATGTCTTCTTATGGATGACTCAGTAAGAGTCAAATGTTTACCATCCACTTTGGCCTTAATTCTTTGTTCCCCATTTTCAGAAGTTTTAATTTTAGCAGATTGCCAAAATTGCAAAATTTGAGTTTCATAAATAGTGGGATTGACTAGCAAAGCAAACCTGATATAGGAGTTGTTTAAAAAGTCCACTACTTGATGAAATGAGGCATTATCCTCTGACTTCTCCAAAAATGCTAACTGATTGTGACGTTGGACAAAGTTTAGAACAACTGTGGAAGCCATAATGAAAATTTTGAATATGATGGTGGGATTTGTTGGTAGTACTGGTAGAAGATGAAAGATGTATGTGAATTATGATAATGACTGATGAAAGAAGATTTGTGAGAATTACTTTTAACCGACAATAATAAAGATTATAATAAGTAATTGAAAAGGCGGTTAAAAAGATCTTTTATATGTGAAATATAATATAATATAATCATCAGTAATTTACATAACTACCCCAACGGCTAATTTTAACTACCAGGCCCAACGGGTAAAACTTTTTCTGACAGGCTCAACGGCTATCTATCAGTACCATTTTACTCTAGCAGTACCAATTTTGAACTACCAGTACCTTTGAAAGTTTTATAAAAATCCCTTATAGTTTTTAGCAAACTACCAGCTATCAACGGATTTGAGTTGTCTTTACCAAAAGCCGTTTGCTTAAGGACTAGCTAACTATTTACAATTAAGTATGGTTAGTTAACAACCATATAGTTTTTGGTAAACTATCAACCATCAACGGATTTGATTTGTCTTTACCAAAAGCCGTTTGCTTAAGGACTAGCCAACTCTTAAGTTTGTAAAAACTTGGTGAGCTGAATACCAAAAGCCATATTGGCCTAAAGATGGTGCAATTTCCTTGGATGGAGGAAATTTAAAAAGGCAATGATGATGTGTATCTTGGATGATTGGTTCAACAAGTGAAATCATCTAATGTTATGCCTTTGAGTTGAAACTTTCCTTAGTTTGATCTAGATAGAACTTTCTCCTTGAGAAATGCTTCATCCCTTCTAGATATGTGATCTAACTCTCTCTTTTTCAACTTTGCATCATCTTGTATGCTCTTGTCTTTCCTTTCATTAATTGGTTTTTCTTCCATTCTGGGCTATAAATTCCTCCCCTGAGATTGTTATCTCTCCTTAAATGAATATAACTTTTGTTGCCCCTTTTTGTTTGGAAGAACTCTTGTTTTGGTATAAACCTGAAATGTGTTAGTTGCAAACCAAAAGAACAAAGTGCAAAGCACTTGATCTATAGCATTTTAAACATTCAAGCCTTTATATGAACAAAACATAGCAATTTTATATCAGCAGGACCAATTATGAACTAACAGGACCTTTTGACTAACTAGCAGTACCATGTTTAAAAGCCAATACCAGTTAATTTTATGAACAAAAACACATGTTTTTCAAAGATTTATCATTCCAATACCTCCTACAAGATATTTGAATCTACCTAAATCAAAAGCTTTGGTGAGAAGGTCTGCATAATTCTTTTCAGAATCAATTTTAACTACTTGAATTAACCTTTTCTCATTGCAATCCCTTATGAAATGGTGTCTTATTTCAATGTGTTTTGTTTTTGAGTGTTGAACTGGGTTTTTAATGATACAAATAGTACTGCTATTGTCAATATAAATAATGGTGTTAAGAAAATTGTACCCATAGTCAAGCATTTGATTTTGGATCCAAAGAACTTGCCCACAATAACTTGCACCAGCAACATATTCTGCCTCAGTTGTAGAATTGGCCACCATTGTTTGTTTCTTGCATTGCCAAGAGATTAGTCTGCAACCAAGAAATTGACATCCACCAGTTGTGGATTTTCTGTCTAGAGTTGCACCAGCATAGTCACTATCCGAATAAGCCACCAATTCAAAAGATGATTCCCTTGGATACCAAAGTCCCAACCTAGGTTGACCCTTAAGATATCTAAAGATTCTTTTGACTGCTGTGAGATGAGAGATTTTGGGATGTATTTGAAACCTTGCACACACACATACTGAGAACATGATATCTGGTCTTGATGATGTAAGATACATCAAAGACCCAATCATAGATCTATAATTGTGCAAATCCATATCTTCTCCTTCAGCATCCTTGAGTAGCCCTTTGTCTGGATCCATTGGTGTACTTGCAACTTTAGAATCAGCAAAATTAAATTTCCTTAGGATCTCTGCTACATACTTATCTTGGCTGATAAATATGCCTTCTTTGGATTGTTTTACTTGGAGACCCAAAAAGAAAGTAAGTTCCCCCATGGAACTCATTTCAAACTTACTATGCATAAGTTTTTCAAATTCTACACACAAGTCTTGGTTTGTTGATCCAAAGATTATGTCATCAACATAAATCTGCACTAACAAGATGTCTTTCTTTGTTCTTTTGATGAACAAAGTTGGATCAATCCTGCCTCTTTGGAATCCACTTTCTAGTAGAAAACAAGCCAATGTTTCATACCATGCCCTAGGAGCTTGGTGTAGACCATACAATGCCTTGGTAACTTTATAAACTTTGTCTGGATACTCTGCATCAATGAAGCCTGGAGGTTGAGACACATATACTGGTTCTTCAATTTCACCATATAAAAATGCACTCTTAACATCCATTTAATAGATAGTGAAGCCTATGAATGAAGCATAGGCCAAGAAAAGCCTAATTGCTTCAAGTCTTGCAACTGGAGCAAACACTTCTTCATAATCTACCCCTTCTTCTTGAGTATATCCTTGTGCTACCAATCTAGCTTTGTTTCTGATCACTATACCCCTTTCATCTTTCTTGTTTCTGAACACCCATTTGGTTCCAATTGCCCTATGACCTTTGGGTAAATCAACCAATATCCAAACCTTCTGAATCTTGAATTGGAGAAGCTCTTCTTGCATTGCTTCCACCCAACTTGCATCATCTAAAGCTTTGTTTATGTTTTTGGGTTCAGCCTGAGATAGAAAACATGAAAACAGGCATATATTGGAATTATCATTATTCTTTTCTTCATAAATAGAGGAGATAAACCCTTCTTCATCTGAAGACAAGACTTGAGATAAACCAACTTGAGATCTTGTTCTAACACCAGAATTTATGCTTCCAATCACATCATCAGTTGTGTGATCTTTGAGAATTCTAGTGTTGGGTGTTTTAGGAACTTCATATGTAGATGGAAGATTGCTAATCCCCACCTCTTCTTGGAAAGAATCATCTCTTTGAACATTCAATGGCTCAGCAGTATCAATACTTGAACTAGCAGGACCATCTGGTGAACTAGCAGTACCATTGTCATTAGCACCACTTTCTTGATTCTCTTGATTCTGAGTTCCTTGATCTTCTTCATTGCCTTCATTTGTTGTGTTTGAAGGTTCTTCTTGACTTGAAGATAGATCCAGACTTTTCCAAATTGGCATCCAGATGTAATCTTGATCTTTAGGAGTTTCAACATTGTCTTCAGAACCTGCATTTTCATTAATATTTGTACCTGAAACAGGCACATAATTCATAGATTCTGAAAGCCTATCAACATCAAACATCCAATCTGGTCCAATTCCTTTCACATTTGTTAGTTTCTCTTGAAACTCTATGTGAAGATTCTCTTCTACTAGCCTAGTGCAAGTGTTAAACACTCTATAGGCCTTACTCTGCAAGGAATACCCTATCAAATAGCCAACATCTGCTTTTCCATCAAATTTGCCTAAATGATCTTTGGTATTGAGAATAGTGACATGACAACCAAAAGGTCTCATAAAACTTAAAGATGGTTTTCTACCAAAGAAAAGTTCATAAGGTGTCTTTCTATGTGGCTTTGTCACAAGAACCCTGTTTTGTACATAACAAGCAGTACCAACTGCTTCAGCCCAAAATGAAATAGGCAACTTAGAGTCTACTAACATAGTTCTAGCAGCCTCTATAAGTGTTATATTCTTTCTTTCTGCTACTCCATTTTGCTGAGGTGTTCTAGCTACACTAAACTCTCTTTTTATGCCTTTTTCCTTGCAAAAGTCATCCATAACTCTATTCTTGAACTCTGTCCCATTGTCACACCTGATGACTTTGACTTTCTTATCAGATTGGTTTTCTACCTCAGTGATATAGGTTTTAAGTATGTCACTAGTTTCATGTTTAGATCTTAAAAAGAAAACCCATGAAAATCTGCTATAATCATCAGTAACAACCAGATAATATTTCTTTCCATTCAAGATGCACACATTAGTAGGACCAAAGAGATCCATATGAAGCATATGTAAAGCCTGAGAGATAGAGTTTTGGGTCTTGGGCTTACAAGAAGCTCTATGTTGTTTGCCTTTTAGACAGTCAACACAGGTTTGGTCGTTTTGGAAAATCTTTTTGGGTAAACCTCTTACTAAATCATATTTTGCAATAGTGTTGATTGTTTTAAAGTTTACATGACCAAGCCTTCTATGCCAAAGCATAGATTCATCCAATGAGGCTTTTGCTACCAAACAAGTTAGACTCTCCTTAGGATCAATGTTCTTTAAATTGACACTGTACATATTGTTCCTTTTTGGAATTTTAAGAAGGATCTGACTCTCATCAGGCATCTTAAAATCAGAAGAAAGAACCATACATTCATTGTTAGTAAATAGAACATTGTTCTTTTTGTCACACATTTGTGAGACACTAAGAAGATTAAACTGAAGTTCTTTCACAAAATACACATTTTCAAAATCTAGTTTACTGGTTTTGATAGTACCTTTACCAGTGATCTTTCCTTTTATTCCTCCCCCAAAGGTAACATATCCTCCATCAAATGTTTTGAAGTCTGAGAGGAATGACATGTTGCCTGTCATGTGCCTTGAACATCCACTATCAACATATCCTTGATCTCCAATATCAGATGAATGTTCCTGCACATGAGTAAACATATTAGTTTCCTTGGGGTACCCAAGCCATGACAGACTTGGGTTTGCCTCTTGCATCAATGAAATCAAACCTTTTCAGGATTGTTGATGCACCTTTTGATTGGATTGGTTTCCAAATCCAACATGCTAAGGACTTAACAGCACTTTCCCTTTTAATCCATTGTGTGGTCTTTGGTCTATCAGTACCAATTTTGGCAATACCAATTTTGGCAGTACCATTTGGTCTAGCAGGACCTTTTGGTCTAGCAGGACCTTTGATTTTTGGTTTCCAAATTTGTGTTTTGACCACAGATTTCTTTTGAATAGGACTATTCACAACTTTTGGTACACATTTGAAAGTGTTTCTTGTACCCTTATCAGTTGGTTTTGCAATAACAGACTTATTTTGTCTAACAGTATGTTTAACATTTTTGGTGTTAGACTTAACAAAACTTTTTCTGGGGTGAGTAACATTTGTTTTAGACTTTGATTTACTCCCAGAAACCCATGTATTACAATAAGCATGAAGATGATTAAAGCTACCACAATAATAACAAGCCTTATTGAACATAACAAAGTCATCACCTAGTTGTTGTGACTTAAGGTTGTTCCAATTTCTTTGGCTTCCCCTAGGTTTGTTATTACATTTTTTACAACTTTCAACTGTTTTCAAAACAGCTTTAGCCTTAGCTTTAACTTCTACTTTCTTAGGACTGTTTGGTCCTACTTTGATTCCTTTGATAGGAATAGTCTCATCTTCATCATCATCAGATACCCAATCTTCAATAATTAGGACATCTGGTCTCTTCTCAGTGAGCACCTTAGAGAGTGGGGCATTCTTAGCACTCTCAGAAGGTTCACTTATCACTACAGGTTTAGCCAATGGTTTGTTAATGACTTCATGCAAACCTGATTCAGCAAGATCTGATCCTGGAGGACAAGGAATTCCTCTATAAGGAGGTGGACATTCATTGTATCCTATCCCTGATTTTATTCTCTTATTCATCTGATTCTCTACTATGCTCCTAGTACACTCAGAAGCAATTTCCAATTTAGTAACAGTCAGTTGAATATTATCTCTAGCCAATGTCACTTTAGTGCACTCAGTCCTTACCATTTCTATTTCTGAATCTTTCAAAAATATTTGTCTATTAAGAGCAGCTTTAGCATCAGAAAATGCGAGTTCATTTTCTCTATAGTGAATGATTTGTTTTTCTAGTTTGGCCATACCACACTTATGGTCAAATAATGTTTGTTGGGTTTTTCTGAGTTCTAATGTTTGTGCATCATAAGATTTTCTTATAAGTTCTAATTCTTTAAGAAATTCACAATTATTAGAGCATTTGATAGTTTGTACCTCAGGGGTGGAGAATGCCATTAAAGCCAATTCATCAGAAGTTGACTCATCTTCACCCATGAAACTCCAATCAAAACCCATGCCATCAATAGCAACCATTGCTTTTGGCTCAGCAACTTCAACAACCTTACTCTTGCTTTCAAAGCTTCCTCTCTTCTCAAAGCTTTCTTTATTTCTGTTGTCAAACCCTCTACCCTTGTCATCCTGCTTCTTAGGTCTTCTACACTCTCTAGAGTAGTGACCTTTCATGTGGCAGTTGTAACACTCCACCTTTGACTTATCATAGCCAGCAGGCTCATTTCCATTTATCATTATCTTCTTGCCAGTCCTCATCAACAACTTCTTAGCTTTAATGCTTAAAAGTGAAAGTTGCCACTTTATGTCCATCACTTCAAGATCATCAGGATGAATCTCTTGAAGATCTTCAAATGTTAATACGGACCCATTGTGTTGAGATGTAAGAAAAGCACACCCAATTGTTTCATCTAAAATGGATTTGGTACTACTAGAAGTACTAGAAGTACCAAAGGTTGTGTTGGCAGTACCTTCTTCTCTGCCACCTTTTTCTTCATTATCAGCCTTTGAGATGCTTGGTGATGAAACAAATGCCATATTTCCTGAACTTGACCCAGTAGTCTTCTTTACATCATGTTCTACAATTTTGAAATTGTTGTAGAGATCATTGAGACTCATCTGGTCAATATCTGGCTTGTTCCTCCAGACAATGACATGCATGGACCATTCTGAAGGCAAACTCCTAAGAAATTTAGAGTTTAGGTCTTCTTGAGTTATCATCACTTCATGGATGGCTAACTGACTTGCAAGCTTCTGAAGTCTATTGAACATACTGTCCAAAGACTCATTGGTTGTGGCTGTGAAGTTCTCAAATTGTTGTTTGAGAAGTGTTTTCTGTATTTTCTTGGTAGCATCATTACCACCAAACCTAGCCACAATAGCTTCAAAAAGGGTTTTGGCATCTTTGTATTTGTTAAAGATCAGAAGTTGATCATTTGGAATAGTCATCAGTAACATACTCCTTGCCTTTAGATCATTTCTCTTCTGAATTCTTTCATCTGCATTTGATGGTTGGTCTTGCATTCATGTTACAAGAGCATCATTTACTGTTGTAGTGGTGATTGAGGGTTTAAATGAGTTGCCTTGTTCAATGATCTCCCAAAGTGCATAGTCCTGCACTTGAAAGTATTGTTCTACCCTTAGTCGCCACATTTCAAACTCATTTTGCTTAAGTAATGGAAGTTTAGCTGCAACATTTGTTTGAATATGTTCAACATCCATTGTTCTTTTAAATTAGTAAATATCAAGCCTAGCTTTGATACCACTTGTGGAACGGTTTTGTTCGTTTGAGATATTTATGTATTGAATGTGTTTAGCATGCGGAATCTACTACAACACACTTAAAAGAACACAAGGTGGTGAGTTTGAATAAACGTGAGAATGCAATGAACAAAGAACACAACTTTGGTTAACACAAAACGATTCAATATTATTGATGAAATAATACGGATGATCTAAATATCACCGGGATTACAAAGTAATCTTGAATCTTAGATTGTAAAAGGATTTGTGAATTGAAGTAACTAAGTTACTTGAGAGATAGTTTGGTTTTGGTTAATAGTTGGTAAAGTTTCATGCATGAAGTGGTGACTAAGATATCCTTTTATAAGATAAGGATATCTTATTACAAGATTGTCAAGTGGTTGAATATAAAACTATACTTTGACTATATTGGCGCCTACAATTAAATACAACTACCAATGTACAACTCTGCCATATTCTTCTGTGTTTCACAGAAGACTAAACTACTTCTACATAACGTATAACAATGTACAAAGACTAATAATTCAACTAAATATCTATTACAAAATATCTAATCGACTTGACATAAGCTTGGCAGGCTCTTCATCAACTAGCAGTACCTTTTACCCAGAAGGTACTGGTAGAACATCTTCATACACTTCAAAATCAACTAGCAGGCTCTTTAACATCTTTGGCAGGCTCTTTGACTTGAACATTTTATTCCCAACAATCCTCCCCTAAACTTGTTATTTCCATTAAAATACACAAGTTTCTAATGAATAAAATACATACCTTGAGGATTTGAGGGAACTCTTCCAAAAACCTTCATTCTCTGTTCTTCCTTTTTCTTTCATATTGCTCAGATATGCTCCTCAGCAAACTCTGAACAATTTCTGAGTTCTCATCATCTTTGTCACACCTTAATCTCTTGGAGATCATTGTTTTAAGCACTTCATAACTAAGTGGATACTCTTTCTCAGCCAACATAAAGAGTTCTATCCCACTCTGTGTGAAAAGGTGATGAATATTGCTATGGCTTAGAAATTCCCAAGTTGTTGAAGGATCATAATAGGGAAATTTCCAATGAACATCTTTGGGTTCAGGATCAAACATCCTATTGAATTCTACCCATAGTTCCTGTTCCTTAGCATCTGAACTAGAAGTTGTGTCTAGCCTAATCTGCACTAGATTCCACAATTCTTCCAAATCTGCTCTGTCACATGCTCTAACTAAATTTTCAAAATTCTTAAAGATAGCAAACTGTCCCCCAACCCTTGTTATTTTCCATGATTTTCCTAATCTATCATGGTTGATCTCCCAATCAATAATAGGTCGTCTACAGCTAATTGGATCAGCATGTATGATAGTAGGCAAAGTAATCAACATTTTACTTACTTGCTCTGTGTCCAATTTTGCTACTTCTTTCTTCTGAGCATCCTTCTTCTTCATTGAGGGGTGTACATCAGATGGAACATTGTAGTAAAGACTTTTGTAGGCTTGAAGATACAGGAAGAAGATTTCATCAGCAGATTTCTTCTTAAGTTGATAATCAGTCCAATTTGCTTGACCTTTCAGAAATCTCTTCATAAAAATCACCTGATCTTTCTGAGCTTGTCCTACCTTAAAACCTCTCTTCTGACTTTCCTTCATCTTCTCAAAAATGTCAGCCAAAGCTGCTTCTTTATACTTCTTGTTGATGAAAGATTCAAGTGCTTCTGTTTTCTCATCAGAATTGAGATTCTTGTCATTTACTATAATTGCTGCTTGACCTTTCACAATTGGATCATTATTGATAATCCATAGCATCTAAGCATCAAAGGTTTCTTGAGCAATTTGAGTATCAAGAAGAGTCTGAGCAGCATCTTCAGCATCTTTCTGCTCTTTCATTATTGCAAGCATTCTTGAAGCTTCAAGTGCTTTTAGCTCTTCTTCATGAACCCTTTTGGCTTCTTCTTCTCCTAAAGCCATCTGAATTTGCTGAGTTCTTTTCAACTTCTTGGACTTTGGCTCATCTTCAATCATAATGCTTTTGCCCTTATCCTTTAGAGTTGGTACTTGTGATGGAGCAGAAGATTGCTCATCAGCAGCAAAAATCCTCCCCTGAACAAACAAATTCCCTTGAGGCTCTAAATCCCTCTTTCTCTTGTACACTTTCTCAGCAGACCCTTTGTACCCCATAGCCAATAGCCTTTCTATCCTAGCAGGCTCTTCTTCTGGCCTAGCAGGCTCTTGCCCTGCTCCAACAGGCTCTTCATCATAAACTTGAGTTCCATCATGGAATTCAAATTGAGCCTCTTCCTCATCTTCAGCACTATCCATCCTCCCCTTTTTGGAAGAGTGACCTATCCTATCATCATCTGACTTTGAAGAACTAGATAAAACAGCCTTTGCAGATCTTTTACCCTTCAACTTCTTCACTTTATCCTCCAATTTCTTTACCCTCTTTACTAATTTGATGTTGATCTCAGAAAACTTCTTGTTTTGACTTTTAAGAGCTTCTTCTAAGATCTTCACCTTCTCCTTTAGTTCTTGCATTGTATGAGGTGATTGGGGTTGTGATACATGATGTGATGATGTTGGTGGTGTTGGTGATGGTACTGGAGATGGTATTGGTGATGTTTGATGTGTTGGTGTAATGTAACCATGTGAAGAACTAGATGATTGTGTTTCAGCTGATGGTGTTGGTTCTTCTGGATGTTGTGGTAACATTTCATCAAAAAGTGGAATATCTTCCCTCTAAAACCAATTCTCATATTTGAAAATACTTTGTGAGAAAGTTTTGGTCTGAGTTTCAAGTAAACACGATCACCAACCTCAAATTGAATGTCCCGTCTAGCGCCATCTGCCTTGTTTTTCATGAGTTGTTGTGCCTTTGCTAAATGCACTTTTAACTCTTGAATTATTCCATCTCTCTCCTGTAAATGGTGATCGACCTCAAACGTTAAAGAAGAACCTTGTCCATAAGATACTATACGTGGCGGGTCTTGACAATACAAAACTTTAAAAGGTGTAGTTTTAATCGACGAATGGTACGATGTATTGTACCAATATTCCACCCATTACACTTTGCCCGTTGTTTTAGACTACTTGAGGCGAAGCATCTCAAATAAGCTTCCGAACTTCGATTAACGACTTCCATTTGACCGTTAGTTTGAGGATGATAAGCCGTACTTCATTTCAAATAGGTTCCTTGATATTTGAATATTTCCCGCCAAAAATTACTAAGATATACTTTGTCTCTATCTGTAATAATAGATTTTGGCATGTCGTGCAATCGAATCACCCCACGCAGAAAAGCTACAGCTACAGTCACTGCAGTATATGGATGTTGCAAAGGAATGAAATGTGCATATTTGCTAAGATGATCAACAACCACAAAAATAATAGTATACCCCTCCGAACGTGGTAACCCGTCAATAAAATCCACGGTTATGTCATCCCAAACTTTTTCCGACAATTATAATGGTTTTAATAATCCACTCGGCAACATGGTAGAATACTTATGTCATTGATAAATTTCGCAATCATAAACCATTTTCGCCACATCTTTCTTCATTCCTACCCAATATAGCTCACCTGCCATTCGTTGGTAGGTTTTAAGTACTCCTCCATGACCACCCACAATGCTACAATGAAACTCAAGGAATAGAGGAAAAATCCACTTCGAAGTACGTTGTAAAACTAAACGTCCTTTATACAATAAACGATCATTTTCTACCGTATATCCATCGAGTCCCTTCTCATTATTGAGTACACACTTCTTGAAAAGCGTTAATTCGACATCACGTGATAAGTCAGTCATCAAATTGTCCCAATTCTGAATTGTTGTAAATGTTAGTGTATGACAAGCAATAGGTTCCCTTCGTTTTGACAAAGCATCAGCAACACTATTCTCCTTCCATGGCTTATTGAATTTTGAAGTCATATCCTGAAAATTTTGACAACCATCATTGATGTTCACCATCAATCATACGCTGCTCCAATAAATACTTTAGATTGCGTTGGTCGGTTCTAACAAAAAAAGCCTTCCAAGCAAATAAGGCCGCCATTTTTGGATGGCCAAGACAATAGCCATTAGCACCCTTTCGTAAATGGATTTGAGTTTCTCTCGTGTTCCAACAATTTGACTAAAGTAAGCTATTGGTCTGCCCTCTTCCATGAAAACAGCCCTAACACCTTGACCCGAAGAGTCAGTTTCAATGATGAATGCCTTAGTAAAATCTGGTAATGCCAATACAGGAACTTTTGTCATGGCTTCTTTTAATGTTTGAAAGGAAATAGTCGCCTCTTCTGACCATTGGAAGTTATAAATATTTTTTAAATCTATCAAAACCCATGCATTCCCATACCCATGTACAAATTTTTGATAATACCCGATAAGAACAAGGAACCCGCGTAATTCCTTTATGTTCTTTGGAATGGGCTACTCCAACATAGCTGAAATCTTGGTCGAATCAGCCGCTACTCCTTCCCTAGAAACAAAATTGTTACCTTTGCTATTTTGTAAAGATAATGTGTTACACATGAATTGGACTAGATACGTAATATAGTTGCACCCGCAAGGACTAATAGTGTACACGAGGCAAACTAGTAATGTCTAAGGCCTATAAATACCCCTCATGACTTTCCATAAGGGGTGTGGGAAAGTTTGCACGAGGCAAACTAGTCATTCTTTCGTTCTTATTAATAAAACTCTTTATTTCTTTCACCTTTCTCTCTCTAGAAACTAACCATATGTATCTACTTTCATCAACCAAAACCTCCCGATTCTTGACACTAACATGTGGTTTCAGAGCTAACCAGGGGTGAATCGTGGTTTGTGTTTTGGAAAAATCTTGTTTTTGGTTTTTAAAATGATTTTCGGGCTTAAAGTGTACTTTTTCTTTAAAAAACATGTTCTCATGGTTCAAATCATGAAAGATTGCAATTTTATGAATGTTATATGTTTTTAGAAGATGTCAATGCAAAAAATAATGGGAAAAAACAAGCAAAAAAATGAGTGTTTTATGACATTTTTTGGTGAAAAATGACGGTTTTATGTGTTTTTCCGAGTTTGTATGCATTTTTCCGAGTTTGCATGCATTTCTCCGAGTTTGAGATGCGTTTCTACGAGTTATGCTTGCATTTCTACGAGTTTGGAGATTTTTTGAATTTCACCATGTTTGCCTATTCCGAGTTTGTCACTCACCGAGTTCGGATAGACTCCGAGTTACGGTTCCGAGTTTGACTTAATGAATTAGGACTTTCGAGTTTCGGCACCGAGTTTGACATTCCAAGATTGTTTCTTCCGAGTTTCCATTATTTTGAGTTTCTCTCCGAGTTTTGGTGATTTCGAGTTTCTCTCCGAGTTCGGTACCTCTGAGTTTCACTATAAAACTTCTAAATTTCAAAAGGGTTACCGAGTTTCACCCTTAAACGAAATCTTCCAAGTTTCTGGCGAAAACTTCTGAGTTTGATGTTGATTTTGCCAAATTTATGCCAGATTCATCCGAGTTTCAAGGGAACAAAGCTCGAGTTTATGGGTTGCATATCATATCAAATTAGGGTTTGGTTGCTTTTATCGGAGTTAAGGTTAGGGCTTAATTGCTCATTTATGCTTACCTTGTCACATTTAAACCCTACATATAAGAATCCTAACCACTCATATTCACCAAAACACCAAAAACGTATTGGATATTATTGTGTGCTTATCATTTAATCCGATTCAAAACAAACCACATTTCGCTTAAACGATCCTTATCAAGATTCACTTCAAATGACAACGGTTAGTATCGGTTTTTTTGTGACTACGGACTTTTTGTACGATATTGCTCATTTGGGTTTGAAGTTCATTTCACGGGCGAGTGTACTTATTAATCTCAAAGTCTAGAGGTTGTAGTGCTCAGTGTGCACACAGAGTTGTGGATTGTTCGAGACGCTTTATGCACCTGATACTTTAATGGGTTACATTGTTGCACTCAGTATAGGTTCTTAGTCACAATATAGTACAATATTAAGCCACATGTTTGGGGAATTTTACTTTATTCTCAAGTTGGTTATATTAGGTTATCTTCATGTCTGGTCATTACTAGCTTCAACCTTTAACACAAACTGATCTCCGGGACGGAGCTCTTTTAACGGGTGGAGGCTGTAGCAACTCGTACATTTCAGGTCCCTATTTAACTCTATATTTTTATTTATTATAACTTTATTATTTAAAGTAAATACTTTCGCGTATAATCAAGAAAGTGCAATCGCGTAAGCTTAAATCGTAAACAACAATAGACTATGATCAGTCTAGGTCTTCTGTACATTTTATTTTGCCGCCATATCCCTATATATATTTTCTTCCTCATCCCACGTTTCCATAAACAATCACACAATTTAATATTCATTCACAAACACAAAACATTTATACTTTGAAAAGAAACTTTGTAACGTTCAAAACTAATTATGGGATACAAATATGGTTGCTCCTAGAATAATTCGCGGCTTCTCATTGCAATATCATGTTATATTTATCTCGTTGCTTTACGGTGAGTTTCATAGCCCCACTTTTACGTGTTTTGAATTTCTTTGGGGTGAGAATACATGCTCATTTTTACTTAAACTCATTGTTGTTTTACATATGGACACAAGTACATTAAACATTGTTGATTGCCTAAGTTGCCTCATTTGCCATAAAAGTAACCACAATCATGAACCGTTAATTACTTATAGTAAGCGCGAATGTTGTGAATAGATCTATTGGGGGTAAACTCCTTCGTCCGTGTTGGTCGCTCCAACAGGAAACGGACGCATTTCATTTGATGTCATACAGGTATATGGCAAAGCACCTCGTTGGGGTGATACATAATGTAGCAACCTGTAAAATTAACTAGTGATTTGTAAACGTTAATCAAGTATTAATTATCATTACAGTTCAGTTAACCATTTTTACGAGCAAAATTTAAAATTTTGTTTATTACGTTACATTAATTCTCAAAACATTAGAACGAGCTCACACGCGGACCACGACGGATCATACATACTCAATAATCACCAAACGGACCCTTAATTATATTTTTGGCCTGTTAATATTCAACCCCATATAAAACTTGAGCCCAATTTCATTTTCTTTCTTTTATTCTCTTCGACTCAAATCTCATTTACTTTGCGCCTTTTAATTTTAATTTCGACATACAAGTTACACATAATTTTACATGGTACAAATCCTTATACTCCCGAGATATAGGAATGACAAACCTCATTATTTAAATTGAACGTTTGCTAAGAAAACGAGACCAAAAGCTAACTAGGTTCGAACAACTAATACAACTTGTATATATATATACTATATATATATATATATATATATATATATATATATATATATATATATATATATATATATATATATATATATATATATATATATATATACGTATTATTAACATTCAATACAATCAAAGAATCTTACATGAAATACGTATTATTAACAAGTTGCCATATTATTATTTTATATATGTACGAAACTTACATGATATGCTAAATCGAATAATCACAATGCAACTTACAGTATTTTACTCTATCTCATTCGAATATTATATATAAATACGTATGGTACGTATACACAAAAACACATTTTACAATTGAAGCATTTCAAACACTCCTCTCGAGCTCCTTCCTTTACTGAGTTTCCAAGAATGACCAGGAGTATTTTCTCCCTCGTTCAAGCCAAGTTCTAGGTGCATAACACACTCTTCGAACCTTTTGTGATCGATTCCACGAGCTACGACCATATCTCACGTGTTCTTGATCATTTCGAACGTATACACTTCACTTTTAAGTGTTGTAAGTCCTCCTAAACTCATTTAAATTCATTCATATCGATTATATTCATCTCATGCATTGTCCTTATTTTTATTCGAACGCATATCTCTTTTTATTTCATTTTCGTTATTTACTTTCTTTACGTTTAACGCAATGACCTCCTTATGGATGGCCAAGAACATGAGTTTTATCTATACTTGACACTTACAATTTCGTTTCTTTATTTAACGAATGCATTTTATTCATTTCGAATCATATTCCATTTTATATGTCATTTATTTACTTATCGTATCATGTTAATGTCGACTAGAAATGACCATGGCAAATCGAAATCAGGCACACAACATATAAATTTTAATGCTCAACTTGATTCTCCATACGCCAAACAAATAAGCAGTAGGAATAAGTCCTTCTAATAAGCTCATTTAATGTCTTTTAAACGACCAAGAGTTGGCTACTCAAAACAGTTTTTAAATAAAATAGATATCGATTGGGCTTATTAAAGCCCAATAAGCACTCTTGTATAAGCAGTCAAATAAGCAATTAGAATATATTTTCAGAACCCTAAATTAAGCCCAAATCCAGGCCCAAAACTGTTTGAAACCCCTCGCCTCTTAATCTCTTAATGGGCCTTAATCTATTTTGAATAAAAGCCCAGTAAGCTTAAAAATAAGCCTTTTGACTAATAAGCAGTTTTTATAAGTTGGAAAAAACTATTTAAAATTGTTAAAACTTTCGGAATATTTTTCACATTATTTTTGTAAAATTTGGACTAAAAATGCGACGCATATTTACTATTAGGGTCTAAATTGTAACTTTTGTAAAACTAAGTACAAAACTATCAACTTTGTAAAAATAGGGTATAGACAGTCAATTCGGTAACTTGAGGATGTATATTGATAAAACAATAAACCTATAGTTTAATATATCATTTTGGGTAATATTTGGACTAAAAATGTAAATATAAGTAACTAAGGCCTAACGGTGCAAATGTTACACCGTTAGGGTTAAAAATATAAAATTTGTATAATTACAAGGACCAACAGTAACTTTATTTTATTTTCATTTCCATTTCATATTTTACGTTTCTCATTTATTTCACGTGCATTGTTATTACATTTCATTCAATATTTAATATAGGGATAATTACAAAAATAGCCCAAGCAACCAAGTGATTTTCCTTATCTTCCCCGAGATCAGAAAATATTTTTTTTGTCAAGGGCAACCTACACTTTTGGGCAACTGAAATCTGAAAGTGTATTTTTTGGGCAACTTGTGTATTTTTGGGCAACGTGTGTATTTTTTTGGGCAACAATCGACATTTTTTGGGCAACTGGGGACACGTGTCATCATATGGGGCGAGTTGCCCAGTTGCCCGGGGTACGGGGTAGAAAAAGAAAATCACTTCGATCCATGGTCTATTTTTTTTAATTATCCCTTTAACATATAACGTTTATATTTATATAAAACGAGTTTTAAACGATTAACTTAACGTTTTATTCAAATCACATTCGAGGAAACGATATTTATGATTTAAACAACATAAAAACAAGATAATATTATATGTAATATTATCTTTGAACTTTAGGCATTTTAAGAATATCATTCACTCTCATCACAAACCACTTCGTCATTCGATACCATTTCAACCATTATTCGTATTAGGCCAAAACCATCAAAATCTTAGACTTCCTTATTATTATTCAGGTCGTGTGTTGGAGTTGTTTCCGTAAAAATATTTGATTTCATATTTCATCTTTGCCAGTTACATTCAAGGTGAGTTCATAGTCCCACTTTTACTTTTTACATATTTTTAAATACGTGGGGAGATACATGTGTAACACCCCCAAAATTTGGTCTAGCGGAAGCATACATGTCACTGGGGTGCTACTCAATTGGTATCACAACACAAGTATAAAGAACGGTTTTACCGCAACCGTTTAAATTCGATTTCATATTCAAAAAGATTTGTTTACAACACTTCAAAAATGGTGCGGAAATATAAGCCCATAAAAGATTTCAAGTGGTCCCAATTATTATCAGAGTCTTCTATGACCATGCCATGCCCTGCCGAAAGTCTTCGCCACTAAATTATCACCTTAAACCTGAAAATACATGCTAAAAAGTGTCAACACGAGGTTGGTGAGTTTATAGGTTTATGATAAAACAGTAATGATGATATGAATTTAATAAAAGTTCCATGAGCATACCCTGCTCAAAATGTTATGGTATCAAAGTTTAATGCATGCTTTAAGCTCAAAATTAGTAATGTAAACCATGGGTAGAGTATATGTCTCAAGTTTTAATGTTCTATTGCGTTAGCTCTAAGTTCATGCAACCGAAGCTCGACCGTTCAGTGCGCTATAACCTAGCACATCAATAATAACAATGGGGCCCTTAGCGAGTGCTTAACCCAATTCACTCGTAATCCGACTTAATATACGCCCGCATTGACCCGTCTGGCCAACCGAACGGGGGAGTCACCCCAATAGATCTATTTATATTAATCGCGCCCCCTAATCGGAATTAACAGTGCATGAAGGCGGGCATAATAATGGGTTCTAGAGTCTTAGGCTAACTGCGCAATAATTTGGTAAAATAGTGTTGGTCAATTTCATAACACATTCAACAATCAAATAATTCATGTCCTTAGGTAAAAACAAGTTATAAGTTAATGTATATGCATGCATTTAGTTTAAAAACAAGCATGTATTCTCCCCCAAAACAGTTATAAAACAAGTAAAAAGTAGGGGCCATTGTAGCACCCCTAAAATCATAATATTGCGGAAGCATACACTTTGGGTGCTACTAAATCGATAATCACAACACAAGATATAGGGAACGGATTTGAAATCCGTTTTAAAATACATTACATAAATTAAGTCATGTTGTCTTACATAAAATTCATTTCAAATGAAAAGGTAGCCCATTAAACAAGAGGTCCAAATTTCAGAGTTAACGCATTATTAAAAACATTTCCAACATTTATTATGA
Source organism: Artemisia tridentata subsp. tridentata (assembly GCA_021014915.2). Lineage (NCBI taxonomy): Eukaryota > Viridiplantae > Streptophyta > Magnoliopsida > Asterales > Asteraceae > Artemisia > Artemisia tridentata. The sequence continues at coordinate 124,441,603 of CP139504.1, forward strand.
CCATTGCCATGCCCTGCCTTCAGTTAACGCACCTCAATTTCCTGAGAAAAACATGCTAAAAGTCAGTTAACGCTGGTGAGTTCATAGGTTTAAAGTAAATAGCACATATGGACCAATAGCAATAATCAACAAACAATTCAGCAAATACACACTACTCAGCTATGCAAACACTAAGCCTCATCTAACCGATCTATGACATTGCCACGTGCCCAACTGGCATTAGCATAAAAAAGGTGCCCGCGAGTGTTAATCCCCAGACACTCGGCCTATTATTCAATTGGTATACGTTCGCCTTAGCTATGCCGAGCCAACCGAACGGGGGTGTCATCCCCAATAGATCTATTTATATCAAACGGCTTCCTAGAAAGGAATTAACGGTTGATGATAGTGGGCGCAATGGGATTCAGCTAAACTTAGGTTTCTGCATATTAGTGTGTATAAAAACAAAATCCATTTTTGGTCCATGAAAATAGTTTTGCATGTTTCTCACCCCAAGCTTATAAAACAAAATCGTTTAAAAATATGGGGCTTTAAACTCACCTTTCAACAACAGCAATCTGCTAATCAACAAAATAGGGCAACCGCGCCGACACGCAACCTAAATCAGTACGGTAAGTCTTAGCGAAATATTCGTGTCTCATATGTCTTTATTTTATTTGAAAAGTTTACGTTTGACCAGTGCTCGTGTATTTCTTGCTTGTTGTGTGGTAAAATATATTTCGAAATAATTTATTGTTGTAACCCTTGATGGTGGTGGCTCATGGTGAAAGTGCACGGTGGGAATACGTAACGGAACATCCGTGCTAGTATTCGCCGTTTAAAATGCGCAAGTGCTATATATATATAATCATACGTATATATATATATATATATATATATATATATATTATATATATATATATATATATATATATATATATATATATTAGGTTAAGTATTTAATTAATTAAGATTATAATTAATTAAGTAAGTTTTTGAGAAATTAATAAAATAATAGAGTTAGTGGAGGATTATTATATTATAAATATTATTTATTATTTATAATACAATTTTAATTATAAGAAAATAAAAACATTGTTAAGTAATTTTAGAATATTTACTTAAGTATTTTCACTAAAATACTCTAAGTGTTAAATTTTTTTTTAGAAAATTTGGGCATGACACATTCGTTTATACAACGTTTCCATTTTTCTCAGGTGTTGCAATTTTCTCTAATAACTCATCTCGTAAAGTATATGTGCAAAATACGTTAGTAATATATATTTTGATCGTCGCGAGTAATTTTTATCGTTATAGTTATCGTTATTGTTACGTTTAATTATTAACAATAAATTTCGACACAAAGTCAATACTTAGTCAAAAGTCAACAAAAGTCAATATTAATATTAATTTGGTTAAAATGTCATTTTTCACCCTTTTGGAGACTAAGCGTCTCAAAACAAGTCCAAAACTAGTTTTCGTTAAATTTATCATACCGTTAAGTAATAATATCCATAGTGAGTCAGAAAATATTCCAAAAATCATTTTCGTCATTTAAATTGTTTATTGGGCCGAAACTCATATAACAAGCCCAATAATCACTTTTAGCCCAAAACACATTTTTAGTTAAAACGTATATATCGTCGCGTTTCTAAAAATCATTTAACTTGTTCATTAAGTCTGTTTGGTCAAAAAGTCAAAACTACAAAACTTCACAGTGGGCTCGGCCCAACAGCCTCATCGTGGGCTTATGTGTCCAATTTTTATCTTTAGTCCATTATTTAGTAAACTTGTAATTATTAGTTACTTATTAAACTTTAAGCTTATCAATTAAGCTATAATAAATAAGTTATTAAGTTAGATATTCAAATATGACCAAATTAAGTTCCATTCGACCCATACATATTGTGTCAACTTATTTTCTCATTTTTACTAGTTAATTTCTATAACTTATGGCTTATTCAATAAGCTATTCCAAATAAGCACTTAAGTATAATTTCCACCATTTCACCACTTGAGCCAAAATTTTATGTTTTTTAAAACCCCAATAATCTTTTATTTTTCTTTTGACCGATTCATCCATATAGTTTCAAAAATCAATATATTGCTTAATCTCGCGTAATTAACATAAATCATGTTTCTATCATCAAACTAACATCATATGCAACAAGATTTGCCACACAAGCAAGAAATTTAATAATTTGTTCATATCTCACTAAAAATGTCGAGCACTATATATAAACATGCAAACCCTAGCTTTTTCCATATTATCAAAACATATACATTTAACACTTTTAATCATCATTAGACATCAAATGAACAAGAGATTAACAAGATTAGGAAAATTTTGATGATTCTTACAATGATTGTGATGTTAACGTGGAGAATGAGAGACCAAGAACACCCAAAACTTAACCAAATTTACCCAAACCACGTTCCAAATAACCCGTAAAGCTTGAATATACACTCTATATTGATTGAACTTCAAAGAAAATTATGGGATCTTGATGTTTGATGTGTGCCGAAAGTTTTGAGATCAAAAATGATCTAGGAAAGTGTTGAGAGTGTTAAAGGATAAGTTGGTTTTGTTTTAGTAACATTTAGGGAAGTATGGTAATATTTATAAGATTAAATTGGTGTTAGTGGGTAAGTTTTGTTATGTAATGGGGGAGTAGTAACTAGTAGCCGGATTTGGTGTGTTAGGGGGAGGGTAATATTTATTTTTACTCCGCGTGATGTATCGTGTGTCGGTTTGAGCTAAAACGTAACCGTAAAGTCCCGGTTTGACGTTTTTGGACACGTATGCGTAAAATAAAGTTTATATCCACGTTTTTGTCAGAAATGTAATAAAATATTATTACTGACTCAAAAATATATGTATTTGACTGTTACCATGTGTACTGTGCTGTCAGTAAGCGCGTGCGGTTGTTTTTCAAAAAAATGCGAGAAAGCTCTCAGTTAATTACGAGACTTGTCAGTAACTATCAAAAATAGGATAATTTAGGTTTACTGATAAAAATATACTCTTTCTACAGTGACTGTAAGCTACAGTATGCGGGACAGCTCCAAAAAATGCTCAAAAATGTTCATAAACATGCAAATGCGCATAGAAATGCTCAGCTTAAAAATAATTAATACTCATTTAATATTAATTAACAACATGAAAATTACCATTTGTCACAGCCATGAACTCACCTTGGCCTGCAGCAATGCACAAATATCACAACAGTCACAACTGGCATCAAGGGCAAAGATATCGAGGGTATGGGTACAATGGTGTCGAATCGGCACAACCTACTACATATATATATCTCAGAATACGCCTCGAATGATAAAGAATCTTGGAAGGACGAGAGTTTTAGTTTTCGTGGATTATTTATATTAAATGTTGTATAAATTTAGTGTTAATGTTTCGTGTGGTGGTAAAAACATAGACTCAATAATACTCACTCCAAAAAGAAATAGGAAATCGACACATCGAGAAAAGAATGACAAACGAAGTGAGAAAATAGTAACAAAAGAAGGATGTCTATAATTACGTCAATTAATATGTTTTAGATGTCTACCCAATAACTTCAAATAATTAATATAGTTTTGAAAAGGTAATCTAAGTTCTAAAAGAAAACTTAAATTTAGCATATTAAATAGTTAATGTTTTTCATGTTAATAACACTATAAGTTTCGATTTTTGGTCGGGTTTTTATTAGATAAAAGGTTTTTTAATTATAAAGTATAAGTTTAGAAATTTATAAATCATGTCGCATTCATTTATATAATTCTCAAAAGTTGTCGCGAGTTTAATAAAGCTTAGTTTCCTCAAACCAATGTTTTCCCCGTCAAGTTTTTAATAAGAACAATTGACACTAATAGTTAATCCTACTTTTTAGAATATCACTTAGTTGTCTAGTCTAAATATGTCCGATTTGTCTGATGTAGTTAAGTCGTCTATTGATTTTATCCGGTATTCAAGTGTCCGTATATACATTTATATTGTACCAGTTCAAAATAATTAGTCCACTATGTCGAGTTTGTTATGGATCAACAAGAGCCTGTTAAGTATATGTTAGTTTGTTAATTAGATGATTTGTAAAGATTACCAACGCATTCATTTCCATTCTTACTATAATTCAACACACCCTTTCAATAACAAATCTCATTCCTATATGACACCATTTTCTAAACTAATAATGTATCCACAATTTACTTAGTCTGATGTTAATCCATTAAACGCCAATATAGTCAAAAATATGTTCATTTATTCCAAGTCCATTTCCGATTATTTTTGTTCAATGTTTCTTATATAATTTTAGTCCGTTAAGTAGTTATATACGTCGTCAAATATTTTATCTCATGTAGATCCGACATCTTACCAATAATTTCACGTTAGTCCAGTTTTTAGTATTACAATGCAAGTTATCATACTTTGATAAAATAACTAATATGCTTGGTATACTTTAAAATTATACATACTCTTATTCCTCATGGCTATTAAACAACACATAATTCTTTTGAAATTGGTATGTGTTAAATTACACATACCTTTTACCTATTTAAACAGACCAAATAGACCAAAAACCGACCGAATATGCCAAATATATGTTGTTTTTGTGTTTGTGAATATGCAGGTACGGATATCTAGAAAAATGGATAAAAATCAAGAAAAAGACAAAGACGAGCACGAGAAATGGAAAAGAGCTCAAAAGACGGGACCCGGGAAGAAATTCACGAGTTTGGTCGAGTTATTGTGCAAAAATCCCGAAGAGCCCTTGGATTATTTTTTTAGTTGGCAAAATTGGTCCTCGGATGAACTTTGAAAAGATGGCAAAAATGGTCCCTACGATTTCAATAATTACACTTTTGGTCCTTTTTGTTTAAATCCTATTCTACTCTAAAACTAAAACAACCAAATCCCATTTTTACCCACAACCGGATCCACTATTAACTAAAACACAACCTAAAACCCACAATTCACTAAAACTTAAACCAACCGATAAACCCCCAACCGGATCCCAAAAGCATCATTTAACCAACCCCCATTCTAAACTAAACCCAATATTTCCCTTAAAACCCATAAGCCCACCAATCCTAAACTCTAAACACAGCCCATCGCCGGCCCAAACCCAAAACCCACTTCCCCATTAAAACCGACCCATCTCCCTATTTTAACTAATACGCAGATAAGAAAATCGGTCAAACACAACCCCCAAATCGTGTAACACCCCAACCCGACAAGGGTAAATGTATCACGCAAATGGTTTCATATCAGATAAACATAGCATACAATCAAATAGTAATACAATGGTTCTCAAAGGTTACAAATGAAATCTTGCAATACAAAGGGTTACAAAGGAAAATAAAAGCCGTCTATAAAATCCATAAGTACATCTCTTCTAATAGCTTCTACTCAAAGTCTTCTAAGTCCAAAAGTCTCTTCACTTATACCCAAACCCGTCGTCCTGCTTAAAATCTGCCGCACACGAAAAGAAAACGTGCGGCTGAGCTTAAAAGCCCAGTGAACAGATATAACGGAAACAAAGCAGTAGCATAATGAATAATACATGAGTAAATGAGAATGGAAGCATGAATACATGGTGAGAATACAAGGTAAGAATACATGGTAAGAATGCATGGTAAGAATACATGGTGAGAATACATGGTGTCATAAGGGAAAGTGTAAAGGTGCAAGGTAAGGGAAAGTCAGTAATCCACTACGAGCCCATAACATGAAATCATAAGCATAATCATAATCATAAACATGTAGAGGGGAGACCTCTTAGTATCCTGTAAATATGAGGGGTGTCCTCATCATGGGTATCTTGTAAATATGAGGGGTGTCCTCAATCATGGGTTGGAGTAGCTAGCTCCCAGAGTGTGAAAGACGTGTATCGCACACACCATCAGTCACCATGAATAACATAACATAACATGAACATGAACATGAACAAATCTAGGATGCATCCATACGCCCCAGGTGGCCATAATCTGCCTCTACGTAAACATAACATGCAGGGACGGGACAGGTCATCACTCTCCTGCCCTAGAGTCATGCCATCGGTGCATCGACTGACATGGACATGAAACCCTCATGCCTAGTGAGTGGCTCGTAGTATCAAACTGTGGGTCAAGGTCAAGTATCATGAATCATGTTTTAAGTTTACTTGCATAGGTCATTATCTGGTTTCATAAGTTCATAATCATGGTTCATAATCATGGTTCATAAGCATGGTTCATAAGCATGGTTCATAAGCATGGTTCATAAGCATGGTTCATAAGTAAGGGTTCATAAGTAAAGGTTCATAGGCAAAGGTTCATGCATGAAAGGTTCATAATCATAAGAGGTTCAATATCAGAAAGGTTCATAACAGAAGGTCATGACAAGGGTTCATAATATCATGAAAGAAACCAGAAAGGTTCACAGAATCAAAGAACATGGCAGTGAATCAGAAATCAGAAATGAGACGAAGGCACCTTATTAAAGAAGGGCAGAATATCTGTACCTTAACGAAATACGCAAGCAAGAAATGAAAATCAAATCAAGTAGGAGATCACTCCCTCTTCACCCGATCTACAAATAAGCACAAGTTCTCTTAAGTTCGTGTAATCATATGGTTTCATGTTTGTTCCCATTTCATATTAAGTAGCTTTGATCACTCACATTCTCGTATTTCAATTTAAAAGGTTAGAGATGATCATATTCTTAGCTTATGATTCATAATGTCATTCACACGGTTTTAGTGTCATATAGTAGTTATCATACTTTAGGGATTCAATATGAAAATATCATAAGTTTAGGGTTCAATATGAAAATATCATCAAGTTACCGATTTTATAAGTTATGACCTTTGATTTTATCAAAATATCCATTTATACCCTTAAGGTTACATAATAAACACACACACACCTTTAGTTCACAATTTTACACTTTTATCCCATCACACAGTTTTAAGTACGAATTTGTCATGTTTTCCATAATTTATAAATCGTATAAGAACTCAGTATTAAAATCCCCAAAAATTCCCAGAGGTGCTCATATGTCTAAACTATTTTATCAAATTTTTCCAGATTTTATTATGTAGTATAGATATGTATTAAAAATCCACTTTCTCAACTCGTCCAGATTTCTGAGTAATTTTACCATACGAAAAGTTACCAATTATAAACCCTTTAAGAAAAATTCACAAAAATCTAGAAAAATTCCAGGAAGTAGCACACATCTTTAATATTACCCAGTTCAAAGGACACCTCCTAACTCAACAAGGTTTGAAAAGTAAAAATGGAAAACCCGGACTGATTTTCCAGACTCACAAATCCGACCAGACACATAATTTTCTAAAAATCAAAAAGTACCTTTCCAGGCCTCTAAAAATTACAAACTAAATTTTACCAAGTAGCTATTTCAATGAACTTAGTTTTAGGCTTTTAAAACACTCAAAAACTCGATTCCATCATAAGGTTACAGCCGTTTAAAGTCGACCAAAAATCCCACTCAGAATCAGACCTCACAGAAACATATCCATTTTAGAGTTTTTCATATCCAAATCATAAGTTTTTCATCCCAAACGATTTTGGTTGAGTCCATAACATATTTTGATCATTCAATAACATATTTAACATGATTCTCATCAATTATCTCACACCCAAAAGTGGTAGCCAATTCATAAACATAGTTTTACGGTTTTTACATTTGTTATTTTATGTGCTTGTTTGTGGTTTTATAACACTTATTTTTCGATCATAACAACGGAATAAAAACAAGAATTAAACAAGAACATGATACCCTCGTAGACCACGAAAACCACGAACACCACACGGATCAAAACACCACACGAAAGCCTCTTTTTCCTCCTTCCTTCTTGCGCCAACAGCAGCAGAAAAACAGCATCAAAACGTGATTGAATTGATTAGTTTTTGACGTGTAAACTTCGTATGGATCATTATAGGGGTTAGGGGCTTACCTTGTGACGATTAGACGATAGTTAGAACAAGTTTTTGGAGCCTTTTTGGATGATTTTCAAGCGTGGCAGCAGGTACAATGGAGGCAGCGACTGTTTTGGTGTTGTAGGGTTTTTGGATTGTTGTGAAAGTTGAAATCCGGTGTTTAGGAATAAAAACATGGACCGACAATTTGATTTGGCAATTAAGTTAGGAATGATTTGCAAGGTTTTAGGGACTTACCTTGATTGTTCCAATCATGAACTTGGACCCTATCTTGGTCCAAGGGGGGGGGGGGGGGGGGGGGGGGCGGCGAACATAGTCTTGTTCTTTCTTTTCTTTTTTTTCTTTTTTTTTTTTTTTTTTGTAACAAAACTTATATAATGTATAGTTTATATTTAACTTAGACTTAGGTTAATTTTGTTAAATTCGTATTCATAAGTTCTCACGATTTTAAATTCGGGGCATTTTAGTCTTTTCATATTGTTTTAATTTGCGGGTTTTACACAGATAAGAAAATCGGTCAAACATAACCCCCAAATCGGGTCAAATCCCCAATCGAATAACTGTTTATCTTCTCCAATTAAACCCTTAACCCTAATCACCCTTTCATCCCTTCCACCTCACACTACCAGCCAAGTGAGTCACATGGGTATGTCGTTGGTCCCCTCCCCTCCACCTCATCGATCCGCACCAACCAAGTAATCCAACGGTTCAAGATTCAAGTTGTGGAGAGCACGTTTGATCCAAGGGTTCAAAAGAAGCACAAGGGAACACTCTCACGAGGAAAACACAATTAGCTGCTAGGGTTTTTTATCTTTTAGTATAAATAGATGTCGAGTAGCATTTTTTTCTTTTGTCCCTCTTTTCATGTTTTTAGAAAAGATTAGACCATTTTAATTGAGGTTTATTTTAGCTTTTTTTTTTTCGAAGGTACTTTGTAATTTTTTTAGTTGTAATTTATTCTTGTTTTAATTTAAGTCGAATTTTTTTTCTGCTTATCTTTGCGTATCTGTTTTTTTTATTTTTGCGTATTCAGATTAAAATGTTGTGTTTTGAGTTTATGATTCTAAGTTATGATTTGGATTATTAATTTAGTTTAAGTTTTGCATTCGTTTACTTTTTTTTCTTGGTCAACTATGGTCTACTGCTGATGTTACTGCTTCGATTCTGCTTATTTCATTATTGTTATTGCTTATGCTGATAAGGTAGTTGGTTGTTCTTAGTTTAAGCTTGAGAAATCATTTTTAGTTATGTTGGTAAATTATTTTAGTACTTGCTGTTTCTTGCGTTTTAGTTCACTTTATGACTCATGTTATATTTTCGTTGTAGTCGTAGACATTTAGATGATAAGAATGATCTTAGTTTTCTTTTGTTATTTGTTGAGTTTTTATGCTTGTTAAAATATTTTGGTTTGATCAATTGTTGATGAAGTCTGCACAACTAACATAGCAGATTGCTAAATTTTTTATTGTCCTTTAATAGTCATTTTAATCCATATTTAGTGTAGTTAAAATTGGAGTAGTGGGTAAAGTTCTTTTAAGCCTAAATTAGATTTGGTCATATCTGCTCTAGCAGACTGCACTGAGTTTTTCACTTTTAGATAATTAGTTTATTAATATGATTATGTTTGTTGAATTATTTGTTTTTATTAGCCTAATTGATATGCGTAGCGAGTAGCTTATTAGTGTTTGCTAAGTGATATGAATTTGTGATTTAAGTGTGGATAAATAAAAAGGGATTGTGATTAATAATTAGTCAAATTGTTTAGATTTGTGATTTTATTATTTGAAGGGCAAAAGCCGGAAAATAATCAAATTACACATCTAGTAATTATTTTCTTTTTAAAGGATTATTTGCAAAATAAACCAACGTTGTGAGGAAATAATCTTGTTTAAGGAAAATAATTCGTCATCAAACCTTATTCCACACTTAATGAACTTGTCACGTCACTTAGCAAACGTATTTCCCATATATATCTTTTAAATCATTTTTAGAATTACCTAGTTGCCTCTATTACTTAGTAAATTTGTTAGTTTACTATTAGTACAATTAGTTTTAGATTATTTATTTGCTACTAGTTTTTAGATTAGATTGCTTTTAGGATTATTTGTGCTTTACGTACTTGTTTTATATGCTTTATTATTGTGTTTTTTTTTTTTTTTTTGTTTATGTTTGCTATCGTAGTTATAAACTCCAAAATTCTCACTTTTATTCACATTCACTACACGAATCACGTTCCGGGAACACAAATTCCATTCGATCTTCGTCGGGACAACGAACATGGGCTTTGCATATTTCCTTTGCAATTCTCCTTGTGATAAATTGTCGATAACAGACCATACGCACCCTTTTTGCTTGGGCTAGCCCAAGCTTAAATCAACGCACTCCAAACAACATTTATATACCATGCTTATATTTGGTTTCAAAAGAAGAATTGACACAGAATGATGTTACCCGAACCCAAATTTAACACAAATATACACAAACACTAATACAGTTATTGACACAAAATGGAATTTGAAGTTACAAAAATTTAACACAAACGCAAACTATGGCCGTAGCAAAACCATTGACACCGTCTTGGTGCCTTAGTGACTAAACCGAAACAACCAATTAAACAAATACTCTCAACTAGATCAGTGATACCGCAAACGAACAAACAAGACCCAAATCTATAGGTAGGCTAACAAAATAATTAACTCCAAATTCAAACCAGGATCAAAACTGACCCGTTGACTAAATCACCCACAAACCATCAATATGTTAAGTATGCAGTCCACAGCCAAACTCTAAACGGGTATGAACTCGACCCGATTCAAATGAATTTCAAATACTCTTTTTAATATAATTAACCACACGAAAAGATTTATAAACATGTTTTAATCGAATTCTTAATCCACGAAAACAATAAGAATAGTTTTAGTCAAAATAATAATAATAATAAGTCTAAATTAGAGCTTTCGGTATACCCAAGAGGAGGCGAAAGGAAAGAGAGGCGAGGCGGTAGGAGTGAACCGCGAACTAAGCAACCTTGATCTTGTAACCACTCGTAAAATTTCCTATTTACTTTACAGAATTATTATCCTTTTTCCACGGGTAAATTTATTTATTTATTTATTTAAATGTATCTCTCATCTTATGTGACGTAGATCACATCATTGATAAACGTACTCCCACAAGTCCTGCCTAACAAACCTAATGTTTATTTTATAAACATCATGATATAAAAACATTACAGAATACCATTTACCACTTTACGATAAAATCCTTAACAAAACATTCAATATCTGAATAGAGTTTCTAGGAAACCCTAAAATTTACCACAACACCAAATATGAACAACTAAATCTCATAACATAAAAATACAACATATCTGAGTTAATGTACAAGTTACTAAAGCACCAGAAACCCTAATTCTATTTTATTTCAGGTAAAACCCTAATTTCACATAAGTGTTATTTTATGCATTCAATTCACAAACCCTAATTTATTTCTAGAATATTTTTATAAAATATTAAGTTTACAAGTTATTTAAGCTATAGTACAAGTCATTTATGCATAAACTCATTTCTTTACAAAATCTTTAATAAAATCCCATTTATATTATTTTTAAAGCACAAAATACAAACCATACATGCATAACTTTTATAAATGATATTTTCTAAACCACTTAAATAATTTTACAAGTCTTTTAGACCAGAGTACAAGTGCCTAATGCACAAAAACCATAAATTCCGTTTAATTATCTTTTAACATAATAAATTTCAACAAATAATTCTTATAAACTAAATAAATGTTAAAACTACATTTTTCTTAAATCTTAAACTAATGTACAAGACTATTAAGCATATCTTACAACTCTCCTAAACTTAAATCATTTTCTTCTTCATTTCACTAAAAGTCCGAAATATATGTATGAATACAAACTCTTAAATATTTTCTAAATTAATTAAACACTTGAACTAAGACTAACTAATTCCTAAACCCTAGTTACAATCCTCTAAAGCTCAAAGTACCACAACCTTAAGCCTAAACGCCCTTCCTCTTCCATTTCCTGGTTTGATTACAACTACAAACCAACTAAGTTTACACCTTAAGTAAACATTGAATCTAGACTCTACATGCCTTCTCCTACAAAGCCCTCCACGTGTCACTCTTCTTCTCCAAGAAATTCTCTCATAAGTAGTTAAAACGCTTGGTAAGAAACTTGAACACATCAGCCCCTTTTCACCTCCCTCCTCTTCAACCCAAGTGGCACTCTTCTTATTTCCTGTCAGCCTATGTCTCCTCACTTTGTCTCCCTATCATCTTCTACTAAACCCTAAACTCATCCTTCTATAAATAGCAACATAAATTCCCTTCCCATTTCACACCCAATCGAACCAAATAAACAGAAACAATCCCAAACCACTCCTGCCATAATCACAACCTCACTATACTTTCACAACAAATCCTAGAAGACCAGAAACGGGAGGAACACTGGAAGAATAAGATCAAACCAAATCCAAGTCTTTAACCCTAACCGAATCCACAACTAAGTAAGTATGCTATTTTCTTTTATAAACAGTTTTATTTATAGTATATTAGTTAAAAACAATAAAACATAACTCTTAAAAATAAGCATCCTTAAAAACCTAAGTGTTGTTTCTGTTTTCTTTTATCTGCTCGAACTCAGTAACTCATACGCACCCTTTATGTTCGAAATATTGTAGTAACAAACCAAGAACTAATGAAACATGTTTAAATATATTGAATATAATTATATCTTATCTAAAAACTTAGTTGGAAAACCCTAAAATCATTAAAACCCTAATCGGGTCTTTTTTCAATATTTCTATCGAGTCCAAAACAAGTCCCACAGCTCAACTTCTGACCTCGAAACCAACCCTCAAATGATGTTTATAAAATCTTATTTTCAGTATATATTAAGTTCACCCAACAAGCTAAATCTAGAAACTGAAATCATTGAAAATGATCGAGTTTCCACTAAGATATTGAGTTCCAAAGTCTGCTGTGTATCGCTAAAGTAGAAATAAGATTTTTCCAGTCATGACTTTCTATATTAATCGATCAGGAACCCAACTTGCGCCCTATTTTTCGAACCTTATATGAACTCTAAAAATTCTAACTTTTTGGTATGTTAAAGTCGACCTAGCAAACTTTATTTAGAAACAAAAATTTTCGAAAAAGATTAAGTTTTGAACAAAATATCGAGTCAAGAGCTTTGCTTCATATCGCTAAAACTAGGTTAGAGTTTATCAGTTAATATTTCCTATTCTAGTCGACCCAACCACCCAATTTCCAACTAAACTTTCGACCCTTATTAGAACCCTATAAATTCCGAATTTTTGGCATATAACATTTCATGTAGTGAACTTAAATTAGAAAGAAGAATTTTGAAAAACTGTCGAGTGGTTCAAAAGTTATTCGAGTTCAAATATTGGTCGTGCGCTAGTCTAAAACCCATTTTCAAAATTTCATTTAAACTATGTTCGAACCACCCCACTTTTGAAGCACTTTTCGACTACCAAACGACTTCCATAAATCATGAAAACTGACATGTTTAAAGTCGACCTAGGTGGCTTATTATAGGAACCAAGAGTTCGTAAAATGACCCCGTATTCATTAAGATATCGATGTCCAAAGATCTAGCCAAGTCTAATATTTTATAAATATGATTTTTATTAAAATTAAAGATTTTAGGGTTGCTTTTGCAAATAAATATATTCAAGGGTATTTTCTGTCAATAAAAAATAAAAAGGGGTGAAATTGTCATTTCTGAAACTTGAGGATAAAAACTGTCATTTTCCAAAAGTCCAGGGTGTGAACTGTCATTAGACCAACTTTAAGGATTAAAACGTAACTTTTCGTAATTATTATTTTCATCCTTTCTATATTGTTTTCCCGACTCTATACTAACATAATATGTTTGATAACAAACAAACCGAACCCAAAACTCACAGATAAAAGATAAAGATAAAATCTTACTTTTGAAATTACATATTGGCTCAATTAAAATATTTAACCATCAACCAAACAACAAAACATAACGAAACGAAATAATCATCAGAAATGATTACTAAATATTGGCATAACAACCCAGGTTCATTGTCCGGAGACGTTTATCAACTTTCTTTCATTTGTTTTCCATCCAGATTGATAAGGTGAGTTCATATCCCCTATTTTTACATGTTTTGAACTATTTTGGGGGGAGATACATGCTCAATTATCTGTTTTTACTTTCATAATCAATTCTAAGTTCCCATGTATTGATATAAATTTCATAGCCCTTATTTTCATACGATATGAATTAAATTGGCAAGATTGGTAGATGCTGGTTGCATTTACAAGAATTATGAATCACTAAAGGACTTTTTCCCATATTAAACACAAGTAATTTCCCAACGTTATTCTTATTTTATTGCCTTAAGCTAAGTTAACCTGAAATATAAGTCCTCCCATCATGAACCTCTAATCACCCGTTACATAGGGTGAGCGCGAATATTGTGGATAGTACTATCGGGCTGACAACCCCTTTGTATTGCCGTAACGTAATACAAAGCATTATATTTGAGATGAATAAAGAGATATGACTATCTCCTACCCGGGGGCAAAGTTACCTACATTTAATTATGGGGTAATTATTACATCATTAGCTCATGACTGTTGATGTTCTGTTAATGTTTTGCGATTCATGAGACTTAGTGCAATAAAATATATCTTTCTCTAATGGTAATTGTAAATGTTGCAATTATTTTCATCTAACCTTGTGTTTAAATGGTTTGAACTGGAATGAACGACGTATTTTCCGAATAACTGAAGAAGAGCTTATTTTCTGAAATATTGAAAAGGGCTTATTTAGGAATAACTGAACAAAGTATTTTTATCAGAAACTGGCTTATTTCTGAATAACTGGAACCAACATAATTTCTAAATAACTGAAACGGATTATTTTCATTTAAGAAACTTTATGAATTCACTCAACCTTTGTGTTGACGTTTTAGCATGTATTCTCAGGTTATCGGAAGCATGGATTGGCACGGGATTGGCTATGGACTATGTTATCATTCAAACTAATAGCATATTTTATAATTATATTTTGGGAATCTCCTGCTGGGACCTACATATTGTAACTCTGATATAAATGAATGATAACAATTTTATCTAAAACGTCTCATTTTCGAGTCGTTTTCTATTATCATGACTGTGAACTGTTTAGTAACTCCCCAACTTATATTTCCGCTGCGAATATCGAAAACGAGGGTGTTACAGATCTCGATGGTGATGCTGAAGGCAGCTCACAGTGTTGGTGGCGGCAACAATTCGAATGGCCAGAATAACTGGCAGCGGCGACTGCTGGAAATTTATGGGGAGAGTGAGTGTGTGATGTATGTGATATATCATTCGAGTGTGTGTCTCCATCTTCAGCATAGATCCGATTTAAAAGAAGAAAAGAAGGTAGCTTTGAACAAAACTTTCCTTGCGTGCTTCTTGTGAAGGGCTATTCTGAGCAAGGGTTGCCATCATCTCCATCTTCCAAGGATGTCTCGTGACTTTGGGAAGAATAGAAGCAGAGAAAAGGAAATAAAGTAAAAAGGTGAAGATAGGTTGTTTTAGAAAAGATAAAATAGGGGCGGTTGGTATATACTTTATTAGGAGGGTAGGTTGTTTTATTAATACCCCGTATATCCCGTGTCCCGTTTGAGCTAAATTTTTAAATTTGGTCTATTGGTTTGTAAAAATTACTAAAATATATTTTTGTAAACATTTTTATAAACATCATTTAAAACAAGTCATTTACTCCGGAAATTATACATTTAATCGTTACCAATATGAAAGAATTTTCTGAAATGACTAAATATGTTCAAATTGCTCAATTAAATTGTCAAGTAAAAATAATTAAATTTTTATTATTAAAACAATGTTTGGCAAATTTACGGGTGGTTACAACATGCTACAAAATATAACACAAGTATTTTTCTGTACATTATGACTGATTTATTTTGCCTAAGTTAACATTATTGCCATAAGCCCCTCAATCATGAACCATTAATCACTAGTAGTGAACGCGAATATAGTGAATATATCTATTGGCAGTTGACGCCCCATTTGTTAGCTAGTTACGCGACCAAATGCACTTTATTTGAACTCAAAATAGGAAGACGGCAGTATCCTACACGAGGGCCATACCTCACACCATTAATTTGGTGTGTTGCATGTCGTTTGTGCAGCACATTGTTAACGTTTGCGTATCATGAGACTTAGGGCAATATATTGACCGAATTATTACTTTTTCAAAATAATTGTTTTTATTATGCAATTATAGACTTGTGTTGGAAACTGATTATTATTATAAACGCTATGATTTCACTCAATAATTTTGTTGACTTTTAAGCTTGTTTATCTCAGGTAATTAACAGAAGCATTCAAGGCATTTGATTGGGCATTAACGGATGGTTTTGGTGTCAAATGAATTTTGTCATTCTTATCAAATTTACAATATCTTTTGTGGAATATTAAACGTTGAAATCTCCTTTTTGTACCTGAATTTCTAAATGAATGACAATAACTTCCAAAACGCCTCTTTTGAGTCGTTTTCTATGACTATAACTATGATCCTTCCAGTAATACCCCTATTAAGTCTTCCGTTGTTAACTCAAAATTTAGGGGGTGTTACACATAACTAACTTTCAAGGCTTCGGTTTCATGAGCTTAGTGCAATAGGAATACATGAACATATTTGAATTAGAATTGTCGTTGAAATCTTGTGGTCCACACTGCTTTTACATATTTAAACCTATGAACTCACCAACCTTTGTGTTGACACTTTTAACATGTTTATTCTCAGGTTCGTAAGACATAACTTTTGATTGGAGCATTAGAGTCGCATGGCATGTTTTGAAGACGGGGATGCACTATATTAACCATTCGATAAAAATTTTGAAAAACATTTATGTAATATTGTACCTTGGGACCTCATGTAATAACTCTCATATTATTTATCAAATGGTAATTTTTTTTCAAAATGTCTCCTTTAGAGTTCGTTTTCTATAACTTGTACTTTGTGCTATGAAGTAACACCCCATTGACACTATCTTCCGCTGCGATATTTTGAGGATGTTGCATTCTATAACTTGTACTTTGTGCTATGAAGTACACCATCGTTTAGCTTCATATGCTATCCGAAACTGGGGGTGTTACAGTCTTCTACAAAGGTCTCTTTATGGTCTGAAGCAGGCTCCTCGGGCCTTGTTTTAGAGATTTGAAGGATATGCTACTCGTGTTGGCTTTCATCGTAGTCGTTGTGACTCCTCACTATTTATATACCGCCATGTGACTGATATTGATTACTTATTGTTATATGTTGATGATATTGTCTTGAATGCCTCTTCTGCAACACTGTTACAACGTGTTATTGCTTATCTTCATTAAGAGTTTTCTATGACTGACATTGGCTCGCTTAATAATCCTATCGGGATTTATGTTGTTCATTCTTGTGCACGAATGTTCTTGTCTTAGGGGAAATATGCTTATGAGGTTCTTGAGCGTGTGCATATGCTCAACTGTAATCCCTGTACTACTCCTTTTGACAGCGATTCCAAGTTGAGTGTTGATGGTGACCCAGTTGGGGATCCTACTTTGTATCACAGTCTAGTAGGTGCTCTTTAGTATCTTACGTTTACTCGTTATCATATTTCCAATGTGGTATAGCAGGTGTGTTTATTTATGCATGATCCGTGGGAGCCTCATTTTTTTGGCTTTGAAGCGCATTTTATGTTGTTTTCGAGGCACTATAGGTTATGGTTTACAGTTGTTTTCTGCTTCGACATATTTTTTGGTTGCTTATTCTGATGCTGATTGGGCTAGTTGCCCTACTACTAGGCGGTCTACTTCTGGATATTGTATGTTTCTTGGTAACAACATTCTCTCATGGTCCTCAAACCGTTAGGTTACGCTTTCTCGTAAGTGTTGAGGCTGAGTATCGTGGTATTGCTAATACTATTGTTGAGACTTGTTGGTTGCGTAATCTTTTGCATGAGCTTCACACGCCAGTGTCTTCTGCTATTTGTCTATTGGGATAATATAGTGCAATTTATTTGTCTTCTAATCCCGTGCAGCATCAACGCATGAGGCACATTGAGATTGACATTTATTTCATTCGTGATTTGGTTGCTGCTGGACATGTACGTTTTTTTCATGTTCCATTGCGTTGTCCATTTGCTCACATATTTGTTACGCCCCGTGCCCGATTTGACAAAAAAATTAAAACTTTACGCGGAAATGCTTTGACCATAAAGGACCTCCTGTTACACTTAAACAAACTAATAAAAATCTATAACCAACCAACCCTTGAAAGTATTTTTAAATGAAACTAGACTCAATTACCTTTAAAACGACGGGTGGCACGACCTCTAACGAGCCACGTATAATTTTATAAGAAATAAACAAAATGACCAAACACTGAAGCATATAGCTTTATGCTTATGGGCATACAACCATATGGTCTACTCAGAAAACATGTGAAAACCCATCGATATAGCATATGACTTTATGCTTAAAAGTGTACAGCATATGGTCTACTCATAAATAATTTCCCATAGCGTACATCCGTATGCTCAAACGCGTATGGCTTTATGCCCCTATATCAGAAGCTGTCCCAAAAATACACTTTATGCATTTTCCGGGAACTCGACTTCCAATACTATATAAATAACGAAACTTTCCAGAAATCTTATTAACATTATAATACATCATTTCCATAGCAATACCTGGCCTAAATGACCCGAGAACATATACTTTACAAATCGACAGGTGTTTTGCCAAACACCCCTTTTTTACCCATTATCATACACTACAATTACATAACACACAAGACCTTTAATCCATAAACAAAAATCTGGACTCGGACACAATCAACACAACATTTACAAATAACTTTAGACATTTAGGGGGTTCAGCCTTGACTTGAGCTCGACACCTAGTACTAAGCTCTAACACATAAACCTTCCAACCCGTGCTTCCCACTACCTAGCTTAATCCTAGCATTACCTTCGGCGTGAGCACCTACAAAACATTAACATCTTAACGAGTAAGCGATAAACACTTAGTAAGTAAAGGACATAACATGTCATTATATATCAAATAACATGTAAGCATTAAAACATCATAAACCATCACATTACTTGGAAGCACATAACCTTTCACAACATTATAACATCAAACCATCACTTAAGCCACCTTTCTTGCTTACGAAATATGATCAACCTATAGCAATACTAGGTTGATCCTACCTTAATTATTCCTACTACAAATACATAAACATACACATAAACACATACATGTTATAATCCACATAATATCATGTAAGTGTCATTTTACTTACCTTAGCTCCAAGCTAAGCTAATCAAGGCATCATCATTCTCCATACTTGAATCTAAGCTAAATCATTATAAGCATAAACACATAATCAATACACTATATCATGATTAATACAAGAATACCTCATCTTTAAACACCTTTAACTATCACATAATCATATAATGATCATATGATAATTAATATAATGATCATATGATAATTAATCCCATATAATTATTAACCTAAATTAATAAAACTTGTCCCATAATCATTATAATTTCTTTAATTAGCTTAAAACCTTATTTTACCCAAATTCCCAAATTAGGGCTCATAACCTTAACTTCTTAATTGGCTAACTAAACTTAAGATATGAGATTACTTACTTGAAGAATCATTGGTACTAGCTTATTTCTTGATTTGAATCACTAGTCTACTTTCAATTTGATCATAAAAACCATCATGTTTTCCCTCATTTCTTTCCTGTGTCGACACACACACCCACATATCACACTTCTGGAACTTTTTGGAATGCCAGGGAATTCCTTCAACTATAAGATAGTTGCTACTTTGTCCTTTTGGCACAATAGGTCTCTTAAGTGTTATTTTTCCCATTTTTGCTACACAAAACTTATAACTCATCACATATACTTAGTCCACTTAACATCTTTGGTCCCTCAAGTCCTTTCTCTTTTAATTTGGCCACATTAAACTTTATAACTAAATTAACATTGTCTACTTTAGTCCCTTAAGTCTATTTTTATTATAATTGTGACACATCATATTTTCTATAACCATTTACATAACCTTTGATACTTATAATTTGACTATCGGGTTTAATTACAATTTAACTTTCATTGACTAACCAATCATATCGAGTCTCCCAACTCATAAAAGTCTTAGTCAAACAATTCCAATGACATTTTCATTATTTAATACTTAAAACTCGGTTTTGGGTGTAACAATATTCACCAAGGGTCTTCCATTTGCTTCGTTCTCCGAGTTTCGAGACAATTGCGAGGCTGTCAGTTGTTTAAGCCCAAGCCCAACTTTTAGGTTTAGTCATTAGTATATATATTGGGTCATATGTAAATTAGAGGTGTCAGTCGGGTCGGGTTGGTCGAGTTCGGGTCAAAGTCCGGTTGAGACCAAAAAAGCCATACCCGAACCCGACCTTGTTAAGCTATCGGGTTAGTCGGGTTCGGGTCTATTTAGGTCAGGTGTATTCAGGTTCGAGTCAACCCGAGTATAAATAACATGATTAAAAAATTTGTCCAGTTCAATAAGTTTACATATATACTTCATGAAAAATATATAAAAAAAACATTTATTCGGGTCAATTGGGTCGACCCAAACCCGACATGGCCAATCACTTTCAATCCGATACCCGACTCTATTAAGTATTCGGGTTCTCGGGTTGACCCGAATAACCGAATTAAAATTTTGATCCGAGTAACTCGACCCGAATCGACTTAAGCGGGTTTGGGTCCGGATCGGGTTCAGGTCGAGGCGGCTTTTTTGACACCCATATATGTAATCTCAATAAATCAATTAATGAATATCTCGTGTTAACATACATTTTAAACTACAAAATCTTGGAAAATTACCGATATAATTAACGTAATCTACCCTAAGAGCACACGGTGTGATGACTATATTCATGCGTTAAACTTTAACATTTCTGCGTTAAGGGTGCGTTAACGCTGCGTTAAAGGACCACGTTAAACCTTTAACGCAGCGTTAAGGGTGATTTTGAATTAAAAAAATCACTTCACCCCCTACCAACTTAAACTAGCCGTTGGTTTTAAAAATAAAAAGTTACAACTTTGGCCCTCCAACGTTTATAAACAGCTAGTTGCTTTTTAAAAAAAACCAGACCCTTTTTTCCACCACTATAAATAACCAATTAACACACAACTTTTTTTCACACTTCCACAACTCAAACTTAAATTTATATACTTCCTCTCGAACAAAAAAAACCTGGTTCATTCACAATGGATCCGAATCAAAGTCACGAAGAATTTACGAACTGGTCAGATGTAGATGACGAAACTGACTTTCAGTTTATGATAGCCGCGTACGAATATCAGCAACAGTTGGAACAAGCAGCAGCTCAACCTCGCATGTCACGTAATCCGATCTATCGTGAACATGATTTTGCTGAAGAACGTTTGGAACAAGGACTATTTCAATCACGGTTGTAAGTATCCGCACCGGAATTTTCGAATAAGATTTCGTATGAGCCGGAAACTATTTCTAGAAATAGTCGAAGGTATTGAATCTTATACTTCCGATTTTCTTCTGGATCATTTTAAATTCTTTAGTCAATCACCCGATGCTACGGGTCGAATGAGTATAAGTGTTCTTATGAAGTGTACATCTGCCATACGCCAATTGGCGTACGGCACCGCACCCGATGCGTTTGATGAATATTTGCAAATGGGTGAGCATACGTCACGTGTTTGTCTTGAATATTTTAACAAGTGTGTTATTGATTTGTTTATGCCGGAATATTTAAGAAAACCAACATGGTCTGACATTCAAAGTATTTATCAAAGACATGAGGGGTGTCATAGTTTTTCGGGAATGCTTGTTAGCATTGGGAGTGGAAAAATTGTCCGGTGGCTTGGCAAGGGCAATTTGGTAGGGGTGATAAAAATACCCAACAATAATGCTTGAAGCAGTTGCTTCGCAAGATTTATGGATTTGGCATGCATTTTTTGGGGTGGCGGGGGCGAATAACGATATTAATGTTTTAGATAACTCTCCGTTATTCGACGACATTCTTAATGACGTCGCCCCTGTAGCACCTTATATGGTTAATGGAACCAGGTATGAATAGGGATATTACTTAGCTGACATAATTTACCCACAGTGGGCTACTTTCGTCAAATCCTTATCGGCAATAACTGACGATAAACATGGTTATTTTAAAAGGAACAAGAAAGTGCACGAAAGGATGTCGAACGTGCTTTTGGTGTGCTTCAAGGACGTTGGGGTATACTACAACAACCGACACGTCAAATGGAAACTGTCAAGATACGTAGAATCATGTATTCTTGCATTATTTTGCATAATATGATTTTAAAATATCAAAAGTTTGCACTACGTAAGTATGGCGAGATGTGGGTGGATCCGTCACCACGTATGAGGAAAGACAGGTGGGTCGAAAGATGTGATGTCCAACATCGAAAGACAAAAGAAATACGTGACAGATAAACGCATACTCGACTCCGACTAAACCTTATGGGGCATCTTTGGCAGAAACATCTTCAACGACAACAACAAGAAGATTCCGAGGACGATGAATAAGTATTTGTTTCGTATTGTAATGTTTAATATTTAATGTTATGTAATGTAACACCCCAACCCGACAAGGGTCAAAATGT
Source organism: Artemisia tridentata subsp. tridentata (assembly GCA_021014915.2). Taxonomy (NCBI): domain Eukaryota; kingdom Viridiplantae; phylum Streptophyta; class Magnoliopsida; order Asterales; family Asteraceae; genus Artemisia; species Artemisia tridentata. The sequence goes on from CP139504.1 coordinate 124,464,261, forward strand.
CACGTTATGGTGTCAATCAGAACATAATAAACGCAAGCGGAAGACTTACATAAATAAATACAAGTCATGAAACAAAATGACTTCCAAAGAAATACAAATCAAATCCAACTCTAAATGAAATGAAATAACTAAGACATAAGTCATAAACAACTTCCAAAAGATAGGGAAACTAAAGTTGGGTTGGTCCTTTAAAAGCTCCTACTCTCATCACTCAAATCTCAACATCCCGCTTGAATACCTGCCGCAGAGGAAAGAAAAATGCGGCTGAGCTTAAAAAGCCAAGTGAACGGATATAAACGAATAATGAACTGAATATAAATAAGTATATGAAATGAAATCAAAAGGAATCTGCCGAACAGGATATCATAGGTCATGAGAATCAAATGAATAATATATTAAGTGAAAGGTAATGAAGGAAACGATTCATAAGAAATTATCCACGAGCTCACAAAGCAAGCCACCTGCTTAATCACACGATAATATATCATAACATAACAAATAGAGACATGACCTCCCAAAAGTGACATGGGGTGTATGGCACACACCACCATTCACTACAAAGCCATAACATAATCATATCACAAATCATACCTAGGATGCATCCATACACTCCCTGCAAAACAAAGTTATGTACACCACCATACACCTGTACTCAGACAAATATATTGGCGTACCAAAATGGCAATAAGCGCGCGAGCTTAATAATAATATACATATCACAAGGGAACGTCGTGGGCCAATCAAACCGCCACATATAGTGTTATGCCATTGGTGCCTCAATGACATGTCCATGGTACCTCCATGACTAGTTAGTTCGGGTAACAGAATAAACAAGATATCACATCATAACGAGTTAATGATAGTATATTTAAACAAAATAATGTTAACTGAAATGAATGCCATATTAAATGACATATTACTAAATATCATATCATGAGAAATCATATCAAACGGAAATCACCAACGAATATCATAACGAATTAAATAAAGCCAAGTATCGAAGAGTTAATGCGAAACCCTTACTGAGAAAGGGTAGAATATTCGTACCTTAGCAAATGAAATGAAATGGAAACGAAAGGAAATGAATACGGGGAATGGAATCACTCCTTCTTCAGAGAATCTACATGAATTTGGGATCAATTATTATTTATCAGTTCATTTATTATATTTAGGGTTTCCTTCCATTTTTAGTAACTTTCCGATTTTAGTAACTTTTCACTTTTAGTAATTTCCCGTTAATTGGTCAAATTAAGGTTTCGAAATGACAATCAGTTAAGTCTATGGTTTACATGCACTTAAAACCAACAAGTTAGGGTTTAAGTATAATAATTAGCTAATTAGGGTATACATTGATGACCAATTTAAGCATGATCAATTAAATATAGGGTTAGGTTGAAAGTAGGTTAACGCATGTTTAAGAGTATCCGAATTAATGTTACAATGTTATTAAGGTCAAAACACATTCAATGGTTTTAGGTTATACTAAATTCTTAACTTGAAAGATAGTTCAGGTTTTACCTCATTCTGGTTATGATTTTTATGAATTTTAAACCATACTTAAGTGTCTACTGGGAAGCTAAGATTTTTTTCACAGATACCTATACATGTTAAGCACTTACTGTAATTTTCTTAGATTTTATTTCAAAGTGATAGTACCCTTTCAAAAATCGTTTTCCCATACCTGCCCAGAAAGATAATTGCACATACATTCAGAAAGTTTGCATTTATTTACCCCATGAGAACCCTTCAGAAAAATATATAAAAATTCCAGTAAGTCTCTTATATCATAAGTATTCTACCTGTAAAAGGAGACCTCCTAATTCCTCACCGTTTAGAAACTAAAATTTAAAAACACCAGCTGGATTTCCAGACTCCTAAACTCAGGATTGACATCTAATGTTATAAAAATCAAAAAGTCATCTTCCCGACCTTCAAAAATTATGAAATTTTATATGCAGATAGTACACAACCTGAACTTAGTTTTAGAATTAAAAATCATGCAAAAACACGTTGTCATCATCAATTTATGACCCTCTAAACCCGACCTAAATTTCTGTACAGTATGCAGTTGAGACAGAAAACAAATCCTTAACCCCTTATAAACCCTAATCAAGCATTAATTAATTTTAGGGTTTCCTTTCCAGGTTTTAACACATATTAAATGCATCTTTAATGATTTTATTAGGGCTTCATGAGTTATATCTTAGGGCTATAAAAATGACACAAAAACAGTCCATACATAAGGCACATACAATTATGATTTCATGTGTGATACTTACCAACGATTCAACAAGGCAACCAATATGTATTTGCATGATTTTAATGACATGTTTAGTACTGATTTTAATGTGGTCGAATGAATGTAGTAACAAAAGATCCAAGAGTACCTTATGGCAGATTTTAAACGAGGCAAAGAAGGAAAAACAATGACTCACGAATCAATACACAAACACACCCAAGATGATCCCGATTCAACAAGCTTCAAAGCCTCCTTTTCCCACGATCTTCTAGGGCCGAATGAAAGAAAAGAAAGAGGCTGCTAGGGTTTTAGAAAACTCGGTGTTGGGAGGGGGGATTTAAGAACCGAATATTTGTTTTTGTATAATGTGGGTTGGATCAAATTCTAGTTGGGCTTGAATTTGGTAAGTAACAAAATTAGCCCAAAATCTTATATATATTTAAAACAATTGGCCCAATGTTATATTTATATTGCTATTTATTTATTTAACTTATGGTATAATTAAAGTAGATAATTAAAAATGTTATTCAAATTTTAGGGCGTTATATGTAATGTTTAATATTCGTATTGTAATGTTTGATATTCGTATTGTAATATTTACTATTTAATGTTATGTTAGTTATTAAATGAAGTATTAGTTTTAGTTTAGGGGTTGATTTTGAAAATAGTTGAGTTAAAGTTGAGTTAAAATTGAGTGATGATAAATGGTGTTTTTTGAGGTAAATATGAAAATGTTAAAGCTGATGTGGCGCTGACGTGGCAGTGCGTGAAACTTTCACTCTATGTTAACACACCTTATGCTCTCAAAAAAGTTTTAGGGTCCGTTTGGTTTGTAACTGGGTTTGGATTTGGTATATAATTTGGATTTGAGGTGTGTATAGGAGAAAGAAATTATATATATTTAAATATATTTTATAATAAATTTTAAATAAAAAAATTATTTAAATAATAAAATAATATATAAGATGAAATAATATTAAGAGGACCCAACATATACAAGAGAGAAAAAAAGAAGAGGCCCTACCAAAATAATCAAACCCACCCCATACCCACCTAATTAATATACTATCAATTTTTTATTTCATCTATCATTCCCTTTAGTAAAAAAATAAACCAAACATTTCATTCTTGTCACATCAACTTAAAATCCAATCCAAACCCTCAAAACAAACGACCCCCCAATTTTTTATTTCATCTATCATTCCTTTTAGGGCCCGTTTGGTTTGAGGGTGTGGATTCAAGATTTGGAATTAATGAGTAAATCCAACATTTGGTTTGTGTCTAAGGGTTACAGTACAGTATTTTGAATCCAAAAATAAAGGAATCTTCAAAACTCACTAGCACCATTCGTATTTGATAAAACACTCTGACAAAAAATACTATTTGGTCCACCACTTACTTTTTTGCAGTCACATATTCTTAATTTTATTTATATATTGTACTTATTTTCTTTTTATATTATTTTTATAAAAACATAAATAAACTTTTTAAATTTACTCTCAATTTAATATTTTTTTCTCTTTTTACATCAAATCCAAATACAAATTCTAATTCTAAACTGTGGAAAACTAGAGGGGGGTTGAATAGTTTTACGTCTTTTTAATTTATTATAAAAACTTTGTTTATTTTTAAAAACTTAGATTCGAATTTATGTGAACTCAACTCTTGAATAATATGAACAAATATAAGTAAATCTAAATTAACAATGCAAGTAAAGTAATGGAATGAAATGAAAGATAGAGATGGAAAGATCGAACCGCGAGACAAAGGATTTATAGTGGTTCGGCTACAAGGACACCTTCCTTGCCCTACTCCACTCCTTGAGCACCTAACTCGAGAGTTTTCTTCACTATGTCAACAAGCTCCCTTATGGCGGAGAAAACCTTACACAACTTTCGCTTACACCAATTTTACGACACAAAGCTAAATGTCGAGTTCTAATCGTAGCTAGAACCAATCTCACAACTTCTTCACGACTTCTTCACAACTTCTTCACTACGGCTTCACAATTTTTTCACAACGGCTTTACAACTACTTCACAACGGCTTCACAACTACTTCACGACCTAGCACTACTTATATACTCTTCTACTTCTTCACACCTTCACTACTTACACACCTTAACTTCTTCACTACTTACACACTAATCTAGCCTAAACAATTATGCTCACACCTATCTAACAAATATACACAACTTATACAAATGAATGAATGATTTACAATTTTGATACACCAACAACTTGGATGGAAGAGATACACCAAGTTGTAATACTTCTTGTCTTGAAGGATAGAAGTATTATTCTCTTGCACTTGAGAGGTTGAAGCTTTGGATCACTTGAAACAAAAGCTTATAATTATATGATCAAAGAGTTTTTGAAGATATGAAATGAGATCTAAATCAGAAAGTTTTTAGTGCAAAAGGTGAAGAAAAATGCCAGGAATGAACCAGTATTTATAGGCAAAATTTACAGCTGGAGGAGCGTGGGCGGTCCCCTTAATTAGTGGCCGACCCCCTTAAATATTAAGGGGACCGCCCTTATAATTAAGGGGGCCGCCCCTCCCTGAACGGCTATAAATTTTGTCTTTTACTGCGGAAGGTTTTTCTGGAACATTTTTGCCATTTTTGGTTAAAAATTTGAATTCACATATTTATAATGGATTTAATATATTTACTTAATACCCAAAATGATTTTTCTAAAAGATATAAAATGTTTGTGACATTTTATAAAAAATCTAGTGATTAATAAAATGTTCCTTTGATCATATAATGCATTAGGCATTTGTTTATTCATACCTTAAGTGATTAAGTTGTTAAAATAGATACTTACAACTAAATACTTGTTTATGTCATAATCTTTCATTTAATGATTTTACATTTTGTGATTATCAAAACGTAGAGGTATCGAAAAATATTAATAACGTTTTTAGGCATTATTTATATCAACAATCTCCCCCTTTTTGATGATTACAAAATCTAAACTCATTAAATTAAAAAATTAGTTTTTAGACAAGTATTTAGTGAGTTTATCTCTACTTCTCCCCCTTTTTGTAGAATCAAAACGGTTATGCCGACAAGTTTCAAGAATGAAGTTTGACGGGAATAGAGCTCCCCCTTGATGTGTGCCCCCCCTCGTTCGAGGGCACCAAGGAGTCGAGCTATGGAAATCTTGCAAGAAAAATATTAGAAGTACAAGCATACATAGCAAAATATGGAATATAAAAACAACAATCATGGCAAACAAATATTAAGAACACATAGCAAGACATTCATTAATTTAAAGTGATTATGTGAAACACATAATCATTGCAACGACATTTAGTATGCTTGAAACATATAACAAGAAAAAGGTCCTAAATTGCCAAAGAGAGCTTTCGGACTTGCTTGCGACACGAAAGCTTGGAAAATAAGCATATAGTATGCTTAGATGGTTGATGGTAGAGTGTTTGGGATGTAATTGGTTGAGTGAGGGTAAGAATGTTGGATTAATAGAGGTATATTTTTGGAGGTGGAGAGTTTGGAGGTAGAGAGTTTGGAGCGGAGTAGGTTGATTGAGGGTTAGAGTGTTGTGCTAGTGGAGGTGTTGTGCTAGAGTTTGGAGTGGAGGTGTTGGATGAGATCTAGTGATAAGATACTTAATCCAAGTGAAATGTTCATTTAAGGCAATGATTTATTTTTGGAGAAGGATACGACAAGGACAATAGTTGACATGATTATCAACTTGATTCAAGTTATGGGGGTGAGGTAAGCAATTTGAGTAGAGTGAGGATGGAGGATCGAGGTTGGCCCTTGTTGTGTTGTGCGAGGTGCATAGCAAGGAGATCACAAAGGTCATGGATTTGGTTTATATCTTCACGGAACCTTTCCTTTTCCGTGAGAATATGGATTTGATCATTTGGTGGAAGTGGATGAAATTTGAGTGTGTAGTTGGAAGTAAACTTGGATGTTTGACCAATATGATAAGGGTTTTGAAAGGTTTCATTGAGATTAGTTTGAGGTTGAGATGTGTAGTTTGGAACGAAGGTGGAGGTTGAGGTTATTTTGTGATGAAGGAGGGCTAGAAGGGAGTTGATCCAATCTTGCGTTGAGCAAGGTGTAAGGCAAGAAGAGCACAAAGCTCATGGGCTTCTTTAAGTTCTTCAATGAACTTCAAGTGTTTGGAAGAAGGTTATGATGGTGGAGTGTGGTTGTTATTTGGGATGGATGTTTGGATATGCAACATAGAAGAAGCATGTGAGTTGGTAGGAAGTGGTGGTGATACTTTTGGTGATGGAGACATTTTTGAGTTTGGGTAATCATTAATGGATGAAGATGAAGGCACGGAAGAAAAGGATATTTCATGAGTGGAGGGTGTTTTGGATGGTGCATTGGTAGGTGAAACATGATGTGAGGTGTTGGTGATGAAATTAGGATTGTTATTTCAAGATTGAGCATGTTCTTCATAAGAATTATTTGGGTGAGATGAGGATGTATTTTTGTGAGCAAAAATGGATGGTTGGTTATTATGATGAAGGTTGTGAAAGGATTCGTTAGAATGAGCTTGAGGATTGGGAGTATAATTGGGAACAAATGTGGGGGATTGGGAGTATAATTGGGAACAAATGTGGGTGGAGGTGTTGGTTGTTTAGCTACATCATTTGTTGTGATGGACTTGTTTCGGGGGTTTGGTTTTCTTCTCCAAACGGGTTTTTCGGTCATCCTTGCTAACCTTGAGGATTTTGGCTTTGGTTTGATGGGAGATGGCATGATGAGATGATGGAAGATTATGAGGAATGGGAGTGTTTATAGTGTAGGATTGATGGGATTAAGGAATGGATAAAATTTGTTGGATGGATTGGAATAAGATATGTTTGTGAATTTTGGGAAGTGTATGATGAAATGGGCTAAAAAGTAGAAAAGGAAACAGCACCTTCGACCATCAGATGGCCGGTCCCCTTAAATATTAAGGGGGCCGCCCATCTGTTGGTTCTCAGATTACTGGAAATGGGTTTTTGGCAGAAAATTGTAGAAAGGGTTGTGTTTTTGGGTTTAGTTTCAAGCAAGTCCAACTCTTTGAGGCAATTAAGCATGTAATAGATATTTATGCAAAACATGTTAATTAAAGAGATTAAGCAAACAAGTAATTTCATCTAGCATGTAAACATACTCATCAAGCAAGTAATATATATGGACTAGGAAACAATACACTACACCAAGTATTTTCTTAATTATATGTAAGTGGGAAGATTAATGAACTATTTGATGGATCATAATGTGTGCCTATGTGCAATAAATGGGAACTTAAGATAGCATGGACTTCTAGACTTGTTACAAACAAAATCTTAATAGACAAACCATGGTCCGCTTGATTTGACTTAGTTCACTTATAAATGTCATGTACATAAATATAGATGACAAATATGAGATCACCATGCATAATTTAAAGAAATGTTTTTAGCATTATTCAACAATGTTTGAAAGTGTGTTTTTATGTAGATGTGAAAGTTATTTGAATAAAATATATTGGGTTTTATTTCAAAATGTGTTTATGAAGAATGGGTAAGAAAAAAATTCCCAATCTTTGACTTTGATCGAAACAGAATTATGGACATAGATTAAGAATAAAAATGAGATAGTAAAACATGTTAATAGAAAAGTGAAATAGCCATCTAAAAAATCATTTTTCCAAAATGTGAAGTTTCTTTATATTTTTAAAGATACTAGATTTTTGACAACAAATACCATTAATCCTAGATTTTAAAAAATGGTTGTTAAAGATCTCATGCTCAAGGGAATTGGTTAAGGCTATTGTCACATGCTACCTTTTTCTACATATCTTATGGTCATAAGGAAGCGATGACGAAATTCTATATGTTTGATGCGAGAGTGTTGAATGGGGTATAACCTAACATCTATAGCTCCTTTGTTGTCGCACACTTATCTAACTTGATGCCATAGTCTACGAGAGCTTGTTTCATCCATAGTTTTCTAACGCGAGAAATCTAATCTTACTTCTATGTTAATGATTAATCCACTTAACTCATTTCACTTCATCACCATGAGTTTTCTAATAGTGGACATAGAAGATTTATATTTTAAACGTTATAGTTTAAGAGGGCCAAAGGGAAAAGAACAAGTGATTCTAGGTTATAAGTAGATTCATATAAGCTATTATGTGTATATATATAACTAGGCATTATGAGCTAAATAGGCATGAAATAACTAGTCATTAATATAAGCATATATTATAACAATGAGCTTAAAAAAAGCGTACCTTTTAGTCTTCAGTAGATTTTCTTCAAATACTTCAAGGTGTTATATTGACTTATAGAAGCCAATCATAGATGAGTTTCTGAATTATTCAATGAGTGACGATTTAGCCACTTGGTCCCCATTGTCTCATTTGTCCAAAATTGTTTGAACCAAACATGGTTTGCATTTGCATGTATGGTGGAAGTATTACCCAAGGATTAAAACTTGGTTGATGTGAATAATTCCACATTGGGTGACTATTATTAGGAAAGTTTTGTCTACCTTGATTCCTTCTAGGTTGAGGGGTTTTAGGCCGAGGATGAGGATTATTTGGTCTATTTGGAGGTGGAGTTTTGGATCTTAATTTTGGTTTAGAAAATCCGGTTTTGGTTTTTAACGATGGTTTATAAAAGCTTTTTACTTCCTCATCACTAGCAATAGGTATTTTTCTATGTTTTATAAGTATATACTTAGGTTTTGACTCTAACAATTTTTGTTTACTAGACTCACATTCAAACTTTACATTTTTATTTTCACTATTTGAAATATCGATTGAATTGATTCCTAGACCGGTTTTATTTTCGGATGATCTTTGAACACTTATTATTTTCTTAAGTGAGTTACTACTATTTTTAAACATGTCAAGTTTGAAATTTTCATCTTTAAGTTTTTCATTTTCATTTTTGACTGCTAAGCATGTTTTGCATTCTATAAAAACTTCTTTTCCTTTTTTCAAATGTTTTAGTTTAATTTTTAATTCGAGTACTTCATTTTTTAATCGATTATTAATAAGTTTTAGTGACTTATTTTTAGCTATAACCTTTTGACCTAATTTGCATAACCTATTATATTCATTATATAGGTCTTTTTCATCTAATGATTGATTTTCATCTCTAAAGTATTCGGTTTCGAAAAGTACCTCATTGGATGCCTTTGCTATAAGACATTTTTCGTCCTTTGTTATTTCTTTCTCATCTTCATCGCTATCACTTCATGCTCCTCCAACGAACGCCTTTTGATTTTGATCCATTGACATCATTGGACATTTTCCGATGAGGTGATTTGGGTCGCCACATTTATAACACTTCATTTCGCTTTTGTCCTCTTTGTATCTTTTGAATGCCTTTCTTTCATCATGTGGTTGTCTAACGAATCTTCCTCGTATTTTAAAGAATTTCTTGAAGTCTCTTACGGCCATAGCATATTCTTCGTCATTGCTTTCAGAGGTTGAGCTATCCTCGTCACTAGATTCCTTCCTAGCTTTCAATGCAATTGATTTGCTTTGCTCTCTTTTACCTTTGACCATCTCGGAGTCTTTCTTTATTATTGCTTCGTAGACCTTCAAGTTGCCGATCAATTCGTCAAGTTGTAGAGTTGACAAATTATTTGATTCTTCAATCGCCGTAACTTTAGCTCGCCATTTTGGATGAAGAGCCCTAAGAAATTTCCTAACAAAATTCTTACTAGAAAAATTCTCATCAAGTGCTTTTAAACTTGTGATGATAATGTTAAACCTAGCAAAAGCATTATCTATTGATTCCTCTTCTGGAATCGTAAATTGTTCATATTGCTGAACAAGAAGATCTATTTTATTATCTTTGACTTGACTATTACCTTGGTGAGTGATTAGCAAAGAGTTCCAAATTTCTTTTGCGGTTTTACACATAAAGATTCTTTCATATTCTTTGCGTGGTAACGCATTATAAATTACCATTTAGCCTCATTATTTTTTGCTAGTTTCTTTTTCAAATTATCATTTTATTTTTCAAAAGGTACAATTTCATCTATTTTAGTTAAATGATTATTTTGAATAGGAGGAAAATCACCATAGGTAATAACATGCCAAAGATCAAGATCTTTTGATTTCACATAAGTTTCAAATCTATTTTTCCAATAAAGAAAACCATCACTTTCAAATAGTGGTGGTCTTTGCATAGATTGCCCTTCTAAATATTTTTTCGGATTCCATAGATCGTTTCAAGTTTTAAAATACAATTTATTTTAAAAATCTTGTTTGACGTGGCTCTTGATACCAATTGTGGAAAACTAGATGGGGGGTTGAATAGTTTTACGTCTTTTTAATTTATTATAAAAACTTTGTTTACTTTTAAAAACTTAGATTCAAATTTATGTGAACTCAACTCTTGAATAATATGAACAAATATAAGTAAATCTAAATTAACAATGCAAGTAAAGTAATGAAATGAAATGAAAGATAGAGATGGAAAGATCGAACCGCGAGACAAATGATTTATAGTGGTTCGACTACAAGGACACCTTCCTTGCCCTACTCCACTCCTCGAGCACCTAACTCGAGAGTTTTCTTCACTATGTCAACAAGCTCCCTTATGGCGGAGAAAACCTTACACAACTTTCGCTTACACCAATTTTACAACACAAAGCTAAATGTCGAGTTCTAATCGTAGCTAGAACCAATCTCACAACTTCAATCACAACTTCTTCACGACTTCTTCACTACGGCTTCACAACTTTTTCACAACGGCTTCACAACTACTTCACAACGGCTTCACAATTACTTCACGACCTAGCACTACTTATATACTCTTCTACTTCTTCACACCTTCACTACTTACACACCTTAACTTCTTCACAACTTCACTACTTACACACTAATCTAGCCTAAACAATTATGCTCACACCTATCTAACAAATATACACAACTTATACAAATGAACGAATGATTTACAATTTTGATACACCAACAACTTGGATGGAAGAGATACACCAAGTTGTAATACTTCTTGTCTTGAAGGATAGAAGTATTATTCTCTTGCACTTGAGAGGTTGAAGCTTTGGATCACTTGAAACAAAAGCTTATAATTATATGATCAAAGGGTTTTTGAAGATATGAAATGAGATTTAAATCAGAAAGTTTTTAGTGCAAAAGGTGAAGAAAAATGCCATGAATGAACCAGTATTTATAGGCAAAATTTACAGCTGGAGGAGCGTGGGCGGTCCCCTTAATTAGTGGCCGGCCCCCTTAAATATTAAAGGGACCGCCCTTATAATTAAGGGGGCCGCCCCTCCCTGAACGGCTATAAATTTTGTCTTTTACTGCGGAAGGTTTTTCTGGAACATTTTTGCCATTTTTGGTCAAAAATTTGAATTCACATATTTATAATGGATTTAATATATTTACTTAATACCAAAAATGATTTTCTAAAAGATATAAAATGTTTGTGACATTTTATAAAAAATCTAGTGATTAAGAAAATGTTTCTTTGATCATATAATGTATTAGACATTTGTTTATTCATACCTTAAGTTAAGTGATTAAGTTGTTAAAATAGATATTTACAACTAAATACTTGTTTATGTCATAATCTTTCGTTTAATGATTTTACATTTTGTGATTATCAAAACGTAGAGGTATCGAAAAATATTAATAACGTTTTTAGGCATTATTTATATCAACATAAACCCATCTACAAACCAAACGAGCCCTTAGTAAAAGAATAAACCAAACATATCATTTTTGTCGCATCAACTTAAAACTCAATCCAAACCCTCAGCACAAACGGCCCCTTAGCTAATACGGAGTACTTGATTGGATTAAGATAAGATTATCCAAATGTAAAAAAGAAAAACAAAAAATCCAAAATTTTGGGCAAAACATGAGCCGGGAAAAGAAACCCGCTAATAAAATTTGGGCACGAAATTCAAAACCCTCCCCCAAAATATTTCATCCCAATCCCCACCCCGCCCTATTTTCCCCCAAATTTTTCACCCCCAAAAAAAATCAAACCAATTTAATCCCATCTATTTCAATCAAATTAAATCACCACACACACACTAAAACACACATAAAAACACACTCACTGTGTGTTTTCTCACCTACTACAACCAAGATCTGTTAGTTCACACACACTAACCTAGGGTTTACTGTGTGTTTGTTTCATTAGATATAAGCAACTTTTTGATTAGATCGATTTTTGAGTGATTGTAATGGCGCCTGAAATTGAAACCCTAGAAAACAAGAAACAAGAAGAAGAAGACGTTGAGATGAAAGAACAAGAGGAGGTGAGTGAAGGTGAGAAAAAAGCGAGTGCGAAAAGAGCGAAAAAAGGCGAAAGTAGTCCGGTGACGCCGAGTGAGAGGCCGACTAGGGAGAGGAAGACTGTGGAGAGGTTTATGGAGTCTATGACTAAGTCGTTGACTCCGAAGGCGCTTACTATTGAGAAGGTTGTTATAGTTTGTTTGTTGTAACTGTTTTTTTTCGTTTGTATCGGTTTTCGGTTGAGTGATGTGTGTTTGTTTGGGTTGATGCAGGGGTCTGGAACTCAGCTTAAGGAGATTCCGAATGGTATATTTTATGATTTATTTTTATGTTATTGAATGCATGAAGATAATTTAATTGTGTATTGTTTTGATATTATTGTTGCTGTGTTTAGGGATGAGCTTTGTAGTTAGCTTTTTATTGTTGTAAAAGATGTTAGGTGCTTGTGTGGTAGTTGGCTATCCTATAGCTTGTAATTGACCTAGATGAGGAGTAATAGGGGATTAATCTAGGTGGAATTTTTATAAAAAATTTGAATTTACATGTATGGCATGTTGATATGGACCTATAATTGTTTATAGGACCATCGAAATATGTTTAGAAACAGTAACACAGTTGTTCAAGTACTTCGGGTTGAGTTTCGGCTGAGTTTTTTTGAGTCAACACCAAGTTTTGAACGAGTTTTGACCAATTGTGATTGAGTTTTGACCTTGTAGGGATTAATTTCTGATTACTGGGCCTTGTAATCCCTGTTTTGCAACACTGCTGTTTAGAATATAACTTTTGTTTGGAAACGAGTGTTTAGCTTTTGGGTTTTGTTTAAATGCTCATATAAAAAAATGCTAATAAAATAAGTGTTTAGTTTTTATGTCATTTACACCATATAATTACAACTACTACTATATTACCAAACACTTGTATTAAACAAACAACATATACTGCTAACTACTACTGCAAGTTTTGCCAAACATACCAGAGAGTAAAAAGTAATTGTTAGTTTAGGCTTTAAAGTTTGATAAACAGTGGTATTTGTAATTGTTGGGAGTCATTAAGTCAGCAAGGGAATTGGGATGTATTCATGGCATTGTAGGCGTTACGCTAAGGGTGGTGTTTGGATTTATTAATGCTATATTCATGTTGGTGTTAGGAGGGTGTTTATTGTAGGATAAGTAGAGTACTCAGGTTTTACCGATGTCACTTGCAGAGTTATGTACTTATATATTTTCAGACTGTGTGTTGTCAACTATGTGTGTCTAGTTTGAGTACCTTATTCAAACAAGTCACCATCTTATTGTTGTATATATTTGTTTGTAAATGGATTCTGTTAATCTGTTGTTTAATATGATACAATCACTTCATTTGACAACATTCTGTTGGAGCATTTATAGGTTATGCACTCTCATTTTGACCGTAATACATATCAGTTATAGACCTTTTGGTAAACTAGGAATGACAGTGTTTTTATGAAGTCAGTTTGCGGTATCTATTCAAAATGAAAATGCCAAGCATAGTCTCTAAGTTATCTATAGATATACATTGTTTAATGCTATTTCTGTAGTTTTAAGTTGTTGTTTGAGATGAGCCACATACCAGTAGACTTGCAATGTCACTTCTTTATGATCGCAAATGTACAAATGCATGACTTGATCTTATACAACTATATAGTTTGATCAATACATTTTCTTTTTTATAGTCTTGCAAATGTTAGGTATGCACTAGGTTGTATATGAATGCAAGTGATATTAATAAATGAGTAATAAAGGCTTTCAACTCTCATACATGATACATGTGTTCAGCAATCATGCTGTCACTACCAATGTATTTTGTAAACAAAAGGTTTTAGAAACTGATATTTTATGTCACATTCTGTATTTACATTCTATAGACTTTAAGTTTTGAAGTTAGTATCTCATTTGTCTTTTATTTCATTCTTTGCATCTGCACAAATCTTATGATGTATATTATTTCAGTGGCATACAAGCTGTCCAGGAGAAAGCCTGATGAAAACCTGCATTCACTGCACAATATTCTATACAACAAACGAGCTAAGGTGAGAAATTTTGATGCTTAATTCTGTTAGAAATACATTAGGGCATGCATACTTTTTTTTTCCTCCTTTGAGTCATACATGGGCATGGTTTTTATTTTATTTTTTCATGGAATCCTTCATGCATGTTTCTGTATTTTTAATTTCTTTTACATTTTTGTTACTTTCCCTGCAACTAAAACTTTGGTGTAGAACATGCCTATTTGAAATTTTGATATGTCTTTTGTAGTTTTCTAGAGTAATTATTCTAAAAGATTAATTGATTAAGAATATAGAAATCAAATATGAGTGAAAATCTTATAGACAAGTAGATCCACATCATCTGCTTCTAATTCAATGTATTGTAATTATAATCAGGTCTTTATTAAATGTAGACAATTTCCCTAATATTTTTAACACTTGTAGAAAAAATTGAAAAAAATCAGAATGTTTATCGTCGGTAACAATTTCTTATCTTTCTAAAGATATCTTACTTAGATGGAAATCATTATATGAATATCTACTCAAAATTTACTTTGGCGGTATAAAAGTTGGAGGTGGAAAAAAGGACAAACTGTATGGGGATGAGTGTGTTTTTTTAGCTGATTCAAAAACTTTTGTGGTTAGACACTTAATTTCTGAAAGCACATAGTAAAGATTATCTTATGGATGAGCAAATGAGTTTTTTATTCAATCCAACCAGTTTAGTCTCATGTAAACACCGCCCTAGCATTATTCATTTTTTCTGGTCATCTTAACTGTGTCCACATATCTCATCCATTCTGTATGCATGTATTTTCTTATACATACAAAGATAAGTTTTGCTAAATTGTTAGTCATGCTGGCTTTTCAGTTGTTAACTGTGGTGCATACATTTTGCAGGCGGCCACTTTGAAGAAGAATATTGGCTTGTTTTCTGGCTTTGTCTGGGCTGATGACGAGGTGGGATATTTTTATCCTTTGAATCTGTCAAGCTATTTATCTTTTTATTTATTCACTTGGACACTGAATATGATTAGTTATATCGTTAAAAAGAGATATAGAATGGCAAATGAAGCTGATCTTAGCGAGTCTGCAAAATCAATTCAAACTAATGCCAGTGAATGGTTGTGTTTATTTATGTCTGCAGCAGGAAAAACAGAGGGCAAAGTTGAAAGAGAAGCTTGATAAATGCACAAAAGAGAAGTTGTTTGATTTTTGTGATGTTCTAAATCTTCAAATTTTCAAGTCACAACTTAAAAAAGTATGCATTTTTTAAGCATTATTTGCTAAACAAATAACGCACTTTGTTACTTTGTTTTAAACACTAATATCTTGAGTATATTTTCAGGAAGAGGTCACAGTAAAGTTGATAGATTTTCTTCAATCTCCACATGCGACGACTGAAGTCCTGCTTGCTGAAAAGGAACAGGTATGTTTTCGTCACTTAAATTTGTTACATGCTTACATAAGTTGAAGTCTCACTTGCTGAAGGTTGATCGATTTACTTTGTTTTCAGAAAGCAAAAAAACAAAAAGCTAAGGCAAAAAAGCGTAAAACCTCATCATCCACGGTTTGTGTTCGACCCACATTTGAAACACATCTATGCATGCCCACATAATGTTATCATATACATATGATTTTCATGCTTTTGTGTAGAAACAATCTGGCGAGAAGCGCAAGCGTTCATCCAAGACTAAGGAAGAAGACAATGTGGAAGAAGCTGCAGGTTCAGAGAGTGAAGGAGATGAGTCTCAGGAAGAAGAAGACAAGAGTACCCCTTCAAAACCAGAAAGTGACAAGGAAGAAAATGATGAAGGCGGTGATGCGGAAGAAGATAAGTCAGAAGGTGAAGAGGAGCCAGAGCCAGAGCCAACACCAAAAAAGTCTTCTTCAAAGAAGAGTGCTAAGAAGGATTCTGGTGCTAAAACTGGAGAGAAATCTAAAACCGTTAAAAAGGAGGCTGATGTGAAAACACCCACTAAATCCAATAAAAAGTCTTCTGCTTCAGGTTCCAAGAATGTATCATCTACTAAGAAATCTGAGGTAGAAAAGAGTAGCAAGAAGGTAGAGACAAAGGCTGCTGCCAAGAAAGTGTCTGCAAAAGAACAAGGTATATGCATGTCTTTTGCTTTCTCTTTTTAAAGTTATCCTTGTATGCTTATTGATAAACAATCTGTTTACAGTCAAAGGAAAAACCAACAAAAAGCCAAAAGCAGAACCAACTAACGGAGAGATGCATGCAGTTGTAGTTAGTATTTTAAAGGAAGTTGATTTCAACACTGTAAGTGAATCCCATGGCCACCTTCTTTTTATTGTTACCTAAATCAAGTCAATTCTGCTAACATAATATATAACTCTTTATGATGCAGGCTACTTTGTCTGACATTATCAAACAACTTGGTTAGTTAACCCATCTATTTCCTTCTTGTTATGGTTAACATACAAATGTTCTGCAAATGTCATCTAGCCTGAATTTAACATTATAACTTGTGGTTTTAGGTGCCCACTTTGATCAGGATCTACTGCACAGAAAGGCGGAGGTGAAGGCTATTATAACTGATGTGATAAATAACATGTCTGGTGATGAAGATGAGGAGGAAGAAGAAAAAGAAGCTGAACCAAAAGCAGAAGGTGGTGATGATGAAGTAAAAGCGGAAGCAGAAGGTGGCAGTGATGAAGATGAAGATGGTGACAATGATTCATAGGGAGGGTGATATAGGTGTTATCTGTAACAGTTAGATAAATTTATCTCGCAAGGAAGATATGGAGGCTACTGGAAGTAATCGATGTACAGGCAGTTTCTGTGCCGGATATACTAAAGTGGGTCCTTTTAAGGTGTTCTATAATGTTGACTTGGATTATTTGTACCATAGATCAGTCGAGAAACTTCACCCTTTGTTTTGGTGGGTTCTTTTGCAGTATTTTTAGGTCTTGTTGCTATACATTTGGTACTCTTCTTTGTTCTGTTAATTGGAATTTTTTAGCATTTAGTACTCAAATTTGCAGAGTTGGTATGGATTTTAGTTGGATTATTTGTTCAGCTGTTTCAAACAATGTGATACTCTGTGCACTGGGTAACTACCTGTTTTGGTTGTTGATGCTCGTAATGGCATTGTGTTCTTGTGCCCAATGTCTGTTTTCATTAATATTACCTTTCTGTAAATCTTAGAGAGATTGGTGTTAGTCAATTGGAAACAGACTTGTATTTGCATCACTGCATGGTTCTTGATCAACTTTAACAACTGTTTATCTGTCAGTGACTAAACAGTTAATTTGCGGATCTCATTTAATTGCTTAGTTTATGCTGATGGCATGAAATGCAGTGAAGATGGAGTTGATGGTAAGAGTTTCAGCAATTCGGAGGACATTACTTCTAGAGCCACCACAATGGCTCAAGGATAAATAGAGTTTGGGTCTCTTTTGGTGGCTCAAATAAATTAGATCTTGCCCCATCTGGGCATCTTTCAAAATGTTGTAATGTACCGAACTTTTTATTTTTGTTGAACATTGCTTTACGAGGTGGTCGTTGGGATCGAATCTTGATAATACCTTTTTCCAAAGATATTAAAAAGTGGAGTACTCCGTAAGATTAATGAGTCTGAAGTCAAATGTCCAACTTTTGGAGATTGAAAGTGTATTTTGTTTAGATGACGAGGGTGAAATAGTCTGTCAAGCAACCAAATCTTGGATGCCAACCCCAACAACCACAGCCTTAATTTTGGACCCTATCGTATTGGTAGACAACCCACTCTCCCCTAATACCATGCAATTAATATCTTAATCATATTTATGATATACTCCGTAATAACAACTTTCTAAATGATAACGGTTGTTGCATATTTTTGTTGACTATGTATATTTAGTCTAGCTTTACCCAAAAAACATATATTTAGTCTAGGTTATTCTACAATTATTAATATCGATTATTAATACATAGTGACCGAAAAATATGATTTTGAATTTTGTCCAATGAGACAACCAACTTAAAAGTCCTAAAATCTTTTTAACTTTTTATTATCATCCTTTTAGTCTCTGATATGGTTTTATATTAAAAAACTATACGACTTACAAAAGAAGTAATTATGCTAGACAAAATAAACCTAATTTGGCAAGACCTCAAGAAAAAATGAGTTTCGTAAATGTGATACTTCTTTTTGTTTTTCAAAACCATTTTTTTTTAATTCAAAAAAAGAAATGTTAGAATCACATAAAATTTGCAAAAAAAACTTTCACTATGTGTAACAAAATAAATTGTTAGAAGAAAAGAGTTATGAATGAAGAGAGTCAATCACCGGTTCAAATGTCATGACACATCATTGTGTGAATGTTTTTTTTATAAATCTTATGTGGTTCTAGGATACCTCATCCAAAAATAGATACTTGACTCAAAAGTATGCTGAATGTGCAAGTGTCTTTTTGTTATTCAATAAGGAGGGTCGACCATGGGTCGCTGTGGGTCACTTAGGGTTGGCCTTGTTGAAGCTTGAGGGTCGCTGTAGGTCGGTCGACTCCAATTTGGACGAATGGGTCGTCTGCTTGACCATGGAAGACCTCACATACAAACAAAAAGCTTTATGTTTTACCATTTGTATATATATAAAAAAAAACTTTTTAAACTTTTTTAAATTTAAACCCTTTACCTTTTATAAATACCTCATTCATTTTACTATTTTATAAAAAAAAAAAAATATCGGTCGCCTTACTGTGCCTAAAAATTCGTCTGTAGGTCGCAGGAAAGAGAAAACTGAGATGGCAGGAAAATTGAGGGTCACTGAAGGTCACTGTTGTGCCTAGCCTAGGAGTGTCTTGGTTCATACACGGGTAATACATGATCCAGACACCATCGTTATTATGTTTCCTTTATGTTATCACTAATTAATCATTAACCAATCATTTTTTCTAGTGGCGGACCTAGTCGGAAAACCAAGGTGGTTCCTTGATCTAGTCAAGACGAAGTAATCACGGTTGAATCGATGAACAGTCCATGTGTCAAGTCGGGTCGGGTGAATCTGTCAAGTCTGATCTAACACAATCACATAGTGAGACTGATATGTATATTAAATTTAGTTTAAGCCTAGTTGTCAAAATCGCGATCCTGATCGTAGGATCGTACGATCCTACACATAAAAAACGATCAGGATCTTAACAAGATCGTAATTCAAGTAGGATCGTATCAGGATCGCACGTAGGATCGTAGGATCGGATCGGATCGTAAGATCGTAGGATCGCCTTATTATTATTATTATTATTATTATTATTATTATTATTATTATTTTATTAGTATTATTATTATTATTATTATTATTATTATTATTATTATTATTATTATTATTATTAATATTATTTTATTATTTTTTTTATTTTTTTTTATAATAACCATCACTTTTATTAAAAACAAAAAGGATTTTACAAGAAATTAGTGGGGAGCCGAGAGACTAACTGGGCCCCCACACCTCTAGCTATAGCAAAGCCAATTCTATATTATTATTTTATTTTTTGTTTTTTAATATATTTTTTTGATTTCTTGCTATATTAACTTATTATGCATAAGTCCATGTCTTATAGCCCAATGACTAATAATTTTTCATGAAAGCTATTATTTTGATGTTGTTAATTGATTGTCTTTTGTAAAATTAATGAGTGTAAAATCATTATGCTTTTATGGACTAGTTAGAAATAGTTTAGATGTGTCTTTTTGGGTTTATTATGAAAAACGATTTCGTGCTTTGTAACATGTCAAAAGTTTGTTTTTGAAGTAAACAATCTAGTTACTTGACCTAATTTTGTTCATAATTTATTTTATGTTTCATATAAAAGCATGAATTATATGTTGAAAATTTTCAATAATATTATCAGAATATCATAATTTAATTTATTTGATTATCAAGAAAAAAAAAATTGTGTTGCCCTCTATTATAAATTACTGGCAGGGTACTTGCGCGTTGCGACGGCGGGTACCCTGTGATTGAAGTTTTTGACGAATAATGTTTTTCTGTTAGCATTTATTTACGGTGATAATTACTTTACATATGACAAAAAGAAAAAAAAAAATTGCAGGCATGGTAAAGTATTGAAGTTCTGATGTAGAATGATGTTATAGGCTACTTCTAACTCTTTTTTCTTTTCTAATTTTGAAAGCTCGAACATAAAAAACTATGTATTGTAGAGGTAGTTTTGTTAATTTTAGGGCCTAAGAACTCTCTAGTTTTGTTAACTTTAGGAAGAGAGTGTTTTGAAGCTTGATTTATTTGTACATTGTGCTTATTAATTATACATTTTATCAAAGGGGTGTTTTAAATATGATATTAATTACAAATGTTGACCAGTCAATATGTGTAAGTGTTTATGCATAAATTAATTGTACATATAGCTTAAGAAGTTGTATTTGCTAAAAATCTATATATGGAAGTATTAAAAAATTGGAAGAGAGAGAGTGCTAAATGCTTTATAAGTAGTTTAGATGTCGTTTCATTTTCAGATACAATCCATTTATCTTTTTGCATTAATCTATATATTGTAATAATAAAAAGTCACAGAATCATGTACCAATAAATTAACACTATATTTTTGCATTAATCTAAATGTTATCACGAAAAACCTATAATAAAAAACATTGAACAAGAAGTAGGTGCACGTATGTAGTAACTTTGTGCAAGTGAGCATTGCAATATATCTAATATTCTACTTCTACGGTACTTGAACATATAACTTTTTCTTTTATCATCCATTTAGATTCGTTTATCATATGAAATATTATATATGAAATATAAAACTACAACCCCTATACAAAAATATATACATTTTCATAGGATCTTACGATCACGATCCGATCCTACGATCACGATCTTGCAAAGCCGAAAACGATCCTAGGTAGGATACCGATCCTGACAACCTTTTATAGCATAAGTTTCCTCACCTTTCATGGCTTTTTTCTAATATATGACATTAAGAAAAAGTTATAAAATTTTGATTCGATTTCGGCGTTAAAATGAGTGTATATTATTATAACTTGTGTTCTTATTTAACATTGTATTTTCTTCATGTAAGACCTAATGAGTTTTTGTAACATAATATATAGCCATATTTGTTTATTGATCACAACTGTGTGCATTCCAAAAATTTCAAATATATACTGCATACACAATCTAACCTACATGGCTACATTTATTTACCAACATTTTTTGTGAAAAAGGTTTAAGCTAATATTTTAAACATAACTGGGTTGATAACTTTATAAAGTAGAAGGGTTAGAAGTGAACTTTTTAATAAAAGTACAACACTAGTAATAATACAGGGGTTAGATCTTTGGGTCATCTTCTTCGTTAAAAAACATAAACCTCAAAACCTCCATTAAAGCAAGAATCTCAGTTTCTTTGTTTTCTATTATTTTTTTCCTTTCTCTTTGTCTTTCTTTCTTCTCACTTAGATGTAAGGTGGTTCCCAATCGAATTTTAAGGTAGGTCCTAATTTTTCTCTTTATATAGCTTCTATAAGGGTTAGATCTCTAAGGCGGTTCCTCGGAACCACCTTGTTACAGGTAGGTCCGCCACTGATTTTTTCTATGAATCTAGTTAATGATAATTAAGGAATGCACTTTTCTTTAATAAAACTAGATAAAAAAATACAGTTTTTAATAAGTTAATATAAGAAAATGCAGTTTTTATATAATTATTTAAAATAGGGGTGAGTACAGGATGGTTTGGGGCGGTTTGGCTAAAACCAAACCCCGAAACAAAAGTTCGGTTTTCAGTTTTTTAAAATCAAACCCCGCACCAAAAGTTCGGTTTGGTTTTTTTGGATTTTGGTTTTTTGCGGTTCGGTTTTTGATTTTTTCAGTTTTTTCATAGGAGGGTCATATTTTCTACAAGTTTGAAATCACTTTCGCAAATAGTTACAACATGAATTTAGACAAAATTATTTAAAAGATAAACATTTGTCAAAGAGGTAAATACGATTATGATGGTATCAGAGTTATCTCATGGTTTTTGATACCTAAAGCGAAAATATGAATTATAGAGATTTCCGGCAATAAATTTTTTTTGTTAATTTAAATATTAAGGGACTTGTCAATAACTAACTATGTCACAAATTTGGATATCCGAAATTTGCGATGATGGTTTTAAGTTAAACCCATTATTTTAGCTACTTTTTTTTTTTTTTTTTTTTTTTTTTTTTTTTTTTTTTTTTTTTCAATTTGGATATCCAAAATTTCGGATAACAATTTTATATATCCGAATATTCAAATTTTGGAAAACTTTTACATGAGTTCCAACATTTCATAAAACCTAACTTTTTAATAAATTCTGATCAAAATTTTGGATATCCAAACATGGATATTGTTGAACACCCACAAATCCTAGAAAGTATATTTTGTTGAAAAATAATAAGATTACATAACACGTATATAAAGATGAGATGTGCGAATATATATGAAATAAAGAAAACCAGCTTTACGAATTTATTGTAGTGTTAATTAAATAAACATCTGTTACGAATATCTAATACACGTGTCTGTTCAAAACAAACATATATGTTTTTTTTTTATTAGTTATATGAATATTAGTATGAGGCGGTTATATTTTTCCTATTTGGGGTTTTATATAAAACCAAAAACCGAAAAAAAACTTTGTTTTAAAACCAAAGCCACACGATTGGTTTTAGAAATGGTTCGGTATTTTGGGGCGATTTTTTTTTGTTTTTTGGTTTTTGGTTCGTTTTTTTGGTTTTGTTGCTCCCCCCTAATTAAAAATCCATTTTTTATAAAATTTATAACAATCCAGATTTTTAAAACTTTTTTTTATAAAGTTTATTAAAATTAAGTCTTCTATAAAGGTTGTAAAATCCAGTTTTTTATAAAGCTCGTAAAAATACAGTTTACTAATTAAGGATATAAAAATCCATTTTTTTAATTGAAAATTGAAATTTGAAAGTTTATAAATACATATATATATTTTATAAATTTTTTAAAATCCAGTTTTCTATGAAGGATTTTAAAATCCAGTATTGTCATAATGTTTCTAAAAATTTGGATTAAAAAATCATTTTTTTATAAATTTTATACTAATCCAATTTTATTTATAATATTTAATAATCTAGAGTTTTATTACGTTTATAAAGATAATGTAAGATAAATGAAAAATGACATTTTGATATGAATAATAAAAGTAGCAAGTGCGCTGTTAAACATGAGACAATAAAGTTAAAAATTGAAAAGTTATTGCATTAATAAAAGAAAGTCAAAAAGAAAAAGATGGTAAGACATATGGTTAATATAACAACTTGCGTAATCAATTTATCGTAGCGTATTAACAAGTGTTTCTTAATCTCATTGTGTCACACCCCCAACTCGGATTATGGCAGCGGAACATAGTTTGGGGTATTACTTTCTGGTAAGACAGTCACAATCATAGAAAACGACCTCATAACAAGCCGTTTCAAATAAAAATATATCACTCGAATTATAAATAAACATTGGAGTTCAAAAGATTCACAAACATCATACGCAGCAGAATAAAGGACAAAATTCAAAAATGTTTTTCGAATGATAAAAAAATTAGTAAAAAGATGGCAAAAGTAGAGAGACAGTAAAAAGCAGATAGCCATTGATAATCTTCATGCAACTCCCAGTGCCAGTATAGTATGCATCAATTACCTGAGATAAAACATGCTTAAAAAGTCAACACAAAGGTTGAGTAAATTCATATGTTTAAAATAAATAGTTGAACACAAGATTTTCAAAGTCTTGAAGATATAAGTAACAAATACATATATCGGGTAAAGCGTCGTAACCATTTGCTAAGCTCAAGACACACTTTAGAATAAATAAATTTGATTTACAATATAATACACCATCATAAAAATCTTTTTGTGATATCTCGTGTCATATTCAAAATTGGACCAAAAAAGTATCTTTGCAATATTTTAAGTCTTATCCACCTTCTCTAATTATAATGTGCAAGGTAAAATAATAATGAAAGAAAAACCCCAAAAACTGATCACATGTCACTTTCATAATTTATGGTTAACCAAAACCTTAGTGTTGTTCATCTTCCCATTTCCTCATTAATCTCTATATAATACCAATGATTATTTCATAATAAACATATCATTTTGCCTCTCATTTCTCAAAGTTAAGGCAGCATTTGAGGTATACTCATGAAATAAACATGTTGTAGTATGATCATTTGCATGCTCAAACTCACACTAACACACTTATCTTCACTATCTTCTTATACTTTTTTTTTTAGAAAAAAATGTTCTAATGATTTTTTTCGATGGTACAGGTATTTCGAGTCACAAAGTTTGCTAAAATGGGAAGTAACGGAAACTACAACGACAACGAAGGCGTCGAGCTCATTGTCACTAGACTAGGAGAGCCAACACTTGTGAAACCCTCTGAGGAAACAGGAAAAGGTCTCTATATCCTTTCTAATTTGGACCAAAACATTGCGGTTATAGTACGTACAATTTATTGCTTCAAGTCTGAGGAGAAAGGTAATGAAACGGCAGTTGAGGTGATTAGGGATGCTTTGGCTAAGGTTCTTGTGCATTACTACCCGGCTGCGGGTAGGTTAACTATTAGCTCCGAGGGGAAGTTGATTGTGGATTGTAACGATGAGGGTGCGGTTTTTGTTGAGGCTGAGGCTAATTGCAATATTGAGGATATCGGCGATCACACAAAGCCGGATCCTGTGACTCTTGGCAAGTTGGTTTATGACACTCCTGGTGCCAAAAACATTCTTGAGATTCCTCCTCTTGCTGTTCAGGTTAGTCATAACTTCTAACACATATGAATATACATATGGATATCAATTTTTAAGCTCATGGCTTATTGCAGTCAACGTATTCATTTTCAAACCATCATTTTTTCAACCAATTTTTTGGAAAATGAAAAAAACATTTCTTTGTTAAACAAAACAATAACCCATTCCACATAAGCTAATATAAGACCAAACCTTTTTAGTTAAACTTACCCAAATATCCCTTAAAACCAGTAAAGTGTTTATATATGCACATCCAATAAATGAACACAAATCACAATATAATTTATGCTACGACTTTAGGAGAAAATGATAGTGTGAGCCTGTGAGGTTAACATCACATAGCTTAGCCCGTATGACGTTTTGTATAAATAGAAACGTAAATTTGGTTTTAACGTGTCCCCACAATTTTCAGTATTTATCGTTACACATATTTGAACCAAACAAAACTCTATATATTTGTTATGCGACATGTCTGCTCATTAGGAGTAATATCAAATCTTGTACTTTGGGCTAAACTTTTAACCAATTTGCAGGTGACAAAATTCAAATGTGGCGGATTTGTGCTAGGCCTTGGCATGAACCACAATCTCTTCGATGGAATTGCGGCCATGGAATTTATCAACTCATGGGGTCGTGTCGCGAGAAACTTGCCCCTAAAAGTTCCTCCATTTCTCGACCGTTCAATTCTCAGCGCGAGAAACCCTCCACTAGTGGAATTCTCCCACGACGAATTTGCTGAAATCGAAGATGTATCAAACACCTCCGATCTCTATAAAGAGGAACTTGCATACAAATCATTTTGTTTCTCACCAGAAGATCTCGAAAACCTAAAAATCAAAGCCACATCAGATGGTGTCATGTCCACATGTACTACTTTCGAAGCCTTGTCAGCTTTTGTCTGGAAAGCGAGAACCGAGTCACTTAAAATGAAACCTGACCAAAAAACCAAACTTTTATTCGCGGTAGATGGACGGTCCAGATTTGATCCTCCGTTACCAGAAGGATATTCTGGTAACGGTATAGTCTTAACTAACTCTATATGTTCGGCTGGCGAACAAATAAATAATCCATTATCTTACACGGTTAAGTTAGTCCATGATGCGGTTAAAATGGTTAACGATAGTTACATGAGATCGGCTATCGATTATTTTGAAGTGACTCGAGCTAGGCCATCACTAGCCTCGACTCTTTTGATCACGACATGGTCCAAACTTTCGTTCCACGCCAATGACTTCGGGTGGGGAGAACCTAAAATGTCGGGTCCAGTCGCGTTGCCCGAAAAAGAAGTGATATTGTTTTTATCACATGGTGAAGAGAGGAAAAGTGTTAATGTGTTACTTGGGTTACCAATTTCTGCTATGAAGACATTCGAAGAACTTGTGAAGCATGTCTAGAGGTACAATGTGAAGGCTGTTCTTATGGGATTTGTGTTTTATTCTCTTGGATTATTATTTGTTACATGTGCTAAGTGTGCTACATTTAATGTTTATTGTTTTACAAAGTTATATGAGTTATATCATACTCCGTATATTGGAAGTTATATTCACACTGAATTTGTATTTAAACATTTGGAAAAGTGAGATATATAAATTATCATTTCTGTTTTTTTGTTACAAAAAGTCTATTTTCGTGATCGTGAGGAAAATTGTGAAAGTGATTGTGATGTATATTGTAATTTTCATGATGGAGACATGTTTCTTGTTCTTTATATGTATGATGTTTAGCAGACTATTCAAACGTTTTGGTTTAAGTTGTTCAACTAATAACATGTATAAGTTGACATTTAAAGAATGCAATAAATTATTTTCTCTAAATTGCTACATTTATATACAGTTGATAATTTTGTTATTTCTGCGTTACCGCATCTAAATGTAGAAGACTTAAGATATTATATACAGTTCTAAATATAAATAGACCGGCCCACTAGGCCCAAAACCTCCCTACTCAACTAATCAAGTTCTTAACTGGTCTTGTATCCAAAAACATATTCTTAAAATTGTCAATGTTATTATTATCGGCTCTAAAAGAATGTATAAAGTTGTAGGAATGCTCATTAGCTACACTATCTATCAATTAAATATCTAAAATCTATTTTGATTTGCTAAAAGAGTTAAAAATGAAATGGATATTGAATTCAGGATAACTCCAAATAAAAATATAAATACTTATTTTGGGACAAAGAGAACAGTTTGATAAACTCAGTAAATAAGATCTCTTATCTCTTTCTTATAAGAAAGGTGTGGACTATGGATGGATATAACATAAATTGTGGGCTGTGTTATGGGGAGACAAATATTTCTGTAAGGATAAAAAATACTTTACAATTTCGAAAAACTAAAAGTAAGGTTTACTTTTCAAATCTTTTTGTGTGATTCTTCCTCACGTGACACATCATTTGTTACTAAACAAGTTTCACATTCTTTTGAGAGACTTTATTGTTTATAGTAGTTTCAGATTCAAGTTCTACTATTGAGACTAAAGTTTTTCACTAAAAAATTAAAATATACACTAAAACAACTTTAAATAATGCATTATTCATAATAAAAATCACTTTGAAGTTTTTATTTATGAAATCTCATAGTGCAGTTATAAAGTTTTGAAACTTTATAAAATAAAATACCTTTAACTATATAAGACAACCCAATCTATTAATTACAATTTAACCAATAAACTTTCTACACTCTCACTTACTTCAATTCACAAATAAACAGGCACACACTAGTTGATGCTAATATATATACACCGTCGCGCATAGCGTCGGGTATTGTCTAGTTTTATGAAAATAAAAGAATGGTAGACATTCAAAAAGGAATGCATGCCAGAGGTTGTCATCCCTATCGCAACGTATAATCAAATGAAACTCCCTTCTTATAAAGAGTTTGAGCAATCTATTAATTGTATGTTACTATTATATAACAAGTAACTACGACCCCCCTTAACTCAAATTCTTGGCTCCGTCCCTGGTTCCGGTATTTTCGTATTGTCTCTAGCTAACGACCAATATTGCTAGTTATGATGGTGTATATATGATTGTACAAAAATCGGGTCAAAACAAAATGCAAACTTAAACAAATCATCTTTGAATGAAGGTTGGCCAAAGACTACAGGATAGCAGCATAATAATTGCTCCTTTCACACTGCTTGTTAAGTTTCGTATGGTCCAATTGATGTTTTTAAGATTGATTGTCGTTGCAGCAAGGTTAAATTATTCTGGTGCTAGGATTTGAGACCGTACTTCCTCATGGGTAGGGTTTTGTTAGCTTCGTGTGAGTGTGCTTCATTTGTGTTGGGAATTAAATGACTTCACATTTAGTACAACCAAGCCAGAGTTTGTACTGCTGAAGATTACTACTAACAGTACTAACCAATTAGTACTGCTAGAGTAAAATGCTGAAGAAAGTTAGTATTGCCAAAGAGATGAAGACGTGTGAAGTGATATGTATCAAGATATTCTGTGTATATTCTATATAATTAGAAAGATACGTATATTCTATATGTTTAGAAGATTTGTAGTTATCTTGTAAAGGACTCCTTGGTGTATAAAAGGAGATCCTAGGTTAAGTTGTTTTTATATACGTTTTTGATATAGCTTCAAGGTTGTAAACCCTAGTACTACACAAAGTACTCGTATTATTGATCTAATAATATTGAAGCGTTTTGGTGATATTGTTGTTCTTGCAGTTTACTGTTTCATTGTTAATATTCTTCTAAGTATTGAAGAGTAGATTCCGCATACTCTTTGATATTCACAAAGTTTCAAACATAGTTATTTTGGATTTATCCAAAGTAACTTAACCTTACAAGCTCAAGAAATCGATCTGTGTTTGGGATCTACAGGTGGTATCAGAGCCTCGTGGTTCGTGATCTAGGATCTACAAGGTGTTTCTATGTTGAATTTATGAAGATATTGAAGGTTCATAACAGTTTTTAGATCAAACCCTAATTCGCATGAAGAAAGCAGTTGCAAGCTGGTCATGATGAGAATGAGTCTGTTATGATGTGAGAAGTGATAAGAGTGGTATGCTGTGATTTGATTGGATAAGAGCAGTTTTTGGTCGAATGGTGTTACTGATGGAGCAAGGTTACTGATGGTACGCTAATGGTGAGAGTAGACCTACTCATGGAAGTAACTCTATTGCTGTTCGATTAAAATTATTGGTAACAAGTTTATACTGTTTGTTTGACTTAATACTGCTCGGTATGAAGCTTACTGCTGCTTGTTGTGATTAGTACTGCTTGATATCAAATTAGTACTGCCCGTTATTATCGTTAGTACTGCTGAGTGAAAAGGTCTAGCAGTTGTATCATGTTCGTTAATACTGCCATTGATTGGTTAGTACTGCTAAGCTTTGTTAGTACTGCTCGATGTAAGGTTAATATTGCTATATATTTTGTTAATGCTGCTAGCTGATTTTAGTACTTCTCCTTATGAAGTTTATGCTGCTTAAACGTTTATACTGCTAGCTTTTGAAAATTAATACTCCCAGCCTTGTCCGATAAAAGAAGTTTGTACTGCTCGCTTTATCTGATATTGGACAGTACATGGTTTTGTGATATCGGAAGACACACACAAGAATATTTTTGGTTTTGGTTTATTTGTTCTTAAAAGGTTAAAGGCTTGTATTTATTGGTTTAATTGGTTACGAAGAAGATTGTTTATCACCTATTTGGAGTTGAAGTGGAGTTTCACAGGTTTGTGTTCTTATCATATCTTAAAAGGATTCTTGCACCTTTTGAAGATAACTTGTTCGTGCTTTTTCAATGTTGTGACAAAGACTTGACGAATCTAACAAAGGTGTGTGATCTACAAACTGATGGTGCTCAATGCTCACATTTGCTATCACTTTAAGGAGTTACGTTGTTGTATTCAGTGTCTCATAGAAAATGAGGATTTTTGTCAAGAGGATATGGTCTACTTATACTTTGGTCTTGGTATGAGTTCGAAGTCACCTATATAGTACAAGATATAAGACACAGGTTTGGGTTGTTCTACTTCTACATCAAATTGGTTATACTTAGTTTTCTTCATCAGTAATCATTACATAGAGCCTACATTCAAGAGATGGTTAACATATGGGTTTCAGGGGAAGCTTAATGTTAAAATGTTTAACCATTTATATGCTACATCGAGGTGAAGGTTTTTACAACTGCTAGTCGTTATTACTACTGCTGGTTTAAGTTTCTAGTGTCTTGAATTCATTTTTAGTAAGCGTTTTGGTGTTCTTCATGGAGGGTAATTCGAGACATTGGAAGGCTGGATTGGAAGTGTAATATTGGTTTGTGGTTGTCGAAATCAAAGTTGCATTTACTTAGAGTCCCCCAGTGGATAATACAAAAAAGGGAAGAAGATTTACAAAGAAGAATTGCAACTTATTGAGCCTTGGTGGTATAACATGGATTAAGGGGAAGTTTGTGTTAGGAATATAAATATTCACATGAAAGACTCGGTCACCCCGAGTATCTATTTAGCATTTAAGTAGCTCGTAGGCTTATTAGTTTTAGTTTAGTTATCGTATCATCATGGAGACGGGTCAGGTCTTTACCCACTGTAAGCCCGTTCCATAGCCCGTGTAGGGGCGGTTTAGAGTTTGTATATATATCCCTTTCCCACCAAGGGAAGGGGTTGGACCTTTCATTACTTTCAATCTAATACTTATCATTCTCTCTCTCTAAAAGGCTCCCACTTTCTCTCTCTAGAATTTAACCTTAAACATAAAAGTTCTCTTGTGTTATGATTATGATAACTCTACAATTGGTATCAAGAGCCATGGTTGATTAGTTGTTGAATTCGAGTGTGATTGTTTCTTTGGTTTTCTTTTCATTCGATCCTTCTTGTTTTTTTTTTCTTTGGTTCGAACTCAAAACACTAAACAACCCACGAGTTGTGAAGTGTTTGTGGTGTTTATTGGCATAATCTTGTACTTTTGTGTTCACTACGATCTCTTACATCATTTCCTAGTATCCTACGATTGATTTGGTGACTTTAGTTTGTGTTTTGAAGATTATTCTTAGTTGCGATTTGAGTCTCGGTAATATTTTCGTGGTTGTGATTTGAGTTGGGCTGGAAATTCTAAGTTGCGATTTGGTGTTCTTCTTGTCCTACGATTTGGTATTTAACTAAAAAGGGAAAGAAGACAAATCGCAAGAAAGAGACATTTTTGTTTGGTTGCGGTTTGCTATTTGATGCTTGCGACTTGAGGTTTGTTTTTTGAAGCCTGCGATTTGAAATCGTTGCGATTTGAAGTCTTTGCGGTTTGAAGCCTGCGATTTGAAACTCTTGCGATTTGCTCTTGTATTGCGGTTTGAAAAGTGTTGCGATTTGAGGGTTGCGATTTGAGCATTGAGATTTGACTAGTTGCTTCATTGCGATTTGCCCCAAATTCCCATTGAGATTTGCCTCAGATTCTTCATTACGATTTGCTCTTATTTCTTCATTGTGATTTGCTCAAGTCTCTACATTGCAATTTGACTCTTGACTTTGACTTGTTCATATCACCAAGTAAACTCAATACAACCAAACCCAATCACAACTTAACAATAATTCACCTAAACTAACAAACAATCATTCATCTTAACATACAATCACTAATCATTATCGATCCAAACTCTCATTATAACACATTCAAGTAATCATATCACGGTTTATTCTTGATTTTTGTAAAATCCCGCGAAAGATTCTATTTCTCGGTTTAAATCATAGAATTGTAAAATCCCTTGCTTATTAACTTCATGGCAAGCACTTCTTCTGATGACATTCAAGCTGCCGGGTCCGATACCCGCCCTCCTATGCTTGATAGGATGGATTATGAATCATGGGCACAAAGAATACGACTTTATTGCTTGGGAAAAGAGAATGGTGTTAACATTCTTAAATCCATTGATGAAGGACCTTTTCAAATGGGCACCACTAGAGATGTTGTCACTATCGCTGAGGATGGAACTGTCACTCTTGGAATCGACAGGCCACGTAATTACAACGATCTTAATGAGGAGGAGAAGAAGCGTTATGATGCAGACATTAGAGCTTCTAACATTGTGATTCAAGGACTTCCCAAAGACGTTTACAAGCTTATCAACTTCAACACTGAAGCCAAAGCTGTTTGGGACAATGTTAAAATGCTTCTGGCTGGATCTAAACTGACCAAAGAAGATCGTGAATCTCAGTTGTATGATGAGTTTGAGCACTTCAAGATGAATCCTGGTGAAAACATCACTGACTATTATGTGAGATTTCACAAGCTTGTGAATGACATGAGGATCATCAGGATGACAATGCCAAATATCCAGCTCAATTCTTAGTTTGTGAACAACATGTCACACGAGTGGGATAGATTTGTCACAGCCGTGAAGCTCAACAAAGGATTGAGAGAGACGAATTATAAACAGCCGTATGCTTACTTACAACAACATGAAAAGCATGCTGTCTATAATCGTCAATTAAGGGAAAGAATCAATCCAACGACAACTAATGATCCACTTGCACTTGTCTCAAATGTTCAGCCGTTCAATCAATCCTCACTTGATCAAGTTTATCACCATCCTTCTTCATCACAGAATCAGACATCATTTGTCCAATCATCTTTGCACCCACCATCTGCTGTGAACACCCAACTGGACTCAGGATACTCTCATACTAACAAGATGATTGATAATCTCTCCAACCAAGTTTCTTTACTTGTCCAACAGTTCAGAGCAACACTCCCTCAAACCAACAACCAACTTCGAACTTCATCAAATCCACGTAATCAAGCAACAGTGGAAGATGGAAGAGTTGTGGTTCAGAATGTTCAGGGAAGGCAGAATGTGAATCAAAGGAACATTGGTCGGGGTAACATACAGAACAGGGTTGGGAATGCTAATCAGGGACAGGGAAGGCAAATCAAATGTTACAACTATGGTGGACTAAGACACATAGCAAGGAACTGCACTCAACCAAAGCGTCCACAGAACTCTGACTACTTCAAAGATAAGATGCTGTTGATGCGAGCTCAAGAGAATGGAGCAGCTTTGGACGAAGAAGAGTTATTGTTTCTTGCTGGTGATGAGGGGAATACGTTTGATGCTGATGTGGATGATCAACCAGTTCAGGACTTGGCACTAAATGATCCCAACATCTTCCAAGCTGATGACTGTGATGCTTTTAACTCAGACGTTGATGATGAACCCACTGCTCAAACCATCTTCATGGCTAATCTGTCTTCTGCAGTCTCATCACCACAACAATCTGGTCCTTCCAATGCATCTGTCATATCTGAGGTACTAAAGCTGTATGACATGTATAACATGGTCAATGAACAGAAGATTCCCAACAAAGTACAACAGACAGATGTTGTTGAATCAGATGTTGTTGATATGGGAAATAACGATATTAACCCATATGAACAACATGTGAAACACAACGAAGCGTCTGTTGAACCTAGTGGGGTATATTTTGTTATTAATGATGATAATGTGTTGCATGAACAAAAGATTCCTAACGAAGTACAACCAACAAATGCTGTTGAATCAGATACTGCTGATATGGGAAATAGTAATGTTATCCCATATGAACAATATGTGAATCACAACGACGTGTCTATTGTACCAAGTAGTGCATCTTCTGTTGTTGATAATACTTGTGAGTTGCATGAGAACACCGTGTTTATCCCTGATGACACTTTGACCACTAGACTTAACATCTATAAAGATCAGGTGGCCATATATGAACAACGTGCAAAATTTGAGCTAACTGAACGTGAGCAGAAAATGGATAGTCAAATGCGTACATTCATAACAGAACGTAATTTAAGGGAAGAAACATTGAAAAAGGAGTTATATTCTTTACGAAAACAACTTGATCAAACTGTTAAACAAAAACAGGAGATCCAAGAAAGTGTAATTACACTAAAACATGATTTCAAAGAAAAAGAAACAAAACTCTTAAATGATTTTTCCAGACTTAAAACGTTAAAGAATAAGATTGAAAACAAGTTGTACACACAAGACCAGACCAGACAAACTGCTCAAATGATTCAAAAGCATAAAAAGTTGTGTGATGAAAATAGTGTAAAGGATGTAGGTGAACCTAAATCAGTTTTTCTTAGGAGTGTTAAAGTTGCTCAACCTGCATTATATGATGCAAATGTAATGCTTAAGCCTGGTCATACCCCTCCTGATGTGTCATCATTTGAAGAGAAAGATTGGCTGAAAAAATGAAGGATCCCAAATGTATAGCAAATCGAGTCATAATCAAACCCCATGATTACTCTGAGGAGAACCGATTGGCTATTTTTGTACCTCAAACTAAGTTGACTCCAGAACAAATATTTTGGTCCTTAGACTTAGAAAAAATGAAAGCCGAAGAACTTCAAGCCAAAACTCCACCCTTTAGAAAGATAGCTGCAGCAACGGTGTACCCACCCAATACACCCATGCACTTAGTTCCTTTAACTCTTCCCACAGAATGTAAAACTCTAATTAGCATATATGTTCTTTGTCAACTATTTGCTGATTTCGATAAAACATGTAAGAAGAGAATTACGCCAACGGGAATTACTGAAGGGGAAAAGGGCTTTGAACAGACAAAACGGTGCTACTTAACTGAGGTTATTCCATTTTTTAAACTTCTCAAAGAACATTTCGAGGGCATGCAAAAAACCCTTGAAACTGAATTAAAAGAAATGAAAGAGTGTTTAAAGATATGGAAAATGTGGGAAAACACAAAATGCTATTGATCTTAAATGTTGTGAGATTGAAAGAAAGAACATTCTCATCACCAATGAGAATATGATTGCTAGATGTATTGCACAGGATGTATTTTATACTGCTACTGATTCTGCCTTAACTGCTTGTCAATTTCATGAGTTGTCTATTGCATTGAATGTTACCCAGAATTGTGTTGTTGAGCTTGAGGGGGAGAATTTAAAATTGCATGAGAAAATCCAAAATGATGACCATGATAACATGGTCAAGCATTTTTCAAAACTAGAGGTTGATAATCTTAATTTGCAATTAAAATATCAACATTTAGAAGAAAGAATTAAAATCTCAAATGCCAAGACATCTTTGGATGCTCCTGAATTTGATGCATATTTTGAATTAAGCAAACGAGATGAAAAAAATTCAAGCTCACACTAACACGATTCGAAAATTGAGGGCCCAAATTGCCCAATCAAAATCGAATAAGAGTGATGTGACTGGCACCCATAAACCATCGTCTTTAGATTCTCAGAATTTTCACTATCAAGACACCATCAATAAATTACAACATGAAAATGATTGGTTTCAAGCTGAAAATTCAAATGTTAAACAGCGTTACAAAGAGTTATATGATTCGATTAAAATCACACGTGATAAAACCAATGAAAAAATAACTTCTTTGCTTAATGAGATTGAGAATCTAAAGGCTCAGGTGAAAGGGAAAATGCCAGTCATCACCAGTGATAATATTGTTTCGAAGGTTTCTGCTGGTAGAAAATATGCAATTGATGCTGTGACCATTCCGCTTCCTCTTAGTGCAGTTGTAGATGCCTGCTTCCTCACTAAACGATCTCAGGAACTCTTAGAATACGTCATTGGCACATGTCCTAAGATTGATAACAAGCGAGATAGGTTTATTGCATCATCCTCAATGACTAAGAACAAGCATGTTACCTTTGATGTACCATTAACGACATCTGAACCCAGCACATCAAAACCAGAAAAACAAATGGCAGTGAAACAAACTAATGTTCCCATCATTACTTCTACAGGAGTAAACAGTGACACTAAAGCTAGCAGGTCAAAGCCTAGTCGCAATACAAAGAAAGATAGGACTGCGCCAGCTAAGAGTGCTCATCAGGAGAAAGTAGAAGACCATCTTAGGAACAATAAACTTGATTTGATAAAAAAGAATCGTGTTGATTCTAGTATTAGCTATAAGCGTACTGTGATTAATTCGAATTCTAATGCTATTTGTAAGACATGTAATGAATGCTTAATTTCTGGTAATCATGATGAATGTGTTGTGTCATTCTTGATGTCTTCTCAACGATCCCCAGTTAAGAATGTTAGGAAACCTAAACTGAGTAAGCAAATTTAGAAATCAACAGAAAAAATGTTTGCTAATGTTGGTTATCAATGGAGACCCACTGGAAGAAAATTAACTTTAGGAGATCAGTGCCCCTTAACTAGAATGACTAATCATAATGTAGTGACTGTTAAGGAATGGAAGCCAACTGGTCGAATTTTCCCTTTAGAGACACAATGCCCTGTAACTAGGTCAATTGCTGCTACTAGTGAAGTTTCCACTGTGAATACCATGGCATCTATGAATCCTGTAGTTCCAGAGTTTGTTTGTGCTAACCAAACGGACCCCAGTTGCACGTGGGGATCTACTTTTTTCAGTTATCCATCGTTGTCTGTTTTCAAATGCAGGTCGTACAAATCGTCCTTTGGTATTTGGACTCAGGCTGCTCAAAACATATGACTGGGGATCGCTCACGGCTCAATAATTTCGTGAATAAATTTATCGGGACAGTTAGATTCGGGAACGACCATTTTGGGGCAATTATGGGTTGTGGAGATTATGTTTTTGGTGACAGTGTAATTTCCAGGGTATACTACGTGGAAGGACTTGGGCACAATTTGTTCTCTGTTGGTCAATTTTGTGATTCCGATCTTGAAGTTGATTTCAGAAAACACACATGTTTCATCAGAGAATTGGATGGTATTGATCTCCTTAAAGGCAGTCGTGGCACTAATCTATACACCATCTCTATTGAAGACATGATGCGGTCCTCTCCTATTTGCTTGCTGTCAAAGGCCTCAAAGAACAAATCATGGCTTTGGCACCGTCGTTTAAATCACTTAAACTTCGGCACCATAAATGAACTTACTTGCAAGGATCTTGTTCGAGGTATGCCCAGATTGAAGTTTGAAAAAGATCATCTTTGTTCTGCTTGTCAACTGGGCAAAAGCAAGAAGCATACTCACAAACCCAAGTCTGTCAACACCATTATGGAAGCTCTTCACACCCTTCACATGGATCTATGCGGACCAATGAGAGTGCAGAGTATAAATGGGAAGAAATATATTCTTGTGGTGGTCGACGACTACTCTCGATTTACATGGGTGAAGTTTTTGAGAACCAAGGACGAGACTCCAGTGGTTATCATCAAACTTGTCAAACAGCTACAAGTAAGACTCAACAAAACCGTCAGAATCATCCGCACAGACAATGGAACTGAGTTTGTTAACAAACAACTCATTCAATTTTATGAAAGTATTGGCATAACTCACCAGAAAAGTGTTCCACGCACTCCTCAGCAGAACGGGGTTGTTGAAAGACGAAATCGTACTCTTGTGGAAGCTGCACAACCATGCTGATATTTTCCAAGGCACCGATGCTTCTTTGGGCGGAAGCAATTGCTACAGCTTGTTACACCCAAAATCGATCCTTGATACATACACTTCACAACAAAACTCCATATGAGCTGATACATGGCAAGAAACCTGATCTTTCTTTTCTGCGAGTGTTCGGTGCTCTATGCTACCCTACAAATGACAGTCAGGATCTGGGAAAACTAAAGGCTAAAGCAGACATTGGATTCTTCGTTGGGTATGCATCAGATCGCAAGGGATACCGAATCTACAACAAACGAACCCAAAAAATTATGGAAACCATTCACGTGACATTCGATGAGCTGACTGAGCAAATGGCTCCTGGACACACAAGTTCTGGACCTGCACCTAACCTTTTGTCTCCTGGACCAATTAGTTCAGGTCTTGTACAACGTCCCACTCATGCAGTTCCTTATGTAACCCCTACGAGTGATGAGTTGAAGAATTTGTTTCATCCGATGTTTGATGAATACTTTAAGCCACCAACTGTTGATATTACATCTGAAGCTCCACCTTTACCTCCAGTTGCTGATGCTCTAATTCCACACAACTTAGATGGTCCATCTGTATCTGTCTCAATTAGTCAAGATGCACCATCTTCCAGTCACTCACCATCATCATCGAATATTCAATCTCCTTCGGTACAAGAAAGCTCTACAGTTGATAATTCTTTAGATGTGAATCCTTTTGCTCCTGCTGATGATGCTCCGTTGGTGAACATATTTGCTCCTGAATCATCTACTGATGCATCTCCTTCAGGGGATCCTAACACGGCTACATCAGTTCCTTGTCCTCAACCACATGAACATCTCAGAAAATGGACAAATGATCATCCGATTGACAACATTATTGGGAATCCTTCTCGTCTGATATCAACATGAAAACAACTTGCCACTGATGCCTTGTGGTGCTTTTATAGTTCGGTACTATCAAAAGTCGAACCTAAAGACTTCAAGACTGCAATCTCGAAAGATTGTTGGTTCAACGCTATGCAAGAAGAAATTCACGAGTTCGATCGATTGGAAGTATGGGAATTAGTACCACCTCCAGACTGTGCTATGATTATAGCTCTTAAGTGGATCTTCAAAGTGAAACTTGATGAGCATGGTGACGTTCTGAAAAACAAGGCACGACTAGTTGCAAAGGGATATCGTCAAGAAGAGGGCATAGACTTTGAGAATCATTCGCACCTGTTGGTCGAATTGAAGCTATCAGAATCTTCCTCGCTAATGCTGCTAGCAAGAACATGACAGTCTACCAAATGGATGTGAAGACTGCATTCTTAAATGGCGAGCTGAATGAAGTTGTCTATGTCAGTCAACCAGAAGGTTTTATGGACCCTGATCATCCTAACTATGCTTACCATCTGAAAAAGACTCTCTATGGCCTTAAGCAGGCGCCTAGGGCATGGTACGATACACTGTCAAAGTTCCTTCTGGAAAACAAATTCTCCAAAGGCGTTGTTGATCCCACATTGTTCACTCAGAAAACAGGCAAACATTTACTTCATGTTCAAATCTATGTTGATGATATTATTTTTGCCTCGACCGACCCATTGGAATGTGATCGTTTTTCAAAAGAGATGAGCTCGAAATTTCAAATGTCAATGATGGGACAAATATCTTTCTTCTTAGGTTTACAAATTTCTCAAAGTCCCGGAGGAATTTTCATAAATCAATCTAAATATGCTAATGAAATATTAAAGAAATTTGGATTTGATTTATGTGACCCTGTTGACACTCCCATGGTGGAGAGAACAAAACTGGATGAGGACCTCTCTGGGATCCCGGTTGATCAAACTAAATACCGTAGTATGATTGGATCCTTGATGTATCTCACTGCCAGTAGGCCAGATCTTCTATTCGCTGTATGCATGTGTGCTCGGTATCAGGCTAAGCCTACCAAAAAGCACCTTGAAGTGGTAAAGCGGGTCTTTCGGTATCTCCAAGGAACCATTCACATGGGTCTCTAGTATCCGAAGGACACCGCCATGGAACTAACAGCCTATGCAGATGCTGACCATGCAGGGTGTCAAGATACTCCTCGAAGTACGTCGGGAGGTGCTCAATTTCTTGGGGAAAAGTTGGTGAGCTGGTCATCTAAAAAGCAAATGAGTACTTCCATGTCTTCCACAGAGGCTGAATACATCGCCATGTCTTCATGTTGTGCTCAAATCCTATGGATGAAATCCCAACTTTTAGACTATGGCTTTGTATACAACAAGATTCCTCTTTATTGTGACAACAAAAGTGCCATTGCTCTCTGCTGCAACAATGTCCAACACTCTAGATCAAAGCACATCGATATCCGACATCACTTCATTAGGGAACAAGTTGAAAAGGGTGTGGTTGAACTATACTTCGTGAGGACTGAGTACCAGCTGGCAGATATCTTTACTAAAGCACTTCCGAGAGAACGGTTCCAGTTTATTCTCCCGCGCCTTGGTATGAAGAGTCTGAAGCCAGAAACACTCAAAAGCCTTCAGGAAGAGACTGAGGAGTAATGGATTTGCCTCGTGTATCCTTTGTATATATTTTATACCAAAAAAACAAAATACAAAAATATAAAACCAAGAAAAACCATAAAAATCAGAAAAATAGAAAATTCCAAAAATAGTTTTTCAAGGCATGTCTTCTGGTATCGATAACATTTACGGTCCTAGAAATGTCATTCAACAATGACACGGGTATTTAAATGAAGTTCGAGCAGAAGTTCAAATTGTTTCTCAAAACATGCCTAGATGGCTTGCTATTATTTCAGATACGTAACCCGTTTTTCAAAATGAGGAAAGCACGTCGCCAAAAAGACGGCTGTTCCTAACAACCGGTGATTAAGTTCTCCCGGGCATGGATTACTTTACATCCGTGCACCCTCGATCTAGTGTACACTTCAGTGCATTATTTCCTGATTCAGAAGAAAGGTCTTCTTTTACCAAAACAAAATTTTTTTCCATCTATGATTCTTCAGAAAAATAATTTGTATCTAAAATGGTGGTTTAAAACAGTATTTGAAAATCAATCAAACTTAATTTTTTTTCTTCATAAAATTTGCCACTCAATCTATGACAAAAGGTTTAATTTTTCATAAAATTTTAAATTGATAACGGGTCATAGATTGAGGGGGAGAGTGATTTCAAATTTTATTTTAGATCATCAAATGGTATCTTTGTATGGTTCAAGTAATGAATAAACATGTGTTGTTATGTGTCAGAATATGAATCTTTTCATGAGTTTCTTGCTAATCATTTATAAACTCATCATTTCTGACACTAACATTCTCCCTCATTGATTGAGGGGGAGCATAGTAATGTTCCATTATCAGTATATATTGAATCAGACCACATTTTCTCCCATAATTTCTAACATACTTAAATCAATTGAGATCCCTAATCTCAAAAGGTTTGAAATTTTTGATCGGGGGAGAGAATGTGATTTAAATATGAAAACTGATAAAATGTGATCTTTTGGACTCAAGTGTAGGCTCTCTCATATGTGCTAAACTCTTTCGTATATCGATGCATATATTGAGGGGGAGCGAATGATTTATGATGGCAATTGTGGAAGAATACCAAAGACCGACCATTTTATTTAATGTACTGGAGTTATAAGGATGGTAAGGTTAGGTATCAGTTCCCATGATCCAGCCAGAACCGGAGGGATCTTCCCAGGGACAATCCTCTAGTTAGAATAGAAGTCCTTAGGAACGATAAAAAAGGAGAAAAGTGAGAATAAGGGAAGAGTGCCGACTGAGATGGAACTGGTACTGGAACGAACCCAACAAGGTGCTAGTGATGAAGTCTCGATAAGTGCTGAAGAGGTCAAAGAATGAAAAAGAAATGTAAAGATAAAGGGTGAAAAAAAATAGCCCTCCAAATATTCAACCTTAGGGCAGAAACCGGGTTCAATTCATATGCTACTGGTTGTTACTAAGGTAACGCCGGTATTGAAGACAAGACATCATGGACCCAGTGATGCACTGCACTAAACCTTCTAGCCACTCAAGTTCTCTTAAAAGAACGTGTTTCATTCTCACGGGGAACCCTGCATTATCTATCGACCGCTCATTACGAGTCATGTTGATATTGAATCAGGAGATACCACTCCAGCCTCCAAATACTAAATCAAAACGCACTATTGAGTCTAGAGCCAAGAGATCATCCATAAATCTCGCTAGGACACTGATAATTTATTCACTTGGGTTTCACAAACTGTGGAAACAAGTAAGATCTTTAGAGTCCTACGCATTATCCTCGTGGTATTTCCAGAACATCCGAGTGATACGTAAGTATTGACAATGAAGATGGAAATCCTTCTAGAGCAAACATCAAACAAGCTCTTGGTAGGTGACGTGTGAGATCCTTCATGGATCAAACTAGTGACAACTGGAAAGAAACGATGAGGCGATTCGCATTTGAATCAAACTTGTTCCAGGAGATGAATTTACAGATACTTTTGGAAAAACCTTTCGATGTGCTAAACAACTGTTTTCGAGCACATTGACTGCGCATAAATTTTCAAACAAAAGTATTAGTGATTGAAACATGATTTTGTTCACAAAACTTTCGTCGTATTACAAAACTCTTTATTCAGTAATAGAAGAATGTTTTTCAAATCAATTTCTCATTAATCAGTGAATCCTAATTCGCTGAT
The DNA here is from genome assembly GCA_021014915.2 of Artemisia tridentata subsp. tridentata. Lineage (NCBI taxonomy): Eukaryota > Viridiplantae > Streptophyta > Magnoliopsida > Asterales > Asteraceae > Artemisia > Artemisia tridentata. The sequence continues at coordinate 124,506,526 of CP139504.1, forward strand.
TCACTCACTCCGTGCTTTGTCTACTTTGAGATGCTCCGGTTTGAGAATGGCTAGTACAGCTGCGAAACCCTGTCAAGGAGATTCTTCGGAATTATACCTGATCACAGGCAGTATTTATACTGATCAATGGGGAACCGTGGTTCTTGCAACCCTATTCAACGAAAGTGAACAAAGACACTTTCGTGTGTTTATTGCTAACTGTTGTTTGCAGGAATACCCAACGGTGGCAGCTGATGGCCAATGAGATGTCAATTCATAACCTCATGCTCACACTTCACACTCACAATTAAAGAAATCATGATAAGTGAAAGATCTACAACAATGCTTCCGCAACTCTGATGCAAAATTTCATGATCTAGAAAAGTGTGAGCATGCTGGTCCGATGGTCACTACTACACATGAAGGCAATGCTACAAAGGATGACTTGGAGATTTACAGTGTCTGATGATCTCAAAGAATGCTCAAAGATCACACAAGTCAAAGGAACATCAATCACAAGAACATTGCTTGAAGAACAAAGATCAATGACTTTGAAGAATCAAAGACTACGAGCCAGGAACTTAAATCCATATAATTGAATGCTAGAATTCAAATTGTAATTTCCGAGGTGACCTCCCTTAGGGGGAGATTGTTAGGAATATAAATATTCACATGAAAGACTCGGTCACCCCGAGTATCTATTTATCATTTAAGTAGCTCGTAGGCTTATTAGTTTTAGTTTAGTTATCGTATCATCATGGAGTCGGGTCGGGTCTTTACTCACTGTAAGCCCGTTCTATAGCCTGTGTAGGGGAAGTTTAGAGTTTGTATATATACCCCTTTCCCACCAAGGGAAGGGGTTGGACCTTTCATTACTTTCAATCTAATACTTATCATTCTCTCTCTCTCTAAAATGCTCTCACTTTATCTCTCTAGAATTTAACCTTAAACATCAAAGTTCTCTTGTGTTATGATTATGATAACTCTATAGTTTGTTTCTTTCATTTTTATATTAACTTCAGGGGAAGTTCGTGCTTATTTAGGTTTTGTCATTATTAACTAGGGGAAGGTTGTTGAGAATTATATTTGAGTTGATAAGACAAAACATATGAAAGATGAAGGACTTAAAAGACAAAGGAGGAATTCTTCAAAAGATGGAAGATTACAGAAGATTTTCTAGAAGATAATTGTAAAGATTAGGAAGATATGTTTATTTCCTAATGCTTATCCTTTGTAAACCTAACATCTCTATTATATAAAGAGATATAGGTCGTATAGTTTTCTGTGTGTCAAGGTGTAAAACACCAGGAAAGTGTGTGTGTGTCCTAGGCGTGTAGGTTGTAAAAAACGCCTAGATGTGTTTGTGTTCAGCCTCAAGGATCATTTGATTCCTGTTATTGTTGAGTAACCGTTTTACACTTGATCAAGTAGAATTGGGGCTGTTAATTGTGTATGTAATTGTTATAGTGAAGATGATGATGAAGAAAACCTTGTTACAATAACAATTATTGTTTGATTAATTCCGCTGCATATTGTTGTCTTTGTTATTGTTATCCCTAGATGAGATCTAACAAATCTCGAGCTATAAACGATTCTACAAGTGGTATCAGAGCCTTGGTTCTGAAACTTTGATCTAGAAGAAACTTACAGAAGAACTCTTTACTCACAAGGAAGATATGGATCTTGAAACTACTCAAACCTCTACTACTGCAAAATTGCCCATTCTTAAACAGGGTGATTATGACATGTGGAGGCTCAAAATTGAACAATACCTTCAGATTCAAGACTATTCTCTATGGGATGTCATAGAGAATGGAAACTCAATCAAACCTGTTGCTAAATCAACAACAGTTGATGATGTCACAACTACTGTAATACCAGGTCCTGTAACTGCTGATGAGAAGATCCAAAAGAAGAATGATGTGAAGGCAAGAAGTATGCTGCTGATGGCACTTTCCAATGAACATCTGATGACCTTCAATCAGTACAAGGATGCCAAAACCTTGTTTGCTGCTATAACAACAAGGTTTGGAGGTAATTAAGCTACTAAGAAGACTCAGAAGACTCTTCTGAAGCAAATTTATGAGAACTTTAGTGCTCCAAGCACAGAGTCTATTGATTCTATTTTTAATAGACTTCATAAATTGTAAGTCAACTGGCTGTCTTAGGTGAAACTAAGACACAAGAAGATCTCAATTTGAAGTTTTTGAGAAGTCTGCCTTCTGAGTGGAATACTCATGTTGTGGTCTGGAGGAATAAGCCTGATCTAGACACAATGAGTCTTGATGATCTTTACAACAATTTTAAGATCGTTGAACAAGAGGTTAAGAGAACTACAAGCTCAAGTTCAAGTTCAAGTTCTCAAAACATGGCCTTTGTGTCATCTCCCAGCCCTAGCAGTACTGGTGAAGTTAATACTGCTCGTGGAGTTAGTACTGCTAACACTCCAGTTAGTACTGCTAGCACTCAAACTAGTACTGCTACCTTAAGTGATGCTACTGTATATGCATTCTTGGCCAATCAATCAAATGGGTCTCAGCTTGTACATGAAGACCGTGAACAAATCCATGAAGATGACTTAGAAAAAATGGATTTAAAGTGGCAGTTAGCACTATTGAGCATGAGGGCAAGGAGGTTTTTACAGAATACTGGTAAGAAGATCACTATCAATGGCAGTGACACTGCTGGATATGACAAGTCCAAGGTAGAGTGTTACAACTGTCATAAGTTGGGATACTTTGCAAGGGAGTGCAGAGGGCCTAGGAACCAAGACAATAGAAGAAGGAGTCAAGAAAGCAAAGGATCCAGGAACCAAGAGAGCACCAGAAAGACTGTGAACTTGGAAGAAACTTCTTCCAAAGATATGGTGGATATTGATGGGCTTGGTTTTGACTGGAGCTTTATGGCAGAAGAGGAAGCCCCTACAAACATGGCTCTAATGGCTCTTTCAGATTCTGAGGTATATACTAACAAAACTTGTTCAAAAACCTGTTTAAAAAGCTTTGAAACTCTCAAAACTCAGTATGATGATTTAAGAATAGAGTTTAATCAATTTGAGTTCAATTTAGCTAATTATAAAAGAGGCTTAGCTGTTGTAGAAGAGCAACTAGTCTTTTATAAAAAGAATGAGACTATCTTCACTGCGGATATTGCTATTTTAAAAAGAGATATCTCATACAAAGACTCAGAAATAAGTGTGCTTAAACATGAGTTAGAAAAGCTTAACCTAGAAAATGAAAACATTCAGGTTGATATAGAGAGATTTGGACAGTCCTCTAAGAGTGTAGAAAAGATCATACAGAGTCAGGTTATTGACAAACTCAAGAAAGGTGTAGGATATGTTAGGAACATGTTTTAAATAATTACAAGTCTTGTTCATTTATAATGTTGCACGTTTATAAGGACTATATTGTTTGTATTTATGGACCGGTCCATTAGTAGTCCATGGACCGGTCACATTAGTAAATTTATTCTAGTCACATGCAAGGGAATATTCTTAGAATTATTCCCCCTCCCATTGCCTATAAATACAAGGCATGGGATGCATTCTCATTGTTGGTTTTCATGTAATATTGCGAAAGCTCTGCTCGAGTAACATTTGATTAATTGAAAGCCTTACATTTCTCTTCTTATTCTCTTCTCTTATTTAGTTTGCTTATTAGCTTATTTCATCTCATACGTAGCTTTATCTATTGTAGTAGTACGAGTTCTAATTTGTCTTATCGAGTGTGTGTTTGAGATTTAAACATGACCAACAAGTGGTATCATACGCCAAGGGATAATTAGGATCGTGTGTTTGAATCATTAGTAGTGTTAATTACGTTGGTTTTATAGTTATCGAAAAGTTTTGTTCACATCTTAACGTGCAAACTCTCGTTTTTTGTTGAAAATAGCTTTGATTTCGTCAAAATTTCACTAATCTTCATCATTTTTCATATTTTTCTACGTTAAAAAGCTTAATCTTCATTAAATCTTTTGATTACTAATCGTTTAAGGTAAAAAACAATCGGGTTTATTGGTTATTTAGACGATTTGGTGTAATCCGTATTATTAGCGTATTGGAAAAGTTGATGAAAAGTGATAGTTTTGGTTTCTGAGCGAACTTCGACAAGTTAGGGTTTCATCGCATTTGAAGGGTTTCATCGCATTTGGCAATCCAGATAACTAAGGGTTTTATCGCAGTTCGAATCAAGATAAGTTAGGGTTTCATCGCATTTGGGAGATCTTCAATTATCGCATTTGGGACTCAGTATTGGACTTTCTTGTATTAGAAAGTAGTAATACTTCGACTTGGTTGCTTCTCTTCTCTTGTACAAGAGTTGAGAATTATCGAACTTGGATTTGTGATAAATCTATCGCATTTGCCATAAATCATCGCAGTTGGATATCTTATCTTATCGTTGTTTGATATCTTATCGCATTTAGCAATAACTTATCGCACTTTAAGATAACATATTTTAATTGTCATTATTTATCGCACTTTATAGTTTTATCGCATTTTCTACTTTCGTTATCGCTATTGAAGGTTATCGCACTTGGTATAGTGTCGTTATCGCACTTGGTGAACTGACCTTATCGCACTTGGTGAACTGTCATTATCGCACTTGGTTATCGCACTTGGTGAACTGTCTTATCGCATTTGGACAAAATCCTTAGATTTCTAAACCAACTTAACATATCTCATCAACACATATCTTAATTATCTTAAAAGATCCAGATATGTCTCAACCACCTCATTTCAATTACTACTACCAGCTACAGCAACATCCACAACAAAAGCAATTTCATCCTCAATATCAACAACAACAAGCATTCGTACAACAACATCAATTTCTCTCTCCACCACAAGTGTCCCCACAACAAATCATGCAACAGAATCAACAACTGCAGAATTATTCATCCTACTCCAGGGAACCTCATTGGTTTAACAAGATGTGTGAGGCAATTAGTAGTCAGCAATCACGTCATGAAGCTGGAAGTCAAGAAACTCCACCAATGCTAACTCCGGGTAACTACGTGCAGTGGGCTAGTAGATTCCTAAGATTCGTTGAACTCAAAAAACCTCATGGTCAATACCTCAAGAAAGTCATTGAAGAAGGACCCTATCCTATTCCAGCTACTGTTGTTCCAGCAACTTCAGAGAGAGAAGAAACAACCACTCCCACTCCTGTTGCCAACTACACAACTGAGCAAACATTACAACAAGAAGCAAACCAATTGGCCATGTCTTTCATACTTCAAGGAATTCCCAATCCTATCTACCGAAGTATTGATGCTCAAAAGACAGCCAAAGATATGTGGGAACATGTTCATCTTCTCATGGAAGGAACAGAGTTAAACCAAGAAGATCTTGAGTCCAAGTTATATATGGAGTACACTCACTTCATCATGGAACCAGGGGAGACCATTGAATCTTACTACCACCGTTTCACCAACATTATCAATGACCTTGATCGTCATGATATAAAGTTACCAAAGATTGCTGTCAATTCCAAATTCCTTGGATGTCTTGGTCCTGAATGGCAAAAATATGCAACTTTTGTGAGGCAGACAAAGAAAATTGGTGATGTCAAATATGGACTCATGTATGATTACCTCAGACAACATCAATCAGAAGTGGATAAAGAAATTGCAGCACGAGGAGGCTTCACACCAGCACCAACATCAAACTCACTTGCTCTCATTGCTCAATCTAACTTCTCTTTACCACAACAGGAATTTGGACACTCATCTTTTCAACCAACCATTCCACCCCAACCTCATAACCAAATCATTTCCTATGAAGCACCACAACAATACTCTGATAACCAGATGGTTCCATACAACAACACCGATTCAGTAATGTACTCAAATGCAGATTATGATGAAGAAGAGGATGCTTTCAACTCACTGAATGAAGCATTTGGATTGATTGCTAAAGCATTTGGCAGATTCACCAAATCCAACAACCGTCTTCGATCATCATCTAATACCAGAAATCAGGCAGTTGTTAATGATGGCAGAGTAGAAATTCAAAACAGGTCTTCAGGCAGATATGGTTCGGGAAATCGTGGATATGGTACTCAACGGGTTCAGTCAGGAGGAAATAGGTTCAATACTACAGGGGCAAACAGAAACAATATGGGGAATGATCAGAGAGGAAATCCGAATGTTGGGAATGTTCAGAGAGGCATTGCAAATACGTCTATCACATGTTACAACTGTGGGGGGAACGGTCACATGGCTAATGCTTGTCCGAAGCCACGAACAATGGGCAGTGCTTATCACAAAGAGGCTCTTCTGATGGCACTCAAAGATGAAAAGGCTGCTGGAAGGTTGACTCAGAATGATCAAAGTTTTATGGCTAATGTGGAATCAGATGCTGAAATGGAGGATCTAGAGGCAAATGCTGCAGTCATGCTTATGGCTAATATGCAAGAAATGAATATGTCCGAGTCAGGCCCGGTCTATGATACCGATGGTCTTTCTCAGGTACCGGATCCTACATGTCTCATCCATGAAATTGCTTTACCAGCTGCATCTTCATCTACAAATGAAACGTTTGATCAACATGATTCATTCTCATCCCCATTCGATGATCAAATCAACACGGTTGTATCATTTGATGATGATAATACCGTTGTTTCATTTGATGATCCCATTGATGATGACAATTGTGATCATCTTGATCAAACAGATCCTTTGACTGATCAAGATTCGGAATTACAGGCCTTGTTATTGACCACCCAGTCACAAATAGAAAAATGCAATGACATCAATCAGAAGCTCAAAGATAAAATTGCATTGTTAACAAAGGATAATGAGTGCTACCAACTACAACTTTCGGGTTATCTAAAACAAGATAAACGTGAAAAAGGTTTTGAAATAGCTTTTCAACAAGAATATGTAAAGGTTCAAAATTTAGAAAGTCAAGTTCGTGAGCTAACCGTTGCCAAAGCTGAGCTTCTCTCTCAAAAAGAAAAGGATCAATTTGAATTCAAAAAACAAATTGATACTTTAACTTCTGAGTTGTTAAAAACTCAATTTGAGCTTTCAACTTCTCAGCAGGATCTTCTTGAAGAAAAGCAAGCCACTAGGAAACGTGTTGACTCATATCTTGATCAAATTCTGGATTTGGAAACCAAACTCAAGGAATTTCAAAACGTTGTGTATAAAACGGGTAATTCTGTAACACAAATTCAAAAAAATGTTGTGAAACCGAGTCCTAAAGGAGTAAGTTTTGCACTTGGAAGTGACACACCCCGTAATTTACACAAAGCACTCAAAGACAATCCCAAGTTATACAATGCAACATTTCTGTTAGATGATACCTTTCAACGTGTTGTTATGTATTCTGTTGATGAAGAAACTGATTTTCTTGCAAACAAGATTGAGGGTCGATCAGATTCACAACCAAAATTTTCAAAGATACATTATGATTATAATGCACGACCTCATTTGAGCAAATCATTTGTTCCTCCTAAGGACCATCCAGAACAAACGTTAACATACACAAACATAAGTGCTACTTCGTCTATAACTTCTGTCCCCACGACTGCTGTACATTTCAAAGATTGTCTGACAGAGGATCTTGCTGATCCACAAATGCCTCCAAAATGTCGGGTTCTTCGATATTTTAAGACATTTATGGATGACATTTCTCTTTTGGAGAATGAAATTGAGTTTAGTTCTCAAATTCCTGTCTCTTCTTTTCTTTCTCCTGTTCAAAAAGAAAAGAAAGAGATTCTTCAAAAGAAAATTCTTCCTCATGTCAGAAATCTGAAGAAATGCGCCACAAAATGGGAAGAGGAGTTACAAACGGAAGTAGCATCTATGCAAACCATTTTTAAAGCTAAAGATGACAAGGTTCAACGTCAAAAACTTCAAAGGAAATTTTTAGCAAAAGAAAATGATCGACTCTTGGAAAAGGTTTTGTGTTATGACGTGGTGTCTATGATTATGAATTCGCTCTATGAATCTGGTAATGCTTTACTTGTGAATGATCATGCTGTGGATAGTAAGATGTTGCGTATGGAGATTGATAATCTGGTACATGAGAATGAGATTCTTCGACAGATCAACAATGATGTGGAAAACAAAGTTTTTAATCTTCAACAAAGGCTTGACTGGTGTCAAAAACGGAGTGCTGAATTTGAACTTAAATTTCAACATCTGATAGAATCTTTATCATTTCAAAACAGTCATATTCCTGAAAAGTTTAAGGAAACAAAAGCTTTCTTAAGAATTAAATTGTTTGAAAATGAAAAGGAACTGGATGAAATTCTTCAAAACCGAAATGACACAGTCCGCCTCAATCGAAAATTAGATTCACAAAATCAAGAGTTCCAACACATCATTATTGATTTGAAGAAGAAAATCAGAGTTTTAGACACAGGCAAAACAAATACTCATAAGATTGCCCCAGGGATGTATGTAGTGGACAAAGAACATACCCAAGCATCTGATGTAACCACTAATTCAGCTACTTGTACTTCCACAGGACTAGAAACCACACCTAAGGTAAGCCATTCCAAGACTCACAAGAAACAGAGGAAGAATAGAGTCAAGAAACCTAGGCAGGAGTTATCTAAGTTTGAAGAAGTTCCAGCTAGTAGTTTGAATAAGACAAATGTAACATCCGGAATAGAATTGCACTTATCTGAGTCTAGTTCTAAGATTGATGTAACAAATGATAAATCTTTAAATATTAATGAAGATGTTTTGGTTGATGCTACTTGTGTTTTTTGTCGAAATAGCATATTATCTGGTGATCATACAAAATGTGTTGCTAAAACTTTGCTGACTAAGAGAAAGAAACGAACTAGTGGCGCTTCCTCTAGGCTTAAAACCAGTGCAAAGTCCATTTTAGGAATGCCCCCACTAGATGTTTCTGAGAAGAATATGGACAAGCCCAAATCCAAGACTACAAAGTCACCTAGTGCATACATTAGGAAAAAGGCAGAGACTAGTTGGACCTGGCAACGTTGGTTACAGCACACTTTTGGTTTTAAATGGTTACCTAAAGTACTAACCTCTTGTGTTACTAACCCAACGGATCCAACCGTTATCAAATCTCCACCTGTTTCCAATGTTTGTGATGCAGGTGATTCAAATCGTCCTTTGGATTGTTGATAGCGGGTGCTCCCGACACATGACCGGCAATCTCAAACTTCTTCAAAACTTTATTGCTAAGTTTATCGGAACGGTCAGATTCGGGAATGATCACTTCGCTGCAATTATGGGCTATGGGGATTACATTAATGGGAACATCGAAATCAGCCGTGTGTATTATGTTGAAGGCCTTGGTCATAATTTATTCTCCGTGGGACAATTCTGCGATGGAGACTTGGAAGTAGCATTCAGGGAGAAAACTTGCTTTATTCGTGATCTTCAAGGCAACGACCTCATGAAAGGAAAACACGGAACCAGTCTGTATACTATCTCCCTTGAAGGCATGACAGCGTCTACTCCTATTTGTTTACTCTCCAAGGCTCATCCCACAAAGGCTTGGTTATGGCACAAAAGATTGTCTCATCTCAATTTTAAAACCATCACTGACCTTGCCAAGAAGAAATTAGTTGACGGTTTACCAAAATTCAGATATGCCAAGGATCACTTGTGTTCTGCGTGTGAACAAGGGAAAAGTCACCGTGCTCATTTTCCTCCCAAAACAGAACACAACACAGACCATGTCCTACAACTGCTTCATATGGATTTGTGTGGTCCGATGCGAGTTCAGAGTATTAACGGGAAGAAGTATATTCTGGTAATAGTGGATGACTACTCACGATGGACTTGGGTCTATTTTCTTCGGACTAAAGATCAAGTTCCTTCTATCCTCACCACGTTTCTCACAAAGATTCAAGTTCAAGTCCGCAACACCGTCCGCATCATCAGAACAGACAACGGAACTGAATTTAAGAATCAAATCATTCGGGAATTCATTGAGAAACATGGTATTGTTCATCAGACTTCAATAGCTCGTACTCCAGAACAAAATGGTGTAGTTGAAAGACGAAACCGTACGCTCGTGGAAACAGCTCGAACTATGTTGATCAATGCTCAATTACCGGATTATCTTTGGGCTGAAGCTGTCAATACTGCTTGTTATACTCAGAATCGTGCCATGATCAACAAAAGACAACACAGCAAACACCATATGAGCTTATACAAGGAAGAAAACCAAACATCAACTATTTTCACGTCTTTGGAGCATTGTGTTATCCGAAGAATGATAAAGATGATCTTGGTAAACTTAAGGCTAAAGCAGATATTGGGATATTTGTAGGATACTGTGAGAACTCCAAGGGATACAGAATTTGGAATCGTCGGACTGGGGAAATTCAAGAAACCATACACGCTAATTTTGATGAACTCACTGAGATGGCTTCTGAGCAAGACCGCTTGGAATCCGCACACAACCGTCTTAACTTCCCTGAATCTTCGGCTGCACCCCTACCTTTCAACAGGAAGGATCTGGAAGATTTGTTTGCACCAATGTTCGATGATGTTCGTGTTACTAGTGCATCAGATGCTTCCACCAGTTCCGCTGCTCAACAACTCTCACATCAAGCACCTGATCCATCAGCATCTACATCTACAGTAGTTGCTACCGATGCACCACAACCTGAACCATCATCATCAATGGAGAAAACACCTCAGCCAGCAGTTGAAGATTCATCCCCCATTTCTAACAATGTTCCAACACCATCAGGATATGACGGGAACGCATTCTTTAATCCATTTGCTCCCCCACCAACCATTCCAGATACCGGAGAATCATCTTCGAGCAATATGGACCCGTCATATCATCACAACAACATTCAACACTACCCATCTACTCATAAATGGACAAGGGATCATCCGTTAGTTAATGTGATTGGCAATCCAGATAAAACAGTTATGACACGACAGAAACTCCACACAGATGGTGAAACCTGCATTTATGCTCTCACCGTTTGTCAAGCTGAACCAAAAAATATCAAAGAGGCCATGACTTACGACAATTGGATTGAATCAATGCAAGAGGAGTTGGATCAGTTCAAAAGATTGGAAGTCTGGGAACTCGTTGAAAAACCAGATGGAGTTTATGTTGTGGGTTTAAAATGGATTTGGAAAAATAAGCTGGATGCAGAAGGAACGGTTATTCGTAACAAGTCTCGGTTGGTTGCTAAAGGGTATAGCCAAGAAGAGGGAATTGATTTCGAGGAATCTTTTGCTCCAGTGGCTAGGCTTGAGGCAGTGCGAATGTTTCTGGCGTACGCAGCTCATAAGAACATCACAGTTTACCAAATGGACGTGAAGACAGCATTTTTGAACGGACAACTTCGTGAAGAGGTGTATGTTTCACAACCAGAGGGCTTCATCGATCCAGAACATCCACAACACATTTACAGGCTTAAGAAAGCTCTCTACGGCCTTAAACAAGCCCCGAGGGCATGGTACGATAAACTTGCTGCATTCTTGCTTGCTAATCATTTTACTAAAGGATCTGTGGACCCGACTCTGTTTATACAAAAACACGGGGAGGACATTCTCATCGTACAAATTTATGTGGATGACATCATTTTTGGGTCTACCCATAAAAAGTACTCAAATGCTTTTGCAAAACTTATGAAACAAAACTTTGAGATGTCCATGATCGGTGAATTAAATTTTTTCCTAGGATTACAAGTTCACCAATTACCTCGTGGTATATTCTTGAGTCAGTCCAAATATGCACAAGAGATATTAAAAAAGCATGGCATGACAACTAGTGACACCTATAACACCCCAATGTCCTCCTCATCCCCGAAGCTAGATGCTGACATACATGGGAAACCCACTGATCCTACAAATTATCGTAGTATAATTGGGTCTCTCATGTATCTCACTGCTAGCAGACCGGATGTTGTATTTGCCACATACCTGTGTTCACGCTATCAGTCTAACCCAACAGAAAGACATTTATCTGCTGTTAAAAGAATCCTTAGATACATCAAGGGAACCATTCATTTGGGGATCTGGTATCCAAAGGATTCTGGTTTTGCACTAACTGCTTTTTCAGATGCGGATCATGCGGGATGTATTGATACAAAAAAGAGTACATCTGGTGGTGTTCAATTCCTCGGTGATAAGCTGGTGTCCTGGCAGTCCAAGAAGCAAGATTGTACGTCTCTCTCATCCACGGAATCAGAGTATGTAGCCATGTCTGCCTGTTGTGCTCAAATCATTTGGATGCGATCACAACTGATGGATTATGGTTACATATTCAACAAAATTCCAATGTACTGTGACTCCAAAAGTGCTATCGCTATCTCGTGCAACACAGTCCAACATTCCAAGTCCAAACACATCGCTCTCAGATATCACTTCATCAAGGAGCATGTGGAGCAGGGTACTGTTGAGTTGTATTTCGTGGGAACGGAACTCCAATTGGCGGATCTTTTCACGAAAGCCTTACCTCATGATCGTTTTGTGAAATTGGTTCACCAAATTGGAATGCGATGTTTGACTCCTCAAGAATTGACAAATTTTCTCCAAAACAAATAAATGAGTCAAATATCCAAACTATCTTTGTAAAATATATATATAAAAAAAAAAAAAAATGCAAGTACAAACCCTTATCCAACACTTTGTTCATTTTTTTAATATCACTAATTATTTTTGAACACGTGTTGAGGGGGAGACATAATTTTTCCAAAGTTTTAAAATTGTACTTGCATATTCTCAGAAATTGTTGCTATGGTGATAAGTTTTTTTTTTTTTTTTTTTTTTTTTTTTTTTTTTTTTTTTTTTTTTTTTGTGCCTTAAATGTCAAAATAATGAGACTAAGTGTTAGCTTGATGGTGGTTTAGGACTAGGATTTCAAAGATACTAAGGTTAAGGGACTAGAATTGTTATAATTGCAAAAGTTAAATGATAGATATTTAAAGTCTAGGAATTTAATTGTCGCAGTTATTACACTGCTAAATCCACCAACCGCATTCAATACACTTCACCCACCATCATCGACGGCTAACAATCAATCTTCATATCCGGTCAAGATTTTTGCATTTTGTGAGTGATCTTATGATTATTATGTGATTATAAATGATGGTTTTGAACAGATTCTTGATCCAACGGCTAGAACAATCAAAATTGTAAAATTTAGTTCTATGGTTTGCGTTAAATTGGGGATTCATGAATAAGAGTGTTTTTGTGTAAAACAATTGTACGATAATGTTGATACATTATTTAGGAACCTTTATTGTATGCTTAATTATACCCAAACACTATAAATCATTCAAATTGAATTTTAGGGTTTAAGCGTCAATTTGGGGAAAACCATGTTTAAGCGTTATTGTGTAATGTGTTTACTGGAATGTTGTTGTTTGATGTTTAATTGAATGTTGGCATGCTTGATTTGTACCCAGAAAACATTGTAAGTGAATCGATTGAATTTTAGGGTTTATGAAGAACATAGACACTAGCAGTTTGATCTATGCGTATTTGTGGTTCATTTTTGTTATAACTTAGCCAAAATGCCCATAATAGTCATTCAAATTGTTTGTGAAAATCTGTGGACACAAATCATGAGTTATAATAAAGATTTAAGCGTATGTTCATCAACAAATATGTTCGTAAACTCTTGTACAAGAGTTTATCAAAGTTGGCCAAAATTATCGCAGTTGGGATAATTATCGCAGTTGAGATACTTATCGCAGTTAAGATAATTATCGCAGTTGAGATTCTTATCTTGATTGATTTAATTATCTTGATTGACATAACTATCGCAGTTGGATAATTATCGCAGTTGGGCTAATTATCGCAGTTGGGCTAATTATCGCAGTTGGGATGATTATCGCAGTTGAGATGATTATCGCAGTTGGATAATTATTGCAATTAAGATACTTATCTTGATTGAATAATTATCGCAGTTGTCATAATTATCGCAGTTGACAATAATTATCGCAGTTGACAATAATTATCGCAGTTGACATAATTTATCGCAGTTGTGATCTGATATAAAATTTTGATCAATTTATTTAGGTATATCCTTTATACTTATCAAAATTAATCAAATTTTATAGAACTTGGCTAGCTTTTGATAAATTCTTTGACCAAGCATGTTCCAACCAATCATAAATACAATAAGGCACTATGTATTGTTGTTTCAAAGCTAACAATTTTTCTAACAAACATGCACTCTGTATATTTGTATATGATTGTTGATTCAGAAACATCAATGGCAACTTCACAACAACAACCTCTTCCTGCTCTCACCAAAGAAGAAGTCTTTCCTCGTGGGTATACTCTGGAAATTGGGAAGAACAATTCACGGGTAGAATTGGACAAGATCAAGTGTTCCGACTCCAGTTGCCAGATTGCTGTAGAGATTCTCAAAGCTCACAAATGCAGGGATCTTCTTGACAGCTCAGACACCATTCCAGAGCTATATATTCATCAATTCTGGGATACCTTCACAAGAAGCAATGATGACAAGTATTTTACTTGTACACTGGATCGGAAGAAAATCAGAGTCACACCTGCTACACTCAGAAAAGCCTTAAAACTTCCAGAGGCACCTGAAGCTTCTAACCGATTCCACCCAACACCTTCAGAGTCTGAGGTCATGCAATTCCTGGAAGACATTGGTTATGATGTTCAACCTGATACACAATTAACCACAATCTCCAAGGTCAATGCTAGATACATTCCTCAACCCTGGAGGACTATCTTCTTCATCATAACTCATTCAATAACTGGAAGAGATAGTGGGTTTGAGCATCCAAGACTGTCTCATCTTCAAGTCTTATGGGGATTCCTAAACCAAGAACCTATTGACTTTGCTGCTCTCATCTGGGAAGACATTATGTACTTAATGCGAAAAGCATCCAAGAAAATTCCATTTGTACGATACACCAAAGTTCTTATCAACTATCTACTTGATCAACATGAAGACCTTGATAAGCGTCCTACAGATCAAGAAGTTCATGAGTACAGCATGGATAAAACATTGATCAAAGTTTATTTCCCAAAAGAAAGCACGCGAAAGCAAGGTGCAAGGTTGCCAGAATTTTTGATGCCTGATGAGGTCAAAGAAACAAAAGCTTATCATGATTACGACCAAGCATACCGTGAACGTCGTGTGGGTCTTGCCAAGATGATTGAAGAATCTGGATCTTCAAAGACTCATTCAAAAGGTAAGACTAAGACAGGAAGTGCCTCAAGTGTCTCTAAACCAAAAGAAAAACATCCAAGAACAACATTCATCAAGAGGAGAGTACCCAGTAAACCACAGCCAAAACCTGAACCGAATAGAATCGTTGATGAAGATACAGAATCTAACTCTGAATCATCTGAATCCGAAGAAGAACATGTCTTTATGATTGAAGAAGAGGCTGAACTTCACAATAAGATCTCTCATGAGAATGCACAAAAGCAGAGTCTCAAATCACTTAAAGAAGATGAAGAGCGTAGAGCAAGGAAAGTTTTGGAACAACAGATGGAGTATGAAAGAACACATGGAGTTGGAGGATCACAAACTGATCCTAAAGCAGCTTTGACCCAAGATGATCCGGTTAATCAACCCGGAGGGTCTGGAGCTGAATCAACAAAGGTCTCTTCACAGCAAACAAGTTCGGTTAATCAACCCGACTTGGGAGCACCAACTCAGGAGGAGAAGGAAAAAGATCAGGATAGCAACATTGTTTTATCTGACAAGGATATTTCTGATTCTATGTTTGACGACAATCCCGAGGAACAAACACGCAACAATGATACAGATGATTGGAACATAGAAGACGAAAAAGACATTCTGGGAGACAAAGCAACTAAAGCAGCCAAGGATCTTGAGGAAGAGGCTAAACAAGAGGAAGAAAGGAAACGTAAGGAGGATGCTCAAGCTAACCTGGAAGCAGATAGCTACCTTCGTTCTCATACTCCAACACCTCCTCCTTCCCCTCCAAAGGACACAACTGAATCTAAACTGGCTATGGTCGTTCATAACCCACAACAACAGCAAGAACAACCACCAGTTCAGCCCTCGTCTGCTTCTTCACCCAAGACACCTCCTGGGTCACCACCTAAGAATCCAACACCTCCACCCTCACCTCAAAAGGAATCAACTGCTAAATCTGATGAACCAATCCCTTCTCTCACTCCATCATCTTCGAGATCTTCATCACCAAAATCAAAATCAAAAGCAACTATTTCTGAAGATATTCATAAGGCCTACAAAGGAAAGAGCAAGAGAAGAATCGTCCATGTAACAAAAGTTGAAGTTGTGTCTCCTGCCGTAAAGAAACTTAAAAAGGCAGTAAAGAGAGCACAAGCACAACGAGACAACCAAGCTACAACAAAATTGGCTGAAATGGAAAGCTTGGTCAAGAAGTTGTCTCAACAAATGGAAGAGATGCAGGAAAGCAAGAAGAAGATAGATGAATTCCTCGGTTTCAATATCAAAGATCATATGACACGCAAGACAAAGAAATTTGTTAAGCAATTTCTTCCTGATCTTCAACAAAACATAAATGAACATATCGATTCACAACTTGAAGAAAAGATCAAAGAAGCCGTCTCTTCTTCTTCTCAAACAAAACCACTTCCAGATCTCACCACTGAATATATCGAGCTTGTGCTTCTCGACAGACTCTTTGAAATCACCTCTCCTTCTCAAGAAGAAATCAACCTGATCGCAGCTCTTCAAGCACATATTGAGAAGAAATCATGCAAGGAAGCTGCTGACAAAGGAAAACGCATTCGAGAGGATGATGAGGATGATCAGGACCCTAAACCCGAACAAAAGAAACACAAAGGCGGGTCAGGGATCCATATTCAGGAGCCAACTGGACATAAACCAACATCTCTACCTCCAAAACATCAATCCTCTGGTCCCACTGAAACCGAACATCACCATGAGCAGTTTACAACTGAAGATGTGGAATTCCAACCACACGATGATCAACCTCTTTCACCATCATCATCACCAAAACCAAAGCCATCCAAGTCCAAGCCCTCCCACAGCAAAAAGTCATCTACTGGACCAGCTGTTGTCACATGGCTGGATAATGATACGGATGAGCTAGGAAATGACTGGTTCGATCATCTAGCGAGTGCTCAAGTTCAGACAGACGAAGCTTCCCGAGTTGAAGACAGCACCTTTGCTGTTACTCAAGAAATTAAAAGAAGTCTTAACATTAAGAAGATGACCAAAAGGGAACTCCGTCGGATCAAGAACGATGCTTTCCTTCTTCTTAAAGATAAATCCAACAGCGCAGCAGAGCTTGAATATCACCTTGAAAACATTGCACGTGCAATGTCAAGTGACTTCGACTGGGCTAGTCCAGAAGTCGTCAGGAAAGTTGGCAAGAATAAACCATTCATCACTGATTGGACTAAGCCACTGTCCGTGATTCGAAGATCTCATCACTCGGAAATTCCTTTCCAAATATTCTTCAACAAAGATCTGGAACTTCTAAAGAATGGAGCTCAAGGAACGACAAAGTACGCTACATCAATCACTTTCACACCAGCTGCTCATTACACACAATCAGCTATTGAAGAGGCAGCTATTAACAGACATCTGTTTGTTAAAAGGCTAGTCAAATATGATCGTAATGCAGAGTTGGGGATTCATCACTGGTACTCTAAACGACAAAGCTGGTACAAGTACAAACTTGCTCTCCAGAAATCCCGAGAACCAGTTTACAGTGATCTCAGAATAATGGCCGTCATCAGTGTGAGTGGATCCAGAAGATGCGATTATATATTTCTAGAAGAGATCACAGTAAAAAGAATCGACAACAATCTCTACACATTCTCAGAGGCGGATTTTCCTGATTTAAATCTGAATGATATCGAAGACATGTATCTGATGAAGGTCCAAGGCAAATTGCAGCATCTGACCAACGAGCTTCGATATGCACTCAGTACTTCCCTCTGTCATTACATCAGGAGAACCATCATCAAAGAATGTGTAGAAGATCTCCAGCTTGGTGTTGAAAGTTATCAGACTCAGCTTAACCTTGTTGAACCACAATTCC
This sequence comes from Artemisia tridentata subsp. tridentata, assembly GCA_021014915.2. Lineage (NCBI taxonomy): Eukaryota > Viridiplantae > Streptophyta > Magnoliopsida > Asterales > Asteraceae > Artemisia > Artemisia tridentata. The sequence goes on from CP139504.1 coordinate 124,524,489, forward strand.
TTCTGAACAGCAAAAAGGACCCTCAGTACACCATGCTACATAGTCCAGTCTTCGGGTTCGTCTACAGAAGCACAACAGATTTTCACCGTTTCATGGCATTCAATGAAATTCATAAGTTCTGTGACGACACCCTAAAGAGTGTACGTGATGGGTTAGCTAATAGAGTTCGAGATTCGGCATTGGGTAAATCAAGAAGATGGAATTCGAAGGAGCTGCGACAAGTCAAGGAATTTATTCGGAAGATGGAAGAACGGTTATACCATCGGGATCAGATGAGGAGGCTAGAAAGCTATGTTGGGGGTCGTCCACCGTTCACTATCAGACTATTTCAGCGGACTGACCCAGTGTTCACAACTTTTGGCAAAGGCGGATGATGTAAGAATATAGTATCATTATACATTATTCATTTCTCATTATTCCTTCACATTGGCCTGTACATTACGGCTTGTGCACACATAACAGTGTACAACCCGGACCTCAAAGAAAGGATCCTGAGGTACGCTTCAGTGCCTCAATCCTGAAAAAGGAGCGAAAGCTTCTTACTTATGAGCAGAATTAAAACCAGAATGTTTTCCAAAGTTTTTCAAACATTCTGCTCCTAAGGACAAATATTCCCTTGTTAAGGGGGAGTATTTGAAAATATAATCTTTGTTCAAAGAATTCTAAATGTTCTTGAAATTCTTCCCTAAAACTCAAAAACAACATATTTTAATCATAAACGTTTTCCAAAAACATCATGAGTATGCTATTTTTGAGGGGGAGAAGAAAAAGATGATTAAAATATGATGTCTCAATTGCTGGAATTTCGTGTGCTCAAACTCAGAATTGACCCTCGAATTGACGAATAGGAAAGTCAGTAGTCGAAAGGACATGTCCCGGACGGGTAATAATTTCAAGCCAGTTTAACTGGTGATGTAAGCGTGTCTCGCAAAGGATGTGTCTGAGTAGAATGTACCGATTTCGAGCGATAATCTTTGAATCTGATCTGGACGGGTAATAATTTCAAGCCAGTCTAACTGGTGATGTAAGCGTGCCTCGCAACGATCAGGTTCATTGAAAGTCAATCAATTCAAAAGTGCCAACTCTTTCCGGCATGTGCAAATTTCAAAATTTAATACTTATGAGCACATGTTAAGGGGGAGTATTTATGAAAATCATCAAACTCTCAAGGTGTCAACAAAATGTCTTTACAATTATCGACACTTTGAGAGATTTTCAATGGTTTGGTTTATGGCATCATTAGGATAGTCATGGAGTTATAAGGTGACTAAGGTTAGGGAAAACCGTCCTATGATCCGCCAGAGCCGGAGGGATCTACCCAAGGACAATACCAATAGTTTAGAACTAGAAAGTCCTAGGTATGATATAAAAAAGGAGAAAATGAATGAACGGAGAAAGAAGGGGTTGAAGAATTAAAAAGAAAAGTAAAGAATAGGGTGAAAAGAAATAGCCCTCCATTTGTTCAACCTTAGGGCAGACACCGGGTTCAATTCATAATCTACTGGTTGATGAGCATCACCGGTATTGAAGACTAAAGACGTCATGGACCCAGTGACGCACTAAAAAACCTTCTAAGCCACTCAAGTGTCTCTCAAAAGACATTTGTTTCATTCACACGGAGAACCCTTCATAATCTATCGACCTCTCATTACGAGAGTGTTGATATTGAAAAGGTGGCAATCTGCTCCATGCCTCCGATGACCAAAAAAATGTGCACTAATTGAGTCTAGAGCCATGAGATTCATCAAAGATCTCTTAGGTACACTTAGTATTACTCTGCTGTTCTACATCATGGGCAGCGGATGTAAAATTAAGAAAGTGTCCTTCGCAGATCTCAGCAATCTGCCAAGAACATTCATGAGAGAAGTCACAATTGTGATTATCAATGATTGAATGGAAATCCTGCCAGAGCAACATCAAACAACTCTGTCAGCAGGTCACTTCGGTAACTCCTTGTGGGTTACGCTTAGTGTTTGCTCCAAACGGTCTACAGTCGTGGGGTGATCTCCAGCGACTCACTGAATCGTGGGTGCACTTCGGTGTGTCCGTGTAATCCCTTTCGGGGGAATCCGGTTCAGAACGGTCTGGGTTAGGATTTGAGAAAGTCTTCACACTATGCTGTTGAGGAACTCAAGTCTGAGCCTGTAAGTACCGGTTGGTTCGTGCTGTTGCTGCTATTGCTACTGCTGCTGCTGAGGAGCTGGAGTTCGACCATCAAGACTCCATCATGTTCATATCTTGAAGAAATGTTCTCTCAAAGACTCAGTAACATCGAAAGTTCAACATATGATATAGTAAAGTCAAAAGTTCAAGCACATCAACCTTTCTCAAGTTTTAAGATTGAAAAGAGAGAACAAGTTGCAGTAAAAAGTCTAAGACATATGAGCATGATGGAGAAGACGAGAAGACGTTGGAGATTGGCAGATAGAGACAAAAACATATCTTCATTAAACAAGAACAAAGAAACAAAGATTATAAAGACGTCGGAAGCCTAAGAAGCAAAGAAGACGTCGGGCAACATTGATGATCAAGACTTAGGGGGAGATTGTTAGGAACATGTTTTAAATAATAAAAAGTCTTGTTCATTTATAATGTTGCACGTTTATAAGGACTATATTGTTTGTATTTATGGACCGGTCCATTAGTAGTCCATGGACCGGTCACATTAGTAAATTTATTCTAGTCACATGCAAGGGAATATTCTTAGAATTATTCCCCCTCCCATTGCCTATAAATACAAGGCATGGGATGCATTCTCATTGTTGGTTTTCATGTAATATTGCGAAAGCTCTGCTCGAGTAACATTTGATTAATTGAAAGCCTTCCATTTCTCTTCTTATTCTTCTTCTTATTCTCTTCTCTTATTTAGTTTGCTTATTAGCTTATTTCATCTCATACGTAGCTTTATCTATTGTAGTAGTACGAGTTCTTATTTGTCTTATCGAGTGTGTGTTTGAGATTTATACGTGACCTACAGGATATAATGCTGTTCCACCTCCATATACAGGGTTATTTCCACCCCCAAAACTTGATTTGTCCAATACTAGTTTAGAGGAGCTCAAAGTACCTGAGATTGAATGCTTTGAATCATGTTCTATTAAGAGTGTTAGTGAATCTTCTGATACCCCATTTGTTAAGGAGATGGTGTCAGAGGGTAAGTTAGAGAAGAAAACTGCTTTTCCTAATATTGCTAAGGTAGACGTTGTTAGAACTAAACAACAAGAAAAACCAGTTAGGAAACCAGTTAAATATGCTGAGATGTACAGGTCACAAAGCCCGAGGGGAAACCAAAGAAACTGGAATAATCATAAGTCCCAACAACTAGGAAGTGATTTTGTTATGTACAATAAAGCTTGTTTTGTCTGTGGAAATTTTGACCATGTGCAGGCTGGCTGCAATTACCATCAAAGGGAAAGGATGGTATCTGGGAGTGAAAGGGTATCTGGAAATAGTTATACCAGGGTGAATTACAATTATTATGCTAATAAGGCTCACCCTAATGCTTACAGAAACATGGCTCCAAGAGCAGTTTTAATGAAAACTGGCCTAAGACCACTTAATACTGTTAGGCCTGTTAATACTGCTCATCCCAAAACTATAGTTTATAATGCAAGACCAATGTCACATTTTTCTAAATCAGCACAATCAACTATAAAGAGGCCATGTCAAAACAAAACAACATTAACTAACTAAAATTTTGGTCAAAAAGTTAATACTGCTAGGCCAGCAGTTAATACTGCTAGGCTAAATTCAACTGTAGTAAATGCTGTTAGGGCAAATGGGAATAATGTTGTTAAGGCCTCAACATGTTGGGTTTGGAGACCTACTGATGCGTGGTTTTGCGACCTTACAACAGGTTTTACCTCTCGAGGGATCTCAAGAGGCTTGCAATCCCCACCAGGCAGTGTACCTGACCGATGTAGTATAGTGAAGTGGCAAGTACTGGGGGATTGATCATTCTCTAGGGGAATAGTGTCGTTAGGATTGAAAAACTACTCTAATAGGTCTAAGGGTGAGGGAAGATTCTTTTTGTATTTTTATATTTTTATGAAAGCAAGTAAAATCTCGGTTTTGAAAGAGTGGGCGGAATTAGTTGCTAGTCAACTAACCCAAACAACTACAATTGCAAATAAAATAAAATAACTGAAAATGAAAAGGTGGTGGAACTTATATGGAGAGAAATGTGTTTACTTAGATTTCCTTACTCCCTAACTATCTTTTACCGGTTGATTAGTGTGTATTAATCGCGTGGATGACGGGTGTATTCCTTAATACTAATCGTGGGGTGGCGTACGTACTTCCCCAACTCTATAAGCTCCTACTTCACTCCTATGTCGAGCCGGCTAAGAAGCTCCTAACATGGGATCACTAGAATTAGCTCATGCATTAAATACAACCATAAAAACCTTAGTACGCATTGGTTCATGTTTCTTAAGACGTTCAAGCAAGTTACCGTATAGGAGGTTAGTCAGTTTTCTTAAGCCTAACATCGATAAACAATCATCCAATACAATTAATAACACACTAATAACCAATAATCAATAGTTAGGTTTCATTAGATCTAAGCAAACACAAGATAAATCTAGCCTAGCATGTTAATTAAAAGACAAGAACAAGATATAATCAAACAACACATAGACATATTGATTGATTAAATGAATACTTATCTTCAATTAAACATGGGAGATCCAAGGGTATAAAACCCTTAAAAATGGCAGAAAATTCGTCTTAGGGTTTCTCCTCACAAAGTTGCACACTAATGACTAAAAATTGCAAAACTATATATAGAGTTTAGGGGCTGACGGCGTCACGTTGTAGGAGGTGACGCCGTCACCTCGCCGTGGTTAGGGTTCCCGGATGGCCTTCCTGACGCCGTCCCTCTTTAGTCCACAAAAATCCGCTCTGGCCTATCAAGGGTTGACGCCGTCAGAAATGTGCTTGACGCCGTCTCTCTTTAACTTAAACCGTGATGGCCTTGATCATCTTAAAGGGTGACGCCGTCAGACTTTCCATTGCAAAACTCTCTGGCGCGTCACGTGTATTTTTCATATCCACCTCTTTTGCCAAGCCATGACGCCGTCAAGAGCAATACTTGACGCCATCAAGTGTACTTTTCCAGCAGCTTTGGAGACTTTGTCATTTTCTTCACTTTTATGCTCCAAAAACGTCCAAAATGCTTCCTTTTCCAGATTTCTTCTCCAAAGTACCTAAAATGACAAAAGGAACAATTTAGGGCAATATTTGATCAAATAAATACGATTTAGGGCTTAAATGACCCCTTAAAAGCGGTACACTTTTTGCTTCATCAAATACCCTTACACTTGAGATTTGCTTGTCCTCAAGCAAATGCGCTTTTATTCTAATCAAAATACAAGTTAGGGGTCATTTAATGCTAATATAAAAGTAATTACAACAAATAGTCGTTCCACTTTAATCATAATAAGCACGGAGATTACAAACTAGCACCTCACAAGTAGTGTTTAGATACTCACATCTCTCAGGTGTCATAAAAGTATATCTCATAAATGAAAACGGATAATATCTCTCACTACCTGTCATAGCAAATAGATTACCATAGGCTTGGGAAAGGATCGAAAACCTTCTCCACAAGGCGTAAGCACCTAAGATAAACTATCAAAGAGGGCTTTTACATGGGTTATAACGTGAGGTGTAGGGATATGATAAACACGGATTTGTTGGATAAAGGATATTTTACTGGTGGCGAGTTAAAGATCTTGATTAATTACATGTACAATATGGCGTTGCTAAGCCAAGACTAGACTCGAATTAAGCTAAAAACAAAATAACAAAAACATAAAATAAACATAAAATGAAACGGGATGGTAGTCCGTATGTTTTTTTCTACTTTTCTTTTTCTTATTTTTTTGTATTTTTCTTGATTTTTTCGATTTTTTTTTCTTTTTTTTATTTTATTTTTTTTTATTTTTTATTTTTTTCATACACTCTTGCCCTACCATCCAAAATAATACATCATAGGGGCGTTGCATTCCCCTTACACTTGAACTTTTACATAACTTTACAAATAACTATTCTAATGACTCGAATTAAGATAATCGAAACACTTGGAGTACTTTTAAAATATTTAACACATATGGGGGTAATAATGTTGTTCTTCCCCATTAATCCATTACACTAGTACTTTACCCATGAGTCCCAATCGTCCCAAAACAATATGTACAAGGATATGACTCGACTTAGCAACCATGTAATCAATTAGATAATTAACTTGGGGTTTAAACAAATGTTGTCACAATAATGCACTAAAAATGAGTGCATACAAGGTAGGCTAAGGAGATTTGGGTGTACATTTAAGTGGGGTGTAAACAAATTCTTCCTTTAAGTAAAATGCTTAAAGTTAGAAACGAAAAGATAGGCTCTGAGGGGTGTGCTAGGGGTATCGTGTACTAAAAATGAGTACAACCAAAAGGGTGTGGGAGAATTACTTGACCAATGTAGCCAACGTAATTATAACAAAAACACAGGTGTAAAACAATGGGTTAATCCTAATGCCTCTTATCATGTAGTAAATCTAACCACACGAATGTAGTCTCACTTGTGGCCTCGGAATGGTCCTAACGCAAGTTCTAGAATCTAAGTGCTACCGGTACACACATCATAGCATAAATGCTTTTCCTACCAATTCTAGGGGCGAACCTCACATATTTGGGGGTGGAAAATTTTTTAGTGGTACGGTTTTGTGCTAGTCATATAACTCCTATCCGTGAGACGCTCATTAAGATCAAAGTTTCACTCCTATATGTTGTAAAAAATTTTAAATTTGGCACTAAAATTGCCTTAACAGGTATTTCTCTCAGTTTTATTACACATCTACCATTAAACAAACAAAAATCAAGTGCAATTGTATTCTCTAAAGTATCGTACTTTACCCCCCCTTACACTTAAGATGAACATTGTCCCCAATGTTCAAATAACAAGATGTAAAAGTAAATAAGGTAAACGAATGAAATCAAATACTCTCCTGATTCGTTCGGTGGATAAAGTGGTAACATGGTTAGATCTTCTTCCAAGAGAATGTAAAAGCTCCAAGACTAAATCATCGCCAAAAGCTTGATTCCACACTAAAGCCCTCCTTCTAGCGCCATACATCTCCTTGTCCAAAATAACATGTTAAACCTGAGAAAACAAACACGAAAACCTGCATAACATCGGCGGGATAAATCTATATATGGATATAATGCTTGTGGAATGATAATTTTGCAGATTCCTGGAGTTTATAAGTTAGAGATTTAATAAAAACTTTTTATGAAAACAAAACTTTCAAAAATTTCAGAAAATTAAAACCTGACGCCGTCAGGTTGTAATGCCTGACGCCGTCAGAAATGATCTGACAGAATTCTCATGTTAAGTTTCCGGAAAATTTCTGGAAAAACCTTTACCTTACTTCCTGGAATTCCTGCAAAACTTCATTATGACTCGATACAAGCATTTGACTCAAACAATTACTAATATGTATGTTAATTTAATATTATTATGATTCATGTTCATCCTTGTTCTAATAAACCGATTTGGATTTCCCTTACACTTAACTTTTGCAAAATACCTTTATATGTAGTTAAGACGAAGTTAAAAACAAGATAAAGCATTTTCACAATTTACTTTTGAACATGAATCAATAATAATAAAAATTAAACATACATACGGAAGCAAACAAAATCAAACAAACAAATAAATAAATAAACACACAAAGCAAATAAAGCTTGGGTTGCCTCCCAAGAAGCGCTTTTCTTTATTAACGAGTCTTGTAGCTAGACTCAAAGTCCCGGTTTTCTTACGTTTTTCCGTTTTGCTTCTCAATTGCCCCTCTAATCATCCTAACAACCTCCATATAAACTTTGTATTTAGGTCCTAGGTTCAAGCAATCTTTATAATAAAGGCTTCTCTTATTCCAAACATAGTCCATGCCTTTTTCTTTATCCTCATCATTGATGTCCTCAATCGCACCAATGTTGTCCTTGTCAAATCGAGGCACAAAACGAAATTCATTTACCCGATAAGGCATCCTATATGTGATCCTATCTATGTGATTAGAAAACTGAACCGTGCCTCTTAAACGATCATACTTTAAATTGGATGCTTTAATAAACGGCTTACCTAACACCACGCGAGATAGGCGGCAGTCAACAACACTTGCCAAATCTTCTAAGATCATGAAGTTGGTGACAAAGGTAAAATTCCCAACAAGGATATGCATATCCTTAATCCTTCCAACGAAGTTGCAAACTCCGTCGGGGCACTTGGGGTCTTTCCTAGGCTCAAGTGGTGTGTTTATGATTTGGCTATAAAGGCCTGATGACATCACGTTGGTTGGGGATTCACAGTCAATGTAAGCATGCTCAACGTATTGGTACCCAATCATACATGGTATCTTCACATTCCCAGGATCACCCCTCTTAATCTTTGGGTCAATTCTAACAAAAGGTGGTCGAGGGTTAACAACTAGGTTGTTATAGTAAGCAATCTCCTCCTTAGTGGGGTATTCATTGAAATAATCATCCAACCTAGGATCTACCTTCACTTCATCAATTTTCTCAATCAACTCCTCAACCATAAGATTATTACGTTCTAAGTAATTATCTGAGTATATGGCGGTCTCTAAGTTGTTCAAGGCATAATCAAGCTCTATATCAATCATTCTATTGAGCTCTCTGAGCTCGCTAATCTCATCCTCAATTTGGCTACGCAACAAAGCCACTTCGTCAGGTGTAAGGGGTGGATTCGCGTTTTCCATAATGGCAAACTGAATAGTCAATGAAAATCTTATACGAACAAAAGCACGAAGAAAATAGATAGACTAAAGAAAACCTAGAAAAATAAAATAAAAATCTCACTAGAAAGGAATCTAGTGAGTAGACCTAATAAAATAAAAATTCAACCTAAACAATAACTATTCCCCGGCAGCGGCGCCAAAAACTTGATGCGTGGTTTTGCGACCTTACAACAGGTTTTACCTCTCGAGGGATCTCAAGAGGCTTGCAATCCCCACCAGGCAGTGTACCTGACCGATGTAGTATAGTGTAGTGGCAAGTACCGGGGGATTGATCGTTCTCTAGGGGAATAGTGTCGTTAGGATTGAAAAACTACTCTAATAGGTCTAAGGGTGAGGGAAGATTCTTTTTGTATTTTTATATTTTTATGAAAGCAAGTAAAATCTCGGGTTTGAAAGAGTGGGCGGAATTAGTTGCTAGTCAACTAACCCAAATAACTACAATTGCAAATAAAATAAAATAACTGAAAATGAAAAGGTGGTGGAACTTATATGGAGAGAAATGTGTTTACTTAGATTTCCTTACTCCCTAACTATCTTTTACCGGTTGATTAGTGTGTATTAATCGCGTGGATGACGGGTGTATTCCTTAATACCAATCGTGGGGTGGCGTACGTACTTCCCCAACTCTATAAGCTCCTACTTCACTCCTATGTCGAGCCGGCTAAGAAGCTCCTAACATGGGATCACTAGAATTAGCTCATGCATTAAATACAACCATAAAAACCTTAGTACGCATTGGTTCATGTTTCTTAAGACGTTCAAGCAAGTTACCGTATAGAAGGTTAGCCAGTTTTCTTAAGCCTAACATCGATAAACAATCATCCAATACAATTAATAACACACTAATAACCAATAATCAATAGTTAGGTTTCATTAGATCTAAGCAAACACAAGATAAATCTAGCCTAGCATGTTAATTAAAAGACAAGAACAAGATATAATCAAACAACACATAGACATATTGATTGATTAAATGAATACTTATCTTCAATTAAACATGGGAGATCCAAGGGTATAAAACCCTTAAAAATGGCAGAAAATTCGTCTTAGGGTTTCTCCTCACAAAGTTGCACACTAATGACTAAAAATTGCAAAACTATATATAGAGTTTAGGGGCTGACGGCGTCACGTTGTAGGAGGTGACACCGTCACCTCGCCGTGGCTAGGGTTCCCGGATGGCCTTCCTGACGCCGTCCCTCTTTAGTCCACAAAAATCCGCTCTGGCCTATCAAGGGTTGACGCCGTCAGAAATGTGCTTGACGCCGTCTCTCTTTAACTTAAACCGTGATGGCCTTGATCATCTTAAAGGGTGACGCCGTCAGACTTTCCATTGCAAAACTCTTTGGCGCGTCACGTGTATTTTTCATATCCACCTCTTTTGCCAAGCCATGACGCCGTCAAGAGCAATACTTGACGCCGTCAAGTGTACTTTTCCAGCAGCTTTGGAGACTTTGTCGTTTTCTTTACTTTTATGCTCCAAAAACGTCCAAAATGCTTCCTTTTCCAGATTTCTTCTCCAAAGTACCTAAAATGACAAAAGGAACGATTTAGGGCAATATTTGATCAAATAAATACGATTTAGGGCTTAAATGACCCCCTAAAAGCGGTACACTTTTCGCTTCATCACCTACCAAACTTGATAGTGCATCAATTGTATTGAAGAAACATAATTATATTGATGCACGAGGCAGATCCAAGTCAGTAATGGCTTGGGTCCCCAAAGGAAACTAATTTCCTTATTTTTATGTGCAGGATCATTCACAATAAGAAGATCAGGGATATGTTGACAGTGGATGTTCCAGGAACATGCCAGGGAATATGTCTTATCTCTCAGATTTCAAGGAATTTGATGGAGGGTATGTTGCCTTTGGGGGAGGAGCCAGAGAAGGAAGAATTACTGGTAAAGGTACTATCAGGACTGGTAAGCTTGATTTTGAAGATGTGTACTTTGTTCAAGAGTTAAAGTTTAATCTGTTTAGTGTCTCACAGATATGTGACAAAAAGAACAGTGTTCTTTTTACTAAAACTGAATGTTTTGTTCTGTCTCCTGACTTTAAGTTAGCTGATGAGAGTCAGGTGTTACTTAAAGTTCCTAGAAAGAACAACATGTACAATGTTGATATGAAGAATACTGTCCCTAAAGAGAGTTTAACTTGTCTTGTTGCAAATGCCACATTAGATGAATCAATGCTATGGCATAGGAGGCTTGGTCATGTAAATTTTAAAATCATTAATAAAATTGTTAAGGATAATCTTGTGAGAGGTTTACCTTTAAAACGTTTTGAAAATGACCAAACATGTGTTGCTTGTCTTAAGAGGAAGTAACACAAAGATTCTTGTAAGACCAAGATTCAGAACTCTATTAATCAGCCTTTATTCATGTTACATATGGATTTGTTTCGTCCAACTTTTGTGAGTAGCTTAATGAATAAGAAATATTGTCTTGTTGTCACTGATGATTATAGCAGGTTTACTTGGGTTTTCTTTTTAGCAAATAAGGATGAGACAACTGGCATTCTTAAGAAGTTCATTACTGAGATAGAAAACCTAGTTGATAAGAAAGTAAAGATAATCAGGTGTGACAATGGAACAGAGTTCAAGAATAGAGTTATGAATGATTTTTGTGAACTGAAAGGTATTAAGAGGGAATTTAGTGTAGCTAGAACTCCTCAGCAGAATGGTGTTGCTGAAAGGAGAAATAGGACATTGATTGAGGCTACTAGAAACATGTTAGCTGACTCTAAGTTACCTACTACATTTTGGGCTGAAGCTGTTAATACTGCTTGCTATGTGCAGAACATGGTTTTAGTAGTGAAGCCTCACAACAAGACTCCTTATGAACTATTTAGAGGTAGAACACCTGTGTTGGGAACACATTTTGTATTAAATCAAGTATTGGTCATTTAAGGTTGTAAAAAGGGCTTTATGTTAGATAAGATCTCACGGCTTCATTAGAAGCCCATGGGCCGTGAGATATATCATAGGTTTCTAGAAGGAATTAGGCAAAGTGTTGCCCTAACACTTTGCCTAAAAATACCAAAGCAATGTACACTTATTCTTAGTTGGTTTTATTCATCTTTGTACCGAACCTTTGCTCATTAATCGTATGAATTATAATCAACCTTCTCTTCATCTCTTTCTCTCATTATCTTATATTATACGTGTGATATATCTTGTGTTACATCAAATGTAGGACCTAACAAGTGGTATCATTGGCTAGAAGATAGTTGATTTGTGTGTTTTTGAGTTAGTTCATAGCTTCTATTTAGTTAACGATTGGTTTTGTAATTGATAAGTGACAAAAATCTCATTTCTATCACTTCTTCTTCACACTTGTAAAGTGTTTAGATCCTTATGGTGATTAGAAGTCGGATTTAGAGTCTAAAAGTTTAGATCTTGTTTAAATTTCATTAGATCTACACTCGAATTCATAAGTTGCGTTTTATCGGAATTCACCAAATTTTGTTTAAAACATTAAAGCTTGAAACTTTCTTATTAGTTAAGTGTTTTTAAACGTGTTGAACCAAAGAAACTCAGTTTAAACATCATTTTTAAGTGGTAAAAAGTGATTTGTTTGATCTGGCATTCTATCGGATTTGGTGAAAAAGGGTTTATTGGAATTCGTTTTGAGGGTTTATCGGAATTGCTCATTAGGGTTTATCGGAATTGGTCAGTAAGGGTTTATCGGATTTGCAGACTTAAGGGTTTATCGGAATTGGTACTTAGTAGATTCCTTGCTTGTATAAGCTTGTGAAAATACTTCGACTTTGAGGCAAATCTCCTATCTTGTATAAGGTAGTGAGAAAATTATTGGAATTGCAATTTAGATACGTTATCGAGATTGCCAAGTTCTATCGCAATTCAGATAAGTTATCGGAATTGTAAATTTCTGTCGCAATTGCAAAGTCCATCGCAATTCCCAGATTCATCGAAATTGATTAGTCCATCGGAACTCAGCCATTTTTGTCAGAATTAGATAAATCCATCGAAATTGTAAAAGTTCATCGGAATTCAGATAATCCATCGCAATTCGGCAACCTCATCGCAATTGGCAACTGTGAACAGTGTTTCATCGGAATTGATTGTGAACAGTGTTTTGTCGGAATTGAACAAGAAAAACATATAAATTCACACTTAACCAAAACCAAACTTTATAACTCATAACACACATCTCAATTGTCTACAAGATCCACAAAAACACAAGAATGTCTCAACCACCGAACTACAACTATTTCTACAATCAACAACCACAATATCCTCAACAACAACTCTTTATGCAACAACATCAGTTTTCCCCTCAACAACAAGTCCCTCAACAACAACCATATCAACAACAACCATATCAACAACAACCAATGCAGTCCTACCCACTTCCAGAAAAAAAACCTCACTGGTTTGATCAGATGTGTAAAGCAATAAGTAGTCAACAATCAAGACATGAGGCTGGATCCTTAGACACACCTCATATGCTTACTCCGGGTAACTACGTGCAATGGGCAAGTCGGTTTTTACGGTTCATTGAACTCAAGAAACCGCATGGAAAATACATGAAAAAGGCAATCATTGAAGGACCATTTCAAGTGCCTACAACAACGGTTCCTGGAGATCCAAATGCCATTCTTCCAAGAGAGGCAACAGTGACCCCTGTTCTTGATGCTCAGCTTATAGCAGAACAAGTACTTCATAAAGAAGCCAATGAACTTGCAATGTCCTACATCCTTCAAGGAATTCCTAATCCTATCTTCAGAAGTATTGATGCACAAAAGACTGCTAAGGACATGTGGGAACACGTTCATCTTCTCATGGAAGGAACTGAATTGAACCAAGAAGATATGGAATCAAAACTCTATCTAGAATACACCATGTTCATGATTGAAGCTGGAGAATCATTTGAGTCTTATTACCATAGGTTCACCAACATCATAAACGACTTGGACAGGCACAACATTATTCTACCCAGGATTGCAGTAAACACAAAGTTCCTCAGTTGTCTTGGTCCTGACTGGCAAAAGTATGTTACCTTTGTTCATCAAGTAAAGAATCTACACAACGCCTATTATGGGTTGTTGTATGGTTATTTGAAGCATCATCAGTCAGAGGTTGATAAAGATAGAGCTACTCGTGGAGGTTATTCACTGTCAACAACTCCAAACTCACTAGCATTGATACCTCAATCTCATTTTGCTCCACCATCAAACCAGACTTTTGGTCAACAACAACAAACCTTTGCTTATCCTCAACAAACCTCATCGAATCAAATCATTCCATATGAATCTACACCGCAATCATCTGATAATCAACTATTTCCTTATGATAACACGGATACCATGCTTTACTCAAATGTCAACAGTGATGAAGATGATGCTTTCAATTCATTGAATGAAGGATTTGCTTTAATTGCTCGAGCTTTCAGCAAGTTTTCCAACAAATCCAACAACCGTCTTCGTACTTCATCCAACACTCGTAATCAAGCTGTTGTCCAAAATGGAAGAGTTGAGATTCAGAACCGAGCTTATGGAAGAAATGGATCGGGAGGTTACATGGGAAACTCAGGAACTGGTCAGAGGTTTACTTCAGCAGGAAGCAATAGGAACAGTGATGGTACTCCACAGAGAAGGGCTGAGATTGTTGAAACAGGGAATCAAGGGATTGCAAACACAATGGTTAAATGTTACAACTGTGGAGGGAAAGGTCACTTGGCTAGTGCTTGCCCCAAACCGAGGACAAGAGGCAGTGCGTACCACAAGAAAGCTCTACTTCTTGCTCTTAAGGATGAAGCTGGGGGCACACTTACTGAAAAGGAGCACAACTTCATGGCTAATGCTTACTCTGATGATGATATGGAAGACCTGGAAGCTAATGCAGCCGTGATGTTGATGGCCAACAAGCAAGAGATGCAGATGAGTGAAACAGGCCCAGTAGATGATACTGATGGTTTATCTCAGGTACCTGATTCAACATGTCTCATTCTTGAAATTGTAACCCCTTCTGCATCTGCATCAGCTGAAGAGCATGTTGTTCAAGATGATTCATTCTTATCTCTTCAAGTCGATGACCAAATGAACACATTAGTTACATTTAATGAAGATCAAATTAACCCGGTTGTTACATTTGATGATCCTCTTGATGATGATAATAATGATCAACTTAAACAAGATGATCTTTTGCTTGGTCCAGATCCAGAGCTCATGACTTTGCTCTTAACCACCCAAACCCAGTTGGACTCACAGAAATCCCAAATTGAGAAATGCAATGAGATAAATAGAAACTTAAAGGCAAAAGTTGCATTATTGACTAAGGATCTTGAGTGCTATAAACTTTAACTTTCAAACTATGAAACAAAAGAAAAACGGGAAAAAAGTTTTGAAGTTGCATTCCAACAATCTTATGTGAAAGAACAAGAGTTAGAACATCAGATTCGTGAATTAACTGTTTCCAAAAATGACTTGATTTCACAAATGCAACAAGAAAGATTAAATTTTAAACAAGTTGACCACCTACACTCTGAACTTTCAAAAACAAAAACAGAGTTGTCAACTTGTCAAGATAATTTTTCTGAACACAAACAAATATCAAGGAAACGGATTGATTACTATCTTGAGGAAATCGTTGAGTTGGAATGTAAACTAAAAGAGTTTCAAAAAGTTGTGTATAAAACTGGTGAGTCAATAACAACAATTCAGAAATTCACTCTAAAGCAAAATCCCCAAGGATATGGCTTTGCTATTGGGGATGGCAAACCACGTTTTTTACATAAAGAACTCAAGGAAAATCCAAAGTTATATAGGGCAGAACATCTGTTTGATGACTCTATTATGCGTGTTGTTGTTTATAATTGTGAAGAAGAAATGGAACAGGACGAAAAGAGTCGATCTAAAATGAGCAATGTCAAATTTAATAAACCATTTGATTACTCAAAAGTACCTCATATTAGCGACACCTTCGTTCCACAACAAGATAAAACAGAACAGTCATGGTTTTTAATGCAAATGAATGAATCTTCTGAGGTTGGTCCTGTGAACATAGTAGCACAACTCAATGGTCCTTTACCAAATTCGGGTGTAATTGCACCATTGCCAAAACAATGTTTTGTCCTTAGATATTTTAATATTTTTATGGAAGACATAAATTTTTTGGAACAAGCAATTGAACGTAATTCTGAGATAAAAGTCTCTACTTTTCTTTCTCCTAATGAAAAAGAAAAGAGAGAAGTTTTTCATAAACAATTTTTGCCAGACGTTCAACACCTGTAACTTTGTGCTACACATTGGGAACAGGAACTTCAATCAGAGGTAGCATCCATGATGAACATTTTCAATGCAACTGAAAAAACGATCTCAAAACAAAAACGTAAAAACAAAGCTTTGCAAAAAGAAGCAGATCGACTCTTAGAAAATGTTCTATGTTCTAATGTTATATCTATGTTCATGAATTCCATTTATGTGTCTTGCAATGCAATGCTTGTTGATGCTCATTCTGTTGATACTGAAAAATTGGGACTTGAACTTGAAAATTTGAAAAGAGAAAATGAGAGAATTAGCAAAGTCAGTGATGATGTGCAAAATAAATTGTCCAAAGAAAATTTTCAACTCAATCAAAAGTTGCAATGGTGTCAAACTCAGAGTCTTGACTTTGAGTTAAAATTACAAAGTCAAAAAGAATCAATGTCCTTTCAAAACAGTCATGGTTCCAAAATTCAGAATATTGAAAAAGAAAACGCTGTTTTAAAAAATCAAATTTTTGAATATGAAAAGGACATTGATGAAGTTTGCCAAAATAGAAATGACAATGTTCGCTTAAATCGAGAATTGGATTCCAAAATTCAACAAAAGAGCCACATCATCATTGAATTGAAAGAGAAAATTAAATTGCTTGAAAAAGGGAAATTTGTTCACAAAAATGTGCTTGCACCAGGAATGTATAAACTAGATGAGACACCTAAGAAAGCATCCCCTCAGACCACTAATGTGAATGCTTCGACTTCTACAGGAATAGTCACCCCTCCTAGTGTTAGCAGATCCAAGACTAGAAAGAACAAAAAGAAGACTAGTATCTGGCAACGTAAGAGCGGCACAACTAAAGACCAAGAAGTAGAAGACCACCTTAGGAATCTGAATAAAAAGCATGTTGTGTCTGATGTAGAATCAAACTTTAAAATTTGTAATTCTAATCGTGATGTAAAAAATGCTAAGACTATGAATATTATGAATGTTTTTAATGTTGATGCTTCTTGTGTATTTTGTCGTTCAAGTATATTGTCTGGTGATCATAAAAACTGTGTTGCAAAGACTCTTTTGTCTCGTAATCAGAAATGTACATATGACATTTCCTCTAGGCTCACTACTACTGCTAAATCAATATTAGGAAGGCCGCCAAGTATAGTTTCTAAGACTGCCGTAGACAAAACCATAGTTGCTACTAAAACAATCCAATCACCTAGTGCATTTACTAAGAAGAAGGCTGAATCTAGTTGGACATGGCAACGTTAGCTATAGAGGAAACCTAGTTTTACTTGGTTGCCTAAAATGCTTAATAACTGTGCTACTAACCAAACGGGTTCCACCGCTACCATCTCTCCATCTGCATTGTCTTCATGTGATGCAGGTGATTCAAATTGTACTTTGGATTGTTGATAGCGGCTGTTCCCAACACATGACAGGCAACCTAAAACTTCTAGTAAACTTTGTTGCAAAGTTCATAGGAACTGTCAGATTCGGGAATGATCTCTTTGCTGCTATAATGGGCTATGGGGATTATGTCAATGGAAACATCGAAATTAGCCGTGTATACTACATTGAAGGCTTTGGACATAACCTTTTCTCAGTAGGGCAATTTTGTGATGGTGATTTGGAAGTTGCATTTAGGGAGAAAACCTGCTTCGTTCATGATTTATAAGGAAACGACCTCATGACGGGCAAACGCGGAACGAGTCACTACACCATTTCTATATCTGACATGACCGCTTCTTGTTCCATTTGTTTACTCTCCAAAGCACACTCTACAAATTCCTGGCTATGGCATAAACGACTATCCCATTTGAATTTCAAGAAAATGACAGATCTTGCTCATCATAAATTAGTCGACGGTCTTCTAAGATTTCGGTATGCTAAAGATCACCTTTGTCCAGCATGTGAACAAGGGAAGAGTACTCGTGCTCATTTTCCTTCTAAAACCGAGCACAGTACTGATCATGTTCTCCAACTTCTCCATATGGATTTGTGTGGCCCAATATGTGTTCAAATAATCAACGGGAAGCGCTACATTTTAGTAATCGTCGATGATTTTTCTAGATGGACTTGGGTCTACTTTCTACGTACCAAAGATCAAGCTCCTTCGATGATCATCACCTTTCTCACTAAAATTCAGGTTCAGCTTCGCAATATAGTTAGAAAAGTCAGAACAGATAACGGAACTGAATTCAAGAATCACACTCTTCGTGAGTATTTTGAGAAAGTAGAGGATTGAACACCAAACATCTATTGCCAGAAGCCTAGAACAGAATGGAATTGTCGAAAGACGCAACAGGACGTTAGTGGAAGCTGCAAGGACGATGTTAATAAACGCTCAATTACCTGATTACCTTTGGGTTGAAGTTGTCTCAACCGCGTGTTACACTCAAAACCGTTGTATGATCAAAAAAAGGCACCACAAAACTCCATATGAACTTGTTCACAAACGTAAACCGAACATAATTTACTTTCTTGTATTTGGGGCCCTCTGTTACCCAAATAATGATCGTGATGACTTTGGAAAACTGAAAGCCAAAGCTAACATTGGAATCTTTGTTGGATACTGTGAAAATTCAAAAGGTTTTCGCATCTGGAACCGTCGAACTAGGGAAAATCTTAGACAATGCATGCTAATTTTGGTGAACTCACAGAAATGGCTTCTGAGTAAAACAGCTTAGGACCCGCTTCTAACAGTCTGAACTTTCATGATCAATCAGTTGCACCACTCTCTCTCAATCATAAGGATTTGGAAGACTTGTTTGCTCCACTGTTCGATGATTCTCTTGTTAGTCATGCACCAGATGTATCCACCAGTTCCGCTGCACAACCTGTCCATATTCCAGTACTTGATACACCAGCTACTACAACAACAGTTTCTACTGCAGATGCACCTCCAACAGAATCACCATCAACAGTAGAACAAACCGCTTCCAATACTGAGAACGCAGCTAAAGATCCTCTACCTCAAGAAGTTCCCACACCCGCAAATTATGACGGAAATGCATTCTTCAATCCATTTGATTCAGCTCCAACCGTTCTCGATATTGCTGAGTCGTCAACGAGCAACTTGGATCCGTCAAATATGCACAACAATTTTCAACACTACCCTTCTACCCACAAATGGACAAGAGATCATCCTTTAGTGAACATGCTTGGTAATCCAGACAATCCAGTCATGACACGGAAAGACTCCACACAGATGGTGAAACTTGCATTTATGCACTTACTGTTTGTCAAGCAGAACCAAAGAATATTAAAGAAGCCTTAACTTATGACAATTGGATTGAATCAATGCAAGAAGAACTTGATCAATTCAAACGTCTTGAAGTTTGGGAACTGGTAGAAAGACCTGATGGAGTCTACGTTGTCGGACTAAAATGGATTTGGAAAAACAAGTTGGATGCTGATGGAACAGTTATTCGTAACAAATCTCGTTTGGTTGCTAAAGGTTTCAGTCAAGAAGAAGGTATCGAATTTGAAGAATCCTTTGCACCAGTGGCTAGACTTGAAGCTATTCGCATGTTTCTGGCGTATGCTGCCCACAAGAACATCACCATTTATCAAATGGACGTGAAGACTGCATTGCTGAATGGGCAACTCCATGAAGAAGTATATGTCAGACAACCAGAGGGCTTCATCGATACATAACATCCAAACCATGTGTACAGGCTCAAGAAAGCCCTCTATGGCCTTAAACAAGCCCCGAGGGCATGGTACGATAAACTGTCCGCATTTCTAATTGCCAATCATTTTACCAAAGGATATGTTGATCCTACACTATTTATACAAAAACACGGGGAGGACATCTTAATTGTTCAAATTTATGTTGATGATATAATTTTTGGTTCAACACATAAAAAGTACTCAAATGCTTTTGCTAAACTAATGAAACAAAATTTTGAGATGTCAATGATGGGTGAACTTATGTTCTTCTTAGGACTGCAAGTTCATCAATCCCCCCGTGGTATTTTTCTAAACCAGTCCAAATATGCTCTAGAAATTTTAAAGAAACATGGCATGAAAAGTTGTGACACATATAATACTCATATGTCTGCATCATCTCCAAAGCTGGATGCTGATTTACATGGGACACCAATTGACCCTACCAAATACCGAAGTATGATTGGATCACTCATGTATCTAATAGCCAGCCGACCAGATATTGTATTTGCAACATAACTTTGCTCCCGCTATAAGTCTCGACCTACTGAAAGACACCTCTCTGAGGTTAAAAGAATCATTCGATACATAAAGGGAACCATTCATTTGGGGATCTGGTATCCGAAGGATTCTGGATTTGAACTAATTACCTTTTCAGATGCTGATCATGCAGGATGCTTAGATACACGTAAAAGTACGTATGGAGGAGTGTAGTTCCTTGGAGACAAACTTGTGTCTTGGCAATCAAAGAAGAAGCAAGATTGTACATCATTATCGTCAACAAAATCTGAATATGTAGCCATGTCAGCATGTTGTGCTTAAGTCATCTGGATGAGATCACAACTGATGGACTACAGTTATGTTTTCAACAAGATTCCGATGTTACTGCGACTCCAAGACTGCCATTGCCATATCATGCAACACCGTTCAACACTCGAAGTCAAAACACATTGCACTTCGTTACCATTTCATAAAGGAGCATGTGGAACAGGGTACTATTGAACTTTATTTTGTGGGTACAGAATACCAACTGGCAGACTTATTCACCAAAGCCTTACCCCATGCAAGATTTGTGGAATTAGTTCACCAGATTGGTATGAGGTGTTTGACTCCAGAGGATTTAAACAACTTTCTTACAAACAACTAAGAAAGTCAAACACCAAAACTATCTTTGTAAATATTTTTATCAAAAACACAAAAAGATTTTCTAATTTTATGTTAAAAAAAAAACAACACATGCAAGTACAAAATTTCCATCAACACTTTGTTCATTTCAAAACATTACCAAGTCTTTATGAACAAGTGTTGAGGGGGAGGATGAAATTGAAAATTTTAAAAATTTTCATTAAAATTTGTACTTGCATATTTTTCTGTAAAATTGTTGCTTTATAAAATGGTGGTAATAATACTTGTGTGATACCCTCCTTGATCTTAAAAATGTTTTCAAATACTCATAAGTCAAGGGGGAGTATTAAAATTGTTCTGGTAGAAAACATGTCAAGTCTAGTTTATAAAGTTGTGAGTGAGGACAAAATATTGTATTTGCAACATAACTTTGCTCCCGCTATCAGTCTCGGCCTACTGAAAGACACCTCTCTAAGGTTAAAAGAATCATTCGATACATAAATGGAACCATTCATTTGGGGATCTGGTATCTGAAGGCATCTGGCTTTGAACTAATTGCTTTTTCAGATGTTGATCATGCAGGATGCTTAGATACACGTAAAAGTACGTCTGGAGGAGTGCAGTTCCTTGGAGACAAACTTGTGTCTTGGCAATCAAAGAAGCAAGATTGTACATCATTATCGTCAACAAAATCTGAATATGTAGCCATGTCAGCATGTTGTGCTCAAGTCATTTGGATGAGATCACAACTGATGGACTACGGTTATGTTTTCAACAAGATTCCGATGTACTGCGACTCCAAGAGTCCCATTGACATATCTTACAACACCGTTCAACACTCGAAGTCAAAACACATTTCACTTCGTTACCATTTCATCAAGGAGCATGTGGAACAGGGTACTATTGAACTTTATTTTGTGGGTACAGAATGCCAACTGGCAGACTTATTCACCAAAGCCTTGCCCTATGCAAGATTTGTGGAATTAGTTCACCAGATTGGTATGAGGTGTTTGACTCCAGAGGATTTAAACAACTTTCTTACAAACAACTAAGAAAGTCAAACACCAAAACTATCTTTGTAAATATTTTTATCAAAAACACAAAAAGATTTTCTAATTTTATGTAAAAAAAAAAAACAACACATGCAAGTACAAAATTTCCATCAACACTTTGTTCATTTCAAAACATTACCAAGTCTTTATGAACAAGTGTTGAGGGGGCGGATGAAATTGAAAATTTTAAAATTTTTCATAAAAATTTGTACTTGCATATTTTTCTGTAAAATTGTTGCTTTATAAAATGGTGGTAATAATACTTGTGTGATACCCTCCTTGATCTTAAAAATGTTTTCAAATACTCATAAGTCAAGGGGGAGTATTAAAATTGTTCTGGTAGAAAACATGTCAAGTCTAGTTTATAAAGTTGTGAGTGAGGACAAAATATTGTATTTGCAACATAACTTTGCTCCCGCTATCAGTCTCGGCCTACTGAAAGACACCTCTCTAAGGTTAAAAGAATCATTCGATACATAAATGGAACCATTCATTTGGGGATCTGGTATCCGAAGGATTCTGGCTTTTAACTAATTGCTTTTTCAGATGCTGATCATGCAGGATGCTTAGATACACGTAAAAGTACGTCTGGAGGAGTGCAGTTCCTTGGAGACAAACTTGTGTCTTGGCAATCAAAGAAGCAAGATTGTACATCATTATCGTCAACAAAATCTGAATATGTAGCCATGTCAGCATGTTGTGCTCAAGTCATCTGGATGAGATCACAACTGATGGACTACGGTTAACAACAAGATTCTGATGTACTGCGACTCCAAGAGTGCCATTGACATATCGTGCAACACCGTTCAACACTCGAAGTCAAAACACATTGCACTTCGTTACCATTTCATAAAGGAGCATGTGGAACAGGGTACTATTGAACTTTATTTTGTGGGTACAGAATACCAACTGGCAGACTTATTCACCAAAGCCTTGCCCCATGCAAGATTTGTGGAATTAGTTCACCAGATTGGTATGAGGTGTTTGACTCCAGAGGATTTAAACAACTTTCTTACAAACAACTAAGAAAGTCAAATACCAAAACTATCTTTGTAAATATTTTTATCAAAAACACAAAAAGATTTTCTAATTTTATGTAAAAAAAAAAAAACACATGCAAGTACAAAATTTCCATCAACACTTTGTTCATTTCAAAACATTACCAAGTCTTTATGAACAAGTGTTGAGGGGGAGGATGAAATTGAAAATTTTAAAAATTTTCATTAAAATTTGTACTTGCATATTTTTCTGTAAAATTGTTGCTTTATAAAATGGTGGTAATAATACTTGTGTGATACCCTCCTTGATCTTAAAAATGTTTTCAAATACTCATAAGACAAGGGGGAGTATTAAAATTGTTCTGTTAGAAAACATGTCAAGTCTAGTTTATAAAGTTGTGAGTGAGGACTTAGATTGAAAAACAATATGGTTAAGGGACTTAATGTGGCAAGGGCTGGAGACTTAAAATTTTAACAAAAACAAAACAGTCACAATGCATTAACTGCATTTCACCTGCAATCAATATCTTTTAACCAACCATATTTATTTCTCACTAAACCAATTCACGGCTAAAATTCAAACTTCAAATCCGAGCAAGAATCGTCAAAACTATGAGTATTAATACATTGTATACATGATTTTAAGACATGGTTTTCAAGGATTTTAAGATCCAACGGCTAAATCTTTCAAAATCGAATTATATAGATTTAGGGTTTATGTCGATTCGGGTTTATATGATTTTGTGTGTTTAAGATGAAATTGAATGGTGGGAAATGGTCGGAATTGAGTCCTAGTCATGATATGAGTCCTTAATTGAACCCAGAAACACGAATTGATGATTGTTCATGAATTAGGGTTTATGCGTTCAAATTGGGGAAATTCATATAAGTGTGTTGTTGTCTAATTAAGTTGTTGGGTTAGTGTTTATATGTGTTATATAACATGGTTTAACCATTGAATCGAACCCATAAACACATTTGAAGGAATTTAGATGCTTAGGGTTTAAGATAAACTTGAACAAGTTCAATCTTTCGTATTCATGGTTAAAAAGTGTTAAGATATGGACCAATGAACTCAGGATCATCACAGGAATCTATTGGAACCAATCAAACAAACTTTTAACATGTTTTTGTGAATTCCGATGATTCATAGAATAGGGTTTGTCAGAATTGTGAACTGTTGCATATTAATTTGATAAACAGGGTTTAAATGTGTATAATGAGCAGAGTATAACTTGTGAATTGATTTAAATTGGACAGGAAAACCAAATTCGACAAAGAAATCAAGAAAATGTACGTCTACAGTGTTTGTCGCAATTTCTTGTATAAGAAATTGTTGAAATTGAAATATCTGTTGAAATCTGATAAGTTTTGTCGGAATTTCAATATCTACCGGAATTGGGAAAAGTTGTCGCAATTGCACAAAACTTGTCGAAATTCAAAATTTTCATCGCAATTGGGCAAAATTATCGCAATTCCGGATTTCCATCGCAATTGGACAAGACTTATCGCAATTCAGATTTTTCCATCGGAATTGATCAAATGTCATCGAAATTCAAAAGTCATTGGAATTGGATCAAAAATTTGTCGGAATTTAATAATTGTCAGAATTGGCCATAAAACTGTCGCAATTACAGATCTGTCGCAATTCAACTGTCGTAATTCATACAAGTCACAAATTGTCGAAATTGATTGATGTGAAATTTAATGAAATCAGTTTCTAACTAGTAATCCACACAATACTAAAACATGTAAAATCAAATTAAGCAATAAAAGGGTTACAGGAGTGATAACAAGATTAACAATTTGCTAACATTCATGTATTCTGCAAATCTGTCTTTGATTGATGTTTCAGATATCAGAAATTGCTGCACAACAACCACTCCCAATGCTCACCAAGGCTGATATTCTTCCACAAGGCTACGATGTGGAAATTGGCAAGAACAATGCTAGGGTGGCATTTCACAAGGTTAAGTGTGCGGAACCAACTTGTCAGATAGCTATAGAGGTTCTCAAGCTACATAAGTGCAGGAGTATGCTGGACAAGTCAGCTAATGTTCCCGAACTCTACATTCATCAAACGTGGAACACTATTAAGCTAGACTTGGGAGAAGAATCTTTCACATTCAAGCTGGACCGAAAGGAACTGACTGTAGATTTCAACTACCTCCGCAAGGCTTTGCTATTACCAGAAGCTCCTGAACATGCCAAGGTATTCTATCCAACACCTACTGAAGAAGAAGTTCTCAACTTTCTTTTAGAGATTGGCTATGATGAACAACCAGACAAGCCGTTGAAAAAAATCTCAAGGGTTGAAGCCAAGCTTATCCCACAACCTTGGAGAACGATATACTACATCTTAGCCTGATCTGTCTCTGGAAGAGAAAGTGGTCATGAGAACCCCCGTCTGTCTCATCTTCAAATCTTTTGGGGTATTGTTAATCAGAAGCAGATTGACTATGCTCAACTCATCTGGGAGGATATTGTCTACCAAATTCAAAGTCACTACAGCAAACCTCTCACCAAAATTCCGTTTCTTCGTTACACCAAGCTTCTCATCTGTCATCTACTTGACGACAACACTGACATCCCTCAACATTTTGAAGACCTAGAAATGCACATATTTGCTATGGACAAGACCATTAGCTCAGTCTACATCCCTAAAGGAAGCACACGTAAACATGGGATGAGACTACCTGAAGCTCTACTGACAGAAAAGATAAAGAAAACAAAAGCTTACAACGAATATGATAGAGCTTTCAAAGAGGGACATGTTGGCTTTTGCAAGCATGATGATGAGCCTGCACCAGCTAGGACTCGATCAAAGGAAAGTAGCAAGTCAGGCAGCACTTGTAGCATATCCAAGAAAATCAAACCAGCTGCTCCTAAAATCATTAAGAGGAGAGTTCCGGTTAAGATAGCTAAGCCCGAACCAGAAGAAGAAAAGATTGTTAAGGAAGAGGGATCCGATTCTGAAACAGAGACCGATGAAGATCCACCAATAGTACAACAACCTCCTGAATCATCCATACACACTTCACCACCATAAACTAAAGCAACAACAAAAGCAAAAACAATCAAGACAAGTAAGAAAACAAAGAATATAACCAGGCTCAAAAGGGATGATCTAATCTCCCAGGCATCTGAAAGGGTGAAAAAGGCAGCAAAGCTAGCATGTGCCAAGAAAGACAACCAGCTACGTGACCAAGTCAAAACATTAACCAATATGGTCACTGGCCTTGTCGGACAGGTGAACGAGCTACAAGACACCAAAGCTCGTATCGATGAGTTCCTGACCGACGATGTTCGAGAACGGATGCTCACAGCAATCAAGGGCAATAATAAAGAGTACGTGAAGAAGTACTTGCCCAAGATTGCATCCAAGAAGGTAAAAGAGTATCTTGATCCAAATATTGAAGATATAGTCAAGAACATTGTGCCTACGGTTCCACTTATCTTTCAATCCCAACCAACGCAGCCTAAAGAACCAACTCTTGAAGAGCTCCAACTCAAACTCCTAGAAAGATTAATAAGCATTATCTCACCAACTCCAAAAGAAATAGCCATCACTAAGGCTATAAAGGCTAATATTTAGAAGGAGTCATGCAAAGCTCAGGCCGACAAAGGTAAACGTCCAAGAGAGGACGAAGACCCAGATCCAAACTCCCAAGCCAAGAAACTAAAGGGTGTCAGCGGATCTGCTTCACAATTCAAAGAACCAATTGGTCCTTCTGCAACAACTACAACCACTCAACCACCCAAGGCTTCAGGCTCCGACCTAAAGAAATGGAGCATCAGTTTGAGTATGCTGCAACTGAAGAATTCGAATTTCAACAACATCAAGATCAACCAGTTTCCCTTCCTAAGACAAAAGCAACAACTTCTAAATCTAGCAAGAAGACAACTTCCAAAAGACCAAATGTTGTCTCCTGGCTGGATGAAGACACAACTAAAGGGAATGAATGGTTCGATCAGCTTGTAAGTGCTCAACCTCATACAGACGAAGACTCCATGATAGAAGGTAGCACGCTTGAGTTCACACAAAAACTCAAACGTGACCAACGCATCAAGAAGATGACTAAAGGAGAACTTCGTCGTATCAAGAATGATGCGTTTAATTTGCTCAAAGACAGGTCTTCCAGCGTAGCTGAACTAGAATATCATCTGGAGAACATTGCACGAGCAATGTCAAGTGAGTTCAGTTGGACTAATCCGGATGTGCATGTGGTTGACAACATTCCTCAACCCAACCAACCACACATCACGGATTGGACGAAGCCTTTACTGGTGATCAGAGTCTCCAATCAACCTGCTGTACCTTATAAGTTCTTCTTCAACAATGATCTCAAACTACTCGTGCATGGTATCAAATGTCAGCCCAAATACGCAACCTCCATAACCTTGATCCCTGCAGCAAGCTACCCACAACCAGCCATCGAGGAAACTGCTACAAGACTCTACATTTCAAACAGTGTGCAGTATGACCAAGATTCACAACTAGGTATTTATCACTGGTTTGAGAAGAGGAAGATGTGGTACAAAAGTAAGCTCACAAAGAAGTCCTCAACTCCAGTGATTAGTGACCTCAGAATACTTGCTGTAGTCAGTCTAGAGGGAGAAAAGAGGTATGATTATACCTTCTTAACTAAAATCAAGGTTAGAAGACACGATTAGCAGATCTGCATGTTCTCAGAAGCAGATTTCCCATACTTGAATCTCAATGACCTTGAAGACATGTATCTCATCAAGGTTCAAGGGAAAATGCAACACTTCTCTACTGATCTGAATTACGCGTTCAGCACGTCTATATTACACTTCATCAGAAGAAAGATCATACAAGAACGTGTAGAAGACTTGCAGCTTGGGGTTGAGAGCTACCAAAAGAAGATGAATCTAACCGCACCAGTTCTATCTCTTCCTAGAATCAACAATGAGCCCCTGTACACCATGAAGAAAGAACCAACTTTCGGGTTTGTTTACAAGAGTGATTTTACGATCAACTGCTTCATGGGGTACAAAGAGGTTCACAAGTTTTGCGATCACACGCTCAAGAAAGTTCGTGATGGGTTGGTGATACGAGTATGAGATCGAGAGTTATACAAGACCAGCAGGTGGACAGCTTCTCAATTAAGAGAAGCTCGTCAGTTCATTCTGAAGATCGAAAGAAGGCTATTTCACAGAGATCAGATGAGGCGGCTTGAGAGTTATGTTGGAGGAAGGCCATCATTCCCGATCAGGAATTTTCAAAGACCTGATCCAGTTTACACAGTCTTCAGAAGCACGGAATGATGTAAGAGTTGGATACATTTTTTTGATATTATATAACTTGCTTGTATGACTGTTTATGATGGCTTGTGCACAGATAACAGTGCATAAACCGTTCTTGTAAAGAAAGGACTCTGAGGTACGCTTCAGTGCCTCAATCCTTATCTAAGGAGCGAAAGATTCTTACTTTTGAGCAAAATTAATCAAAATTTTGAAAATTTTTTCAAAATTCTGCTTAAAAGAACAAGTACGCCCTTATTAAGGGGGAGTACTTGAAACGAAAATCTTTGTTCAAACCAAGAAAGTTCTTATTGAAATTCTTCCCATAAACCTCAAAAAACATATTTTAATCAAAAGTTTTCCAAAAACAACATGAATATGCTATTTTTGAGGGGGAGAATATGTAAGTGATTAAAATATGGTAAATAAAGTGTCGAATCTCGCATGAGCTCAACTCAGATTGTACCCTCGAATTGACAAAAATCAAAAGTCATTAATCAAAAATACTTGTCCGGGACGGGTAATAATTTCAAGCTGGTTTATCCAGTGATGTAAACGTGTCTCGCAAAGGACTTGTCTGAGTAGAGTGTACCAATTTCGAGAGATTCTTCTTTGAATATGACCTGGACGGGTAATAATTTCAAGCTAGTTTAACTAGTGACGTAAACGTGTCTCGCATCGGTCATATTCACTGAAAATCAATCAATTCTAAAAAGTGCTGACTCTACCCGACATGTGCAAATTCACTTTAAACACTTATGAGCACATGTTAAGGGGGAGTATTTCTGAAAAATGCAAAACTCTCAAAGTTTAGACAATATAAGTTTTACACTCATAAACACTTTGAAAGATGTTTCAAATAATTGGTTTTATAGCAAACATAGGATAGTCATGGAGATATAAGGTGACTAAGGTTAGGAAACCGTCCTATGATCCGCCAGAGCCGGAGGGATCTACCCAAGGACAATACCAATAGTTTAGAACTAGAAAGTCCTAGGTATGATGAAAAAAGGAGTAAAGAAATGAAAGGAGAAAGAAGGGGTTGAAGAATTAAAAAGAAAAGTAAAGAAAAGGGTGAAAAGAAATAACCCTCCATATGTTCAACCTTAGGGCAGAAACCGGGTTCAATTCATATGCTACTAGTTGTTACTAAGGTAACACCGGTATTGAAGATTAAGCCGTCATGGACCCAGTGACGCATTGCACTAAACCTTCTAGCCACTCAGGCGTCTCTCAAAAGACACTTGTTTCATTTCTCACGGAGAACCCTTCATTATCTATCGACCTCTCATTCCGAGATGAGTTGATATTGAAAAGGAGGCACTCTGCTCCATGCCTCCGACAACTAAAAACCAATAAGCACTAAATCGAGTCTAGAGCCGCGAGATACATAAAAAGATCTCATAGGAACACTTACATTTCTACACTGGTTGTTCAACAATAAGAACACCAGTTGTAAATTACAAGAGTCATACGCAGATCTTGGTAATCTGCCCAGAACATTCATGAGGGAATTCATAAAATTGTGATTCTCAGTGATTGAATGGAAATTCCTGCCAGGGTCTACATCAAACAGCCCTGACAGCAGGTCACTTCGGTAATCCCTTGTGGATTACGCTTAGTATTCATGGTGGCTCCAAACGGTCTACAGTCGTGAAGTGATACTTCGGTATACTTCAGCGGCTCACCTGAATCGTTGATACACTTCAGTGTATCTGAGTTAGCCCTCTCAGGGGCATCCGGTTCAGGAACGGCCTTGGCAAGGATTAGAGAAAGTCTTCATACTATGCTGTTGACGATCTCAAAGTCCAAACCTATAAGTGTCGGATGATTTATTGCTAACTGTTTAAATTGAAGGTACTTATGGAGACCAGGAGTTCCACCACCACCATTTCCATCATGCTCATATCACGAAGAAAAGTTCTCACAAAGACTAAGGGATAACAAAAATTCAAAGAAGTCAAAGAAAGTCAAAGATCAAGGCAAAAAAACCTTTCAAAAGTCAAAGAGTGAAGCTAATGAAGTGAGAACTACTTAAAGTATGAAGATCAAAAGTCAAAAGAAATATGAGCATGGTGGAAAAGACGTAAAGACATCGTGATTAAAGAACGTTGTTGGAAGGCAGATCAAGACATTACCATATCACATCACAACAAGAACAAAGAACAAAGATTCTAAGGACGTCAAGGCCGAAGAAGCAAAGAAGTCGTCAAGCAACCTTGATGACCAATCCTTAGGGGGAGATTGTTGGGAACACATTTTGTATTAAATCAAGTATTGGTCATTTAAGGTTGTAAAAAGGGCTTTATGTTAGATAAGATCTCACGGCTTAATTAGAAGCCCATGGGCCGTGAGATATAACATATGTTTCTAGAAGGAATTAGGCAAAGTGTTGCCCTAACACTTTGCCTATAAATACCAAAGCAATGTACACTTATTCACTTATTCTTAGTTGGTTTTATTCATCTTTGTACCGAACCTTTGCTCATTAATCATATGAATTATAATCAACCTTCTCTTCATCTCTTTCTCTCATTCTCTTATATTATACGTGTGATATATCTTGTGTTACATCAAATCTAGGACCTAACAACCTGCTCTAAGCTTCATGAGACCATTTGGATGTCATGTTTCCATTATAAATACCTTAGATAGTCTAGGCAAGTTTGATGGAAAATCTGATGAGGGATTCTTTGTTGGGTACTCTATGAATAGTAAGGCTTTTATGGTATACAACATTAGAACTAGGAAGGTAGAAGAAAACTTGCATGTTGAGTTCTTGGAGAATAAGACTAGTGTTGCAGGAGATGGACCTAAGTGGCTGTTTGATATTGATGTGCTAACAGAATCAATGAATTATGTACCAATTGTTGCAAGTACAAACTCTAATGATTTTGCAGGTTCAAAGTATGGTGTTGGTGCAGGTCAATCCAGCATGGAGACATGGTCTAGCCAAGACTACCTTATGATGCCACTGTGGAAAGATGGTTCAATGTTTAATTCATCTTCAAAGAATGATAACAATGATGAACCACAACCTTCTAGTGATACTGAAAAGGAGGATGATGAAGGTGTCAATAAAGAAAGTGGAGTTGATGATCAAGAGAGGCCTGAAAGCAGTACTAAAGATCTTAATACTGCTGAGCCAAATATTAGTACTGCTAGTCCACCAGTTCCTACTGCTCCACTTGAAGCTACACATACTGATTTCTTTGGTCATGAAGTGGACATGAACAATATACCTACCACATATCTAGCTCCCTCAACTCCACATACAAGAATCC
This sequence comes from Artemisia tridentata subsp. tridentata, assembly GCA_021014915.2. Taxonomy (NCBI): domain Eukaryota; kingdom Viridiplantae; phylum Streptophyta; class Magnoliopsida; order Asterales; family Asteraceae; genus Artemisia; species Artemisia tridentata. The sequence continues at coordinate 124,555,911 of CP139504.1, forward strand.
ACAAAGATCATTCACTTGATAATGTGGTTGATGATGTGCAGTCTGGTGTAAAGATAAGGAGAATGACAAAGGCTTCAGATGAACAAGGTTTTATTAATGCTGTTTATGAAGAAAAGACTCATGAAGACCTTCATACTTGTATGTTTGTTTGTTTCCTATCTCAGGAAGAACCCAGAAACATTGCCAAAGCTCTAAGTGATTCAGCTTGGGCAGAAGTAACACAGGAAGATCTTCTACAGTTTAAACTACAAAAAGTTTGGGTACTAGTGGATTTGCCTAAGGGTAAGTGGGCTATTGGTACAAAATGGGTGTTTAGGAACAAGAAAGATGAGAGAGGCATAGTGATTAGGAATAAAGCAAGGCTGGTTGCACAGGGTTATACTCAACAAGAAGGCATAGACTATGATGAAGTGTTTGCCCCTGTAGCAAGAATTGAGGCAATAAGGCTGTTCTTAGCTTATGCTTCATTTATGGGATTTATGGTGTATCAGATGGATGTGAAGAGTGCTTTCCTTTATGGTACAATTGAAGAAGAGGTCTATGTTACTCAACCTCCAGGGTTTGAAGATCCTGACTATCCAGACAGAGTATACAAGGTGGTGAAAGCACTTTATGGTTTGCATCAAGCTCCAAGAGCCTGGTATGAAACCTTGGCCAAGTATTTATTGGACAATGGGTTTCACAGAGGAAAGATAGATCAGACATTGTTTATCAAGAGGCAAAAAGGGGATATTTTGCTTGTCCAGCTCTATGTTGATGACATTATTTTTGGATCTACTAAGAAGGAGATGTGTACTGAGTTTGAGAAACTAATGCATGACAAGTTTCAAATGAGTTCTATGAGAGAACTAAATTTCTTCTTATGGTTGCAAGTAAAGCAGAAAGAAGATGGGATATTTATCAATCAGGATAAATATGTAGCTGACATTTTGAAAAAATTTGGTTACACAGATGTCAAGATAGCTAGCACCCCAATGGATCCAGACGAACCTTTGCTTAAAGATTTAGATGGTGATGTTCATCTCTACAGGTCAATGATTGGATCATTGATGTATCTTACATCATCTAGACCAGACATCATGTTTGCTGTATGTGCATGTGCCAGATTCCAAGTTACACCTAAGGTTTCATACTTACATGCTGTGAAAAGGATTTTTAGGTATCTCAAAGGGCAACCTAAATTAGGCCTTTGGTATCCTAGAGATTCTTCATTTGATCTGGTGGCATATAGTGATAGTGACTATGCTGGTGCAAGTTTAGATAGGAAGTCAACAACCGGAGGTTGTCAATTCCTAGGATGCAGGTTGATATCATGGCAGTGTAAGAAGCAAACTGTGGTTGCCAATTCTACAACTGAAGCTGAATATGTGGCTGCTGCTAGTTGCTGTGGACTAGTACTCTGGATTCAGAATCAAATGCTGTATTATGGGTATAATTTTATGCACACCATGATTTATATAGACAATAACATTACTATATGTATTATTAAAAATCTTGTTTTACACTCTAAAATAAAACACATAGAGATTATACATCATTTTATAAGAGACTGCAATGATAAAAAGTTGATTCAAGTTGTTAAAATACATACAGATAACAATTTTGCAGATTTACTTACAAAAGGTCTTGATGTTGGAAGGTTTCAGTACTTGGTTGCAAGTATTGGAATGCTAAATCCTTAAAGTTTTAGTCTCTTTGTGTCTGTGTAAAGTTTTGTACAGGATTAGTACTGTTAGTTGTATAAGTTTGTACTGCTAGTGCAAATTAATACTGTTGTGTTAATACTGTTAGTCATACTTAATACTGTTATGAAGAAAATGCTTTGGATTGTGTTTTCTTGGTTTTGGACTAAAATTTGCAGGATAAGCAAAGCAGTGTGATTGGAATTGGTGCTGTGTAAGAAGCAAAAGTAGTGGATTATTTGTTGTAATGCTACTGATTAATGATAGAGAGGCTTTAGGGATCACTTGACAAGGGTTAACACCTGAGTTGGGAGTTTCCTTAAAATCTTTTTCTTGAAATCAACCATGTTTATCAGGTGGTATACTAAACATGAATTGATGGTTTTTAGTTAGTCAGATAGTAACTGATCTAACTCACTCTTTACCATTTTATCATTAAGATAGTGTGTTAGTCTAAGGACATCTGGTTTAGAGAACAGCGAGCAAAAGTGAATCTAACACATTTATGTTAGAGGTAACACCTGCCACGAGCTGGAAATCCTGTCAAGAAGGCTCTTTTAATGAGTCTATCTAATCACAGGTAGTATTTATACTGAAAATTATTGGTTCTCACACAACCAGAGGTTAAATGCAACTGAAAAGATTAAGTTTCTTCCTTTACACTTAATCCCTTCAAAATGTATGAGTGCAATATTGTTTTAAAAGAAAACTGGGTTAATACTGCTGAGAAAATGTTTTTGTAAATGTTTGTACTGCTAGGCAAAAGTTTGTACTGCTAGGCCAAAACTTAGTACTGCTGGGTAACCGTTAGTGCTGTTTGGGAGTAACCGTTTTTTAATTATAGCCGTTGAGATATTTTCGTTACTTACCTTGCTTATAGGTTTCCTAAATTGGATAATTCTTAATCTTTCTTTCACTTATAAGATTTCTTCACGATAAAGAAGCAATTTCTTAAGTCGGTCAAATCAAAACCCTAAGTGATATCTTTATATTCTTAATTGGCTTTCTCAAACAAACATACTTTCATAAAAAATCATAGCCCAACACTCTAATCCAACTTTTATCAACCTCAATGGCGAATTTGGAATTATGTGATAAACATAACATGGTTGCCTACTTGAAGAAACCAAGTCCATAAACCATAAACCATAAACCATGGAGCTTGACCCATAACCCATGACTCATTGCATGACATCATGCATGACATCCATAATGGGTAAAACCCATAACCCATGACCCAAAGTCCATAACCCATAACCCATGACCCAAGATGTCTTTGACATCAGGCATGACATCATCTATCCATGGATCATAACCCATAACCCATAACCCGGTTTGTAACCCAAAATCCAGACTGGTTTACCCAGTTACCCGGATCCCTCGGTTTAAGCTAGCCAAATCCCTCTGGAAAGGAATCTGAGAGGATCAAACACTGAGGATGTGTTTAGGATACTTTGAGGTTTATATTACCAAGTATGCGGAATCTACTTGATAACACTTAGAAGATTTGTATTGATGTAACAGTAACACAGTTATAATGAATAATGAGCACATAAAATAACTTCAAACGATTCAATATTATTAAGCAATAATACGAGTGATCTCAATATCACTAGGGTTACAATGACCTTGAATCTTAACAAAAACTTATATATCTATATGACTGATATAACCTAGGACCTCCTTTTATAGACACAAGGAGTCCTTTCCAAGATAAGTATCTACCCGTATAATTCTAACTAATTGTGATATACATACAATCTATACCATACTTATCTTTTACACGTCTTCTAAAACCTTATCATGCAGCAATACGTTCTTTTATATACTAGCAGTACTAACTTGATAGTTTGTATTGTTAGTTGTTCTTCAGCAGTCTTTAGTAATACACTAGCAGTTTGTACTGTTAGTGTAATCTTCCAGCAGTACTAAGTCTTGAGTCATTTAATTCCCAACAATCCTCCCCTAAACTTGTGATTTACCCTAAATCATCAAGTTTTCTGAATTAAATGAATACCTTGTGAGGATTGTGAGGACTCTTCCAAACACTACATTGTCAACCTTAGTCTTCTAGCTTTCATTTCTTCATGTAGCTGGAATATCTTCCTTATCAACTCTCTTGTCATCTCTGAATCTTCTTCAACTTTGAGTCTTGATGCAAGCATGATCATTAGTACTTCTGCTCTTAGCGGATAATCTTTCTCAACAAACATATAGATTTCCACTCCTGCTTTAGTAGATACCTTGTGCACTCCACAGTTGTCAAACAGTCTCCATGTGGTAGCTAAGTGGTGAGCTTTAGACCTCCATATTGCCTCACCTGAGTCTGGTTCATACAATCTCTTTAGCTCTACCCATAACTCTTTATCTTTATCATCTGTAGGATCAGCAGACTTGAATCTTTCTTGAACTAAGCTCCAAAGCTTATCCAAGTCTTCTCTGCCAAATGCTTTGATCATGTCTTCAAAGAATTTGTACACCTCTGATTGATCTCCTACCCTGATAATTTTCCATCCCTTAATCACTCCATCTGTATAAACCTCCCAATCAATTAGGGGATGTTTGGCTTGAATAGGATCAACATTGAGTGATTCTGGAACTACTATCATCATTCCATGGATCTGTTCATCAGTCAATATTTCTTCTACTTCTTCTTTCTCAGCTGATTCTTCTTCAACTGGTTCCTCCTGAACTGTTTCTTCTTTAATTATTTGTTTCTTGGACTCCTTAGATTCCAATTTCTCTGCTGCTCTTTTCTCTCCTCTGCCTTCACTTGTTTCTAGATCACCTCTCAGGAACATCTGCATTCTCCTATGAGTATCAATGTATATCTTTTCTATTTCTTCATAAGTTCTTCCCTTGAAGTGTTGTTCTTTCCAGTTATCTTGGTGATTCAGATAAGTCTTCATATAGCTTAATTGTTCTTTTCTGGTAGGGGGTTTCTTCTGAGCAGCTTTCTTCTTGCTTTGACTTTTTTTGATAAACTCCAAAAGGTCATCAATGGCTTGTTCTTGTTGTTCTCTTGTGAATTGTGATCTTTCCTCTTCTTGTAGCTTGGCAGCTAGCTCTCTATCAGCAAGAACTTTAGCAACTCTTTCTTCTTCTTCAGTCAAAAACTTGTGTTCAACCATAAATTTTGCCAATCTTTCTTCTTCAGCTGCCCTTGCTAACTCTTCTTCATGAAATCTTTGAGCTAACTCCTCATCAAGAGCAATCTGAGCTTGGCTCTTTTTGGTTGTCTTCTGAGATGGTTCTTCTTCTGTTATTATACTCCTACCCTTATCAGTTCTTGGTCTTTTTGGTCTTCTTGTATACATTGCACCAGCAGTACCTTGAGAACCACCAGCAGTACCTTGTAATATACCACCAGTACCTTCAAGCTGACTGGCAGTACCTTATTCCATTTGATCATCTTGCCTCCCCTGATTATCAAATTCCTATTGGACCAAACAAACATGAGGATCTTCATCTAATTGGGCAATATTCCTCCCCTGTTTGGAAGATTCCTCACCTTGACATTCACTCTGACCATCATCTGAGCTTGATGAAGAAGATGATTCAGATGATTCTACCATTTGGGCTGACGTCTTTCTTTGAAGTGTCTTTACCTTCTGCTCCAGTTTCTTGACCTTCAACATTAGTTTGGTATAAACCTTGCCAAAGACCTTCTTGTGAGTAGTGAGCTCTGCCTCCAAGTTAGCAACCTTTTGAGACAATGTGATACATAAATTCGTCAATTCATTAAGTGTCTGACTGCCCTTAGCACTTCCTATTATGTGACCTTCAGGGAGAGGTGCATCATGGGGCAAAGACTCAGACTCCACCACATGGTGAGTATCTGAGCCACCCAATATATCCGGTTGGCTTGGGATTCCACCAATAGTACTAGGTTCAAAACAACTTGGTACTGTTGGTGTTGCCATAGGTTGGGTCTTATTGATGTTACCCTTTTCCTGCCCAGCTTCTAAGCCTATGACAGTAGGAGCAGCCCTTCCTATACTGACAATGTTAGCCTCATCTGCTACATGGGGAGGAGTAGGAACTCTATGCTGAGGTACATCAGAGCCCTCTCTGGATAAAGACCTATCAGGTGATGAGGTGAGTTGTGAGGCTGATTGTTCTGAGCTTGTGGGTGTGTGTTGGGAGTCAACTGGGGTTGTTGACCCTTCACCCTGTACCTATAACATTGTATCAAATAAAGGAACCTCTTCCCCACTATACCCTTTTGAGGCCATCCTCATATTGCTAAAAAGTTTTTGGGTAAGTTTGGGTGTTGGATAAACATTTTTGTGAGGAAGAAGATGATGTTTTCTCATATTCAAAATAGTTTGAATGAACCTGGGATACATCAAAAACTTCGATTTGCTATCAACATTTTTCACCATTACTTCAAAGAAAAGTTTTGAAAAGTTAAAAGTCTTATTGGTAGCTAAGCATATGAGAGCAGTTGCAATATTGCTACTGAACTGTTCCCATGAGGTTTTCTTAGGACTGAGACAGTGAAGGATGGTGTGTATCAAAAACCTCCATTGTAGGGCAAAACAACCTTTTTGAAAAGTTAAAGATTGTGATTGGATGTTGTACCCCATTCTGGTTAAAGTTTCAAAAATTTCAGTATTTGGCATAGCACTAATACCATTGTCATCACTTAGGTGAAGATGCCCCCTAAGTGATGGTTCAGTAATAGTGATGGACTTGCCATCTACTGTTGCATTTAACTCTTTGTCTCCATTCTCAACAGTTCTGACAGTAACAGTCTGGCAAAACTCTTTGATTTGGGAGACATAGATAGTGGGATTAAGAGTCAAGGAATACCTTATATGAGAAGCATTTAAAAAGTCCACTATCTGATGGAATTAGGTATCCTCCTCTGCTTTTTCCAAATATGCGACCATGTTGTGCTTATCAACAAAAGATAGAGATGCCATTATTGTCAGTAAAAGAGGGATTTCACTGCTGGGATTAGAGTAATTTAGGTTAGAAAGTAGGTTGAAGAAAGTGAATTGAGATATTATGAAAGACTTATGAGGGTTTCTATTGGACCGACTTCAATTAAAAGATAAATTTTGATTGAAGAAAGGTGAATATAATATATTAAAAGTAAAAATATCCAAAAAGGAAACCCTTAAGATAAGATATTGATCAGTAAAAATCTCAACAAACTCTCAACGGCTATTTTCAAAAAGCTGTTATTTCGCACCAGTACTAACGGTTATCCAGCAGTACAAACTTAAGCTTACCAGTACTAACTTTTTGCCTGGCAGTACTAACTTTTTGGAAAAAAATTGACTTAGCAGTATGAACTCAATTTTGATTAAAAACAATACTGCTTACAACCATTTTGAAGGGATTAAGTGTAAAGACAGATACTTAATCATAATTTCGGTTTAATGCAACCTCTGGTTGTGTGAGAACCAATGATTTCAGTTATAAATAACTGCCTGTGATCAGATAAACTCATTCAAGGACCTTTCTTGACAGGGTTTCCAGCTCATGGCAGGTGTTGCCTCTAACATAAATGTGCTAGATTCACTTTTGCTCGCTGTTCTCTCTACCAGATGTCCTTGGACCAACAAATTATACTAAAAGTATAAAATGGTAGAGAGTGAGTTAGGTCAGTTACTATCTGACTAACTATGCCATCAATTTCAATGCAAAACATCATCATAAGATTTCAAGAAAGAAATTTTAAAGAATCTCTTAATTCAGATATAAAACCTAATTTAAGAGATGCCCAAACTCAGTCCATCATCAATCTATTATGTCAGCAACCATTCCACCATATGTTGCTCACACAATGCACTAGTAATTCCTTTGTGCCCAAACAATCCAGACCTGCAATTGTTAGTCCAAAACCAAGAAAACAAATGGCAAAGCATTTGCTTCATAGCAGTATAAACATATGACTAACAGTTCTAACAAACAGTCCCAATTTGTACTGACAGTATAAACTATACATAGCAGTACCTATTGACAAACCTAGCAGTACAAATCCAATTTAATGTACAAAAACACACAGATTAAAAACTTTAAAGGTTAAGCATTCCAATACTTGCCACCAAGTATTGAAACCTTCCAACATCAAAGGCTTTAGTGAGAAGATCTGCAAAGTTTTGATCAGTATCAATTTTAACAACTTGAACTAACTTTTTCTCATTGCAGTCTCGTATAAAATGATGCCTAATTTCTATGTGTTTTGTTTTAGAATGTTGCACTGGATTTTTAATAATGCATATTGTATTGCTATTTTCAATATATATCATGGTATTCATAAAATTATACCCATAGTCAAGCAGTTGATTTTGAATCCATAGCACTTGACCATAACAACTTGCAGCAGCTACATACTCAGCTTCAGTTGTAGAAGTTGCCACAATTGTTTGCTTCTTGCATTGCCATGATATAAGTCTGCAACCAAGGAACTGACAACCACCAGTTGTTGATTTCCTATCCAGACTTGCACCAGCATAATCACTGTCTGAGTATGCCACCAAATCAAAAGGTGATTCCCTAGGATACCAAAGACCCAACTTAGGTTAACCCTTAAGTTACCTAAAGATCCTTTTTACATCAACTAAATGGGAAGCCTTAGGATTGACTTGAAACCTTGCACAGGCACACACAACAAATATGATATCTGGTCTTGATGAAGTAAGATACATCAAGGACCCTATCATTGATCTGTAGGTGTGTACATCAACACTTTCTCCATCAGCATCTTTAAGCAAAGGTTTCTCTGGATCAACAGGTGTGCTTGCCACTTTAGCATCAGTAAATTGAAATTTCCTTAGTATCTCAGTCACATATTTATCTTGACTGATAAATATGCCTTCAGTTAATTGTTTTACTTGCAACCCCAAAAAGAAGGTAAGTTCCCCCATGGAACTCATCTAAAACTTATCATGCATAAGTTTCTCAAATTCTAAGCACATCTCCTTCTTTGTGGATCCAAATATAATATCATCCATATAGACCTATACTAGCAAGATATCCCCCTTGTTTTTCTTGATAAAGAGAGTCTGATCAATCTTGCCCCTTTGGAATCCATTCTCTAACAAATAATAAGCCAATGTTTCATACCAGGCCCTTGGAGCTTGGTGCAATCCATAAAGAGCTTTCACTACCCTGTACATACCAAGCCCTTTTCAGGATGTTCTGGAACCTGGAGGTTGAGAGACATATACCTCCTCTTCAATAGTACCATAGAGAAAGGCACTCTTGACATCCATCTGGTAAACAGTAAAGCCCATGAAAGAAGCATAAGCTAAGAACAATCTTATGGCTTCAATACTAGCTACTGGTGCAAAAACCTCTTCATAGTCTATTCCCTCTTCCTGTGTATACCCCTGGGCTACAAGCCTTGCCTTGTTTCTGATCACTATCCCCCTTTCATCCCTCTTATTTCTAAAAACCCATTTGGTTCCAATGACCCTCATACCCTTGGGTAAATCAACTAATACCCAAACCTTCTGGATCTTGAATTGGAGAAGTTCCTCTTGCATGGCTTCTACCCAACTTGAGTCTTTTAAGGCTTTAAGGAAATTTTTTGGCTTAGATTGGGAAAGGAAACATACAAATAGACATGTGTTGGCATCTTCATGCTTCTTTTCTTCATAAACAGCACTAAGAAAGCCTTTTTGATCTGAAGTCATGGTCTGTCTTCTTGTCTTCACACCAGACTGTATGTCTCCAATCACATTGTCTAAGGAGTGATCTCTGTGTATCCTTGTGTGTGGAGTTGTGGGAACTGGATAGTTGAGTGATAAATTGTTGATATCCACTTCATCTTCTGAGAAATCATCAGTATTAGGACCTGATGGGCCAACAGTATGATTATTTTGCCCAGCAGTACCAACTTGAGGCTCAGCAGTACAATCTTCATTTGTACTATTTTCTTGATTTTCATGTTCTTCAGCTCCATCTTCATTGTATCCATCTTCAAAACCTTCTTTGGCTTCATCAGTAGAAGGCTCAACATTTTTTGAAGGTGAATCCACACTGTTCCATATTGGCATCAGTATATGATCTTGACCTTTTACCTTTCCCAAGCTTTCTTCATTTGTTGCAACATCCTCTTCTGAACCTGCAAAATCATTAGAAAAAGTTCCTGCAACAACTGGCACATAGTTCATGGACTGGGTTAGAGTATCAAGAGCAAATAGCCATTTTGGACCTTCACCTTCAACATTAGATTTATTTTCTAGAAACTGAACTTCCTCTACCTTCCTTGTTCTTGTGTTGTATACTCTAAAGGCTTTGCTATTTAGTGAGTAACCAACCAAGAAACCTTCATCAGATTTGCCATCAAATTTGCCTAGATGGTCTAAGGTATTTAGAATAGTTACATGACACTTAAATGGTCTTAGAAAACCTAAAGCAGGTGTTCTACCCTAAAACAGTTTATATGGTGTCTTGTTGTGAGGTTTAACTACCAAAACCCAGTTATTCACATAACAAGCAGTATTAACTGCTTTAGCCCAAAAAGTGATGGGCAGCTTAGAATCAGCTAACATGGTTCTAGCAGCTTCTATTAGAGTCCTATTCCTCCTTTCAGCAACCCCATTCTGCTGAGGAGTTCTAGCTACACTAAATTCGCTCTTAATACATTTTTCCTTATAGAACTCATCCATAACTTTATTTTTGAACTCTGTCCCATTGTCACACCTGATGACTTTTACTTTCTTATCCACTAAGTTTTCTATTTCAGTTATAAATGTCTTAAGAATGCTAGGTGTCTCATCCTTAGATCCTAAAAAGAAAACCTATGTGAATCTACTATAGTCATCAGTAACTACAAGACAGTACCTTTTATGCATAATACTACTCACAGATGTAGGACCAAACAAGTCCATATGCAGCATAAACAAAGGTTGAGTAATAGAGTTCTGGGTCTTGGGCTTACAAGAAGCCTTGTGTTGTTGTCCTTTGAGACATGCAACACAAGTTTGGTCATTTTCAAAACATTTTTGAGGCAAGCCTCTTACCAAACCATCTTTAACAATTTTATTTATAAGTTTAAAATTGACATGACCAAGTCTTCTATGCCATAACATGGACTCATCCAATGTGGCTTTTGCAACAAGACAAGTAAGAGCTTCTTTAGGAACAATCTTCTTCATATCAACACTGTACATGTTGCCCTTTCTTGGAACTTTAAGTAGCACCTGACTTTCATCAGGTAGCTTAAAGTCTGGGGAAAGCACAAGACATTCAGTGTCAGTAAAAAGAACCTTGTTCTTTTTGTCACACATTTGTGAGACACTAAAAAGGTTATACTTAAGCTCTTGCACAAAATACACATCTTCAAAGTCTAATTTACCGGTTTTCAATGTGCCTTAACCAATAATCCTTCCACCTATTCCTCCCCCAAAGGTAACATATCCTCCATCCATTGGTTGAAAGTCTGAAAGATAGGACATGTTGCTTGTCATGTTCCTGGAACACCCACTATTTGCATAACCTTGATCTTCCTCATCATCTTGTGAATGTCCCTGCACATAAAAGATGGAAATTAGTTTCCTTAGGGAACCCAAGTCATCACTGACTTGGGTTTGCCTCATGCATCAATATAGTCGAATCTCTTTAATACAATTGATGCACCATTGGGTTTGATTGTGCGAGGATTCGATACACTATTGAGGATGTTAGTCCTTTCTTGTACGAGTGTATGTGATACTTTGAGTTAATATGATTAAGTATGCGGAATCTACTTAACCACACTTAGAAGGTTATTTGTTATTGGAAATGGAACAGTGATGCTTGTTATTGGATAATGAACAATGAATGTAAACACCAGACGATTCAATATTATTATGAATAATACGAGTGATCTTCACTATCACTAGGATTACAAAACCTTGAATCTCTATTACAAAGAAAAACTATTTTCTATCTTGTTCTATCAACTTGGTTAGTTTTTCTGATAGTTACATTACGCACATAACATATATTCAATTCTTAGACTGCTTCTAACTAATGTCTAACTCTCTATATATGTAAAATATCTAAGCACATGCACACTTGAGTATTGTCTAATCACTAGCTTGTGTGTGTCAGTAACAAAGATACAACATGTATCTGTGTACACAACTTGTTGACTGATATCTTAACAAAGATATTGTCTACCGTATATATTTGACTTTAATACACAAATATCTTTTTCATACTTATCCAATCAGCAGTAGTATAAGCGTCACTTATCCGTTCAGCAGTAGTATGAGTCATTCCAACAGCAGTATCGACCAGCAGTACATTTGTTTGTACTAGCAGTACTAACTTCAGTTAGTACTGTTAGTTATAACTTTGAGTAGTCTTCAGATATACACTAGCAGTTAGTACTATTAGTGTATTCTTCTTAGCAGTACTAATCTTCAGAACATTTAATTCCCAACAATCCTCCCCTAAACTTGTGATTTATCCCAAATCAACATGTTTCTTCTGAATTAAATTCTGATTGTGAGGATCTTACAAACACTAAATAATCAGACTCTTGATCTGAGCTTTCCTCTGTTCTGTAAGACTAACTATCTTTCTGTCTAACTCATCTGCTTTCTGTGACTCTTTTTCAGCAATAACATCATCTTCTTTGTCTTGAACAATAGCAGTACCTTGTATTAAAGATGGTGCAATTTCCTTGGATGGAGGAATTATAAGAGGCAATGGTGCTGTGTATCTTGGATGCTTTTTCCAAGAAGTCAAATCATCTTTCAGCAATCCTTTGCAAGTGATGAACAAACGTAGTGAACTGAAATTGAAACTGAAACAACTTAGATAAAACTTTCTTCATTTGATTGCTTTATCCCTTCTGAATATATATAATACTCCGTAATCTTCATTTGAACTTTCTTCATTTGAAGAACTTATTCCCAGTATCCATCAACTGAAAAAGATTATTCTTATTATTGGCTGAATAATAAGACATTTTAGCTTCTCAAAAAGCTGACATCATCATCTTGTATGCTCTTGTCTTTTCTTGAACTTGATCAATTTTGGGTAATTTTCCTCCCATGATTCTGAGCATAGACAACCACAATCTTTTCTTCCCCTTATTGGTTAATCTTCCTCTCCTGGGCTTCATTTCCTCCCCTGAGTTTTATTTCCTCCCCTATTTGGAAGATCTCTCACCATTATCTTACCATCATCTGATCTACCAATTAGAACATATTTTCAGACAATGTTGTACATGTAGCCATCAATTCCTTAAATTTCAATGCTGCCCTTATCACTTCCAGGTGTGTTAACTCCTGTGAGAGGTAAATCATGGGGCATTGACTCATTTTCCATCATTAGATAGGTTTCTGAGCCATTTTGAGAATCCTTTTTAAGAAAACTTTTGACTTAGTAGTATGAACTTGATTTTTATTGAAAAATCATACTGCTTACAACCATTTTGAAGGGATTAAGTGTGTAACAGACACTTAATCAAGAAGTCGGTTTAAATTAACCTCTGGTTGTGTGAGAACCAATGTTTTCAGTTATAAATAACTGCCTATGTACAGATAAACCCATTCAAAGGGCTTTCTAGACAGGTTTTCCAGCTCATGACAATTGTGTCCTCTAACACAAGTGTTAGATGCACATTTGTTCGCTGTTCTTTCTATCAGATGTCCTTAGACTTGCTCATTATACTAATTAAAGTATAAAATGATAGAAAGTGAGTTGTGTCAGTTACTATCTGACCAACTAAACCATCAAGTCAATGTGAAACATCATAATCAGGTTTTAAGAAAGAAGTTTTAAAGAATCAATTAACTTAGGAGTAAACCTTTGTTAATGAATTCCCAAACTCAGTCTATCATGAACCTATTATGTCAGCAACTAGTATTATCATTCTGCTGCTCATACATTTCACTTGAAACTTCCTTTGTGCTCAAATGTTCATACCTGAAAATGTTAGTCCAAAACCAAGAAACAAAATGCAAAAACATTTGTCTTATATCAGTATCAATATATGACTAACAGTATGAACTGAAAAATCAAAATTTGTACTAGCAGTACAAACTTTTCAATAACAGTACCTTTTTACAAAGCTAGCAGTACAAACAAAAAATTTATATACAAAAACACAGAGTTTAAAATCATTGAGGATTAAGCATTCCAGTACTTGCTACCAAGTACTGAAACCTTCCAACATCAAAAGCTTTAGTGAGAAGATCTGAAAAGTTGTGATAAGAATCAATTTTAAGAACTTGAATCAACTTTTTCTCATTGCAGTCTCGAATAAAATGATGTCTAATTTCAATGTGTTTTGTTTCAGAGTGTTGCACTGGGTTTTTAATTATGCAAATTGTACTACTATTATCAATATGTATGACAGTGTTTAAGAAATTGTACCCATAGTCAAGAAGTTGGTTTTGAAGCCATAGGACTTGACCACAGCAACTTGCAGCAGCTACATATTCAGCTTCAGTTGTTGAAGTAGCCACAATTGTTTGCTTCTTACACTGCCATGAGATAAGTCTACATCCAAGGAATTGACATCCTCCAGTTGTTGACTTTCTGTCCAAGCTAGCACCAGCATAATCACTATCTGAATATGCTACCAAGTCAAAAGGTGATTCTCTAGAATACCATAGACCCAACCTAGATTGACCCTTGAGATATCTAAAAATCCTCTTGACAGCTGTTAAGTGAGAAACCTTTGGAGTTACTTGAAATCTTGCACAAGCACAAATAGAGAACATGATATCAGGTCTTGATGATGTGAGATACATCAAAGAACCTATTATAGATCTGTATGTGTGTACATCCACATTGTCTCCATCTAAATCTTTAAGAAGTGGCTTCTCAGAGTCCATTGGTGTGCTTGCCACTTTTGAATCAGCAAATTGAAATTTTCTTAGAATCTCTGCAACATATTTATTTTGGCTGATAAAAATGCCTTCACTAGATTGCTTAACTTGCAGACCCAATAAGAATGTTAGTTCCCCCATGGAACTCATCTGAAACTTATCATGCATAAGCTTCTCAAACTCTAAACACATCTCCTTCCTTGTAGATCCAAAGATGATATCCTCCACATACACCTGAACTAGCAAAAGATCATTCTTGTGCTTCTTGATGAATAATGTATGATCTATCTTGCCTCTTTGAAATCCATTTTCTATTAGATAGGAAGCCAGTGTTTCATACCATGCCCTTGGAGCCTGATGAAGGCCATAAAGAGCCTTAACTACCTTGTACACTTTGTTTGGATGGTCTGGGTCAGTAAACCCTGGAGGTTGTGAGATATATACCTCCTTTTCAATAGTACCATATAGAAAAGCACTCTTGACATCCATTTGATAAACTGTGAAGCCCATAAATGAAGCATGAGCCAAAAATAACCTAATGGCTTCAATCCTTGCTACTGGAGCAAACACCTCTTCATAGTCTATCCCTTCCTCTTGTGTGTACCCTTGGGCTACTAATCTAGCCTTATTCCTAATCACTATCCCCTTTCATCCCTTTTGTTTTTTAAAACCCATCTAGTGCCAATTACCCTTACACCCTTAGGTAAATCAACTAGCACCCATACCTTCTGAATCTTAAACTGAAGAAGCTCCTCTTGCATAGCTTCTACCCAGCTTGAATCATCTAGGGCTTTAAGAACATTCTTTGGTTCTGCTTGTGATAGAAAACATACAAACAAGCAAGAGTTGGAATACTCATGCTGCTTTGATGCATAAAGAGCATCAAGAAGCCCTTGTTGGTCTGAAGACATCAGTTGTTGCCTTGTCTTCACCCCTGATTGTACATCTCCAATCACATTGTCCAGGGAGTGGACTTTGTGAATCCTTGTGTGTGGTGTAGTAGGAACATGATAGTGAGGTGGGAGATTATTGAAATCCACCTCATCTTCTGAGAAATCTGCTTTAGTTGAGTCTGATGGGCCAGTAGCAAAAACATTTGGCCTAGCAGTAGAAACACTTAGCCTAGCAGTATCTTGCTCTGTCTCAGCAGTAGAAACATCATTTGTACTGCTACCTTGATTTTCTTGTTCATCAGTCTCATCTTCCATGTTTTCAGCTTCAATCCCTTCTTTAGGTTCATCAGAAGAAGGTTCATCATAAGAAGTTGAATCCACACTTGTCCATATTGGAATCAATAAATAATCTTGATCAGTCTCCTTTTCTAACCTTGCCTCATCTGTTGCATCATGTATTTCTGAACCTGAAAATTCATTAGTTTCTGCAACAACAGGCACATAATTCATTGATTTGGTTAGAGACTCAATATCAAATAGCCATTTTGGACCTTCACCTGCTACATTGGATTTGTTCTCTAAAAATTCCACATGCAGGTTTTCCTCTACTCTTCTAGTTCTTGAGTTGTATACTCTAAAAGCTTTGTTGTTAAGAGAATATCCAACTAAGAATCCTTCATCTGCTTTACCATCAAACTTTCCTAGATGGTCTAAGGTATTCAGAATTGTCACATGACATTCAAAAGGTCTAAGAAATCCTATTGCAGGAGTTCTACCTCTAAAAAGCTCATATGATGTCTTATTGTGAGATTTGACAACCAAAACCCTGTTCTGGACATAGCAAGCAGTATTAACTGCTTCATCCCAAAAAGTGATAGGCAACTTAGAGTCAGCTAACATGGTTCTAGCAGCTTCTATGAGTGTCCTATTTCTCCTCTCAGCAACTCCATTCTATTGAGGGGTTCTAGCAACACTAAATTCTCTCCTAATACCTTTTTCCTTGCAGAAATCATCCATAACTCTATTCTTAAACCATGTCCCATTATCACATCTAATGACTTTTACTTTCTTGCTTACTAGGTTTTCTATCTCTGTAATGAATGTTTTAAGAGTGCTAGAAATCTCATCCTTAGAACTTAAAAAGAAAACCTATGTGAATCTGCTATAGTCATCAGTAACAAATAGACAAAATCTTTTATGCTGAATATGTAGAATCAGGATCAAGCCCATCTAGGATATAGTAACATTGATTGCACAGCGGAATAAGAACAAGAAGAACATCAACATTACTTCAAGGTTTTCTTTATTGAAAGTAAAATAAACTACTACTACTACTACTACTACTAATATACACACGCTATAATCGTGTGTCTAGACTCTCATTGAAAGAGTTTTATATTAATTGGATACCTGTAACCTAGACGCCTACCCTCTTTATATAATAGAGGGAGGTTACAAACCCTAGCTTCCCCTAGAAGCTAACTATTTATATATTAGGTCCTCATTGTTTCTTCTTTCTTCATTTCTTGCTTGTGGGTTTTGTAATCATCAAATCTGTAATTCCCAACAATCTTCCCCTATTTGATATTACAAAACAATCTGCATGAAGAAACAATGCTAAAGCATGTCATCACAAATAATAAGCTGCACATCATACATCTTCTTCCCCTTTTTGTAATCATCCAATAGGGGTCTTGTGCATCTCGTAAACGCTTCCCCTTAAGTGATGCATGTAGATGGTTAACAAGCTTCCCCTTAAGAATAGACTAACCATCTCATAAATCTCGGACCTAAAATACTATATCAGATAATTAGCAGCGAAAACCAAACAAACAGCAGAAACAGAATCCACCAGCAGAAACAAACCAGTAGAAACCAATCAGCATATTTTTTTTTTTTTTTTTTAAATTTTTTTTAACACAAGCAGCAGCGACAAAAGTGAAAGCAGCGGGAACGAGCAGCAGAAACAAATGAAATCAGCAGAAACACATAAGCATATCAGCACAAAGTGTAAGGCTCCCTGGAGCGATCACTGATGAAGAAAATCAACTATAACTGATTTGATGAAGAAGTGGAATCTCCCAAACTTGCATCTTATGTCTTGCACTATCCACGTGACGTCGAACTCATAAAATATGAGTAGTGAAAGCCTCTTGACAAACTCCTCATTGACTAAACCAATGAGACACTGAGCACAAATAACGTAACTCCTTCAAGTGATAGCAAATGTACGCATTAAGCACAAGAAGATGGATCATACCCCTTCACTAGAGTCGTCAAGTCTTCGTCACCATACAAACCAAGCAAGTTATCTTAAAAAGTCCCAACCACCTTTTAAGATATGATAAGAACATAAACCTGTGAAAATCAACTGCAACATCAAACAAGCGATAAACAAATAATCTTCTCAGCAGAAATGATGATGGTTGATAACTCCATCCTCCCTAACCATTAGTGACATCAGAACTGTCACCAAACATACGAACAGTGATCTCACGTGTCCAGAAGGAACCAAAACCAACCAAAAGAAAAAGTATACAACAAGTCAGCAGGAACCATAAGGAAGTCAGCAAGAACCGTATGTATCAGCAGGAACGGATAACCAATCAGTAGGAACGGAATATAGCTCAGAACCAACTTCCAATCAGACATGCAGCAGTAGACCAATATGCAGCAGATCAATAACCCATATCAATACCATCAGCTACGAATAATATCACAACCAGTAGCCATGTGAAACCGACTTAATCACAAGGCAACCCACTATGAATAATTTTAATCAAAACAAATAAATCAGCCCCACACAACCTTGAAACAAATAGCAAAGTAGCAGCACACCACTTGCACTTACACCAATCGAATTAATTATATATATCACTGACCAAATTAATTCATGCCATCAATTTACCCCACTCGTCAATTAATAATATGAGTGACACCAAATTAATTGAACGAGGTTTAATTGTGAGTCATCGATTCACCACTTGCAACTGACGACAAACCAATTTATTGACCAACCAATTACATCATACGAGATTAATCATAGCCAATCAACATCATTTAATTGCAAAAACACCTTGATACTGATTCACCACAAGCGACAAGCAATCGGCCCTACATAGCAAATTCAACCAATTGCAAATTCACAATAAACGCACTATAGTCGACAACTAGAATTTAAAGTCCACCAATTCATTAATTTAGGGAGATCTAACAACTTTGTACGCCATTAATTCACACGAACCAATTTAATTAAGCGAAAAACCACTTTGTTGTCCGACCAATTAATGATTTAATCAATATGAGGATACTTTAAAATAAACGATTACCTCAGTCGACAATTAACCTTATCAGATATGCTTCATACTTTTCCAACGAATCTGCTCCAAAACTGCTTCTGTTCTTCGAATCTGCTCTTATTGACAACGAACACATGTAGATCCCTAGATATCGAGAGCAACCCTCTTTGATACCAATTGTAGAATCAGAATCAAGCCCATCTAGGATATAGTAATATTGATTGCACAGCGGAATAAGAACAAGAAGAACATCAACATTACTTCAAGGTTTTCTTTATTGAAAGTAAAATATAAACTACTACTACTACTAATATACACACGCTATAATCGTATGTCTAGACTCTCATTGAAAGAGTTTTCTATTAATTGGATAAGTAAAAATAACCTAGACGCCTACCCTCTTTATATAATAGAGGGAGGTTACAAACCCTAGCTTCCCCTAGAAGCTAACTATTTATATATTAGGTCCTCATTGTTTCTTCTTTCTTCATTTCTTGCTTGTGGGTTTTGTAATCATCAAATCTGTAATTCCCAACAGAATACTACTCACATTTGTAGGTCCAAATAAGTCCATATGAAGCATAAACAATGATTGATCAATAGAGTTAAAAATCTTGGGCTTACAAGTGGCTTTGTGTTGTTTGCCTTTAAGACATGCAATGCATGTTTGGTCATTTTCAAATCGTTTTTGAGGTAAACCTCTTACCAAACCATTCTTAACAATTTTATTTATGGTTTTGAAATTTATGTGACCAAGCCTCCTATGTCATTTCATTGATTCATCCAATCTGGCCTTTGCAACTAGACAAGTAAGTGCCTCTTTAGGAACAATCTTCTTCATATCAACACTGTACATGTTGCCCTCTCTTGGAATTTTAAGAAGTACTTGACTTTCATCAGGCATCTTAAAATCAGAAGAAAGTACAAGACATTCAGTGTCAGTAAAAATAACTTTGTTCTTTTTGTCACACATTTGTGAGACACTAAAAAGATTATACTTAAGCTCTTGCACATAGTACACATCTTCAAAATCTAATTTACTGGTTTTAAGAGTACCTTTACCAGTAATTCTTCCTCCTCCAAAGGTAACATAGCCTCCACCTAATGATTGAAAGTCTGAAAGATAAGACATGTTGCCTGTCATGTGCCTTGAACACCCACTATCTGAATATCCTTGATCTTCATCATCTGTTGGTGAATTTCCCTGCACATAAATAAGGAATTAGTTATCTTGGGGAATCCAAGCCATTACTGACTTGGATTTGCCACGTGCATTAATGTAGTTAAATATTTTGAGAATAGTTGATGCACCATTGGATTTAAGAGGTCTCCAAATCCAACATGCTGAGGCCTTAACAGCATTTTCCCTCATTTCCCTAGCAGCAGTATGAACTGCTTGCCTAGCAGTAGAAACTGCTGGCTTTGCAGTTGTACCCTTCATTTTTCAAATTTGTTTTTGACCACTGCTTTTGATTTAAAAGGCCTTTGTGCAGTTTTAGATGCATATTTGAAAGTTATTTTTGCATTTTGAACTGCTGGTTTTGGGTAAACAGAGTAAAAAGGTCTGGCAGTAGAAACTGCTTGTCTAGCAGTATGAACTTTTGGTCTAGCAGTAGGAACTACTTTTGGTCCAGAATTTAATAAAACTGCTCTAGGTGTGGTTCTTGTATAATTAGAGAGACTTTTAGGAGTATGCCTTTTTAAATTCACCATATTGTGTGTATACCCAGATACCCTTTAGTTGCAGAAAGCTGCAAGATGGTTAAATTCTCCACAAATAAAACAAGCTTTGTTATAGAAGTCAAAGTCATCACCTAGTTGGTGAGACTTAAGGCCATTCCAATTCCTTTGGTTGCCTTTAGGCTTGTTTGTGGTTCTGTATTGCTCACAATATCTAACTGGTTGCCTAACATGTTTAACATTGATTTTAGGCCTATCAGTATCATTTTTGACTATCTTAGGAACACTTGTTCTTGCTTTTTTAACCACTTCAGGTTTAGACATAACATGTTCATCTTCATCATCATCAGATATCCAGTCCTTTATGATTGGACCATCTGATTTCCTATCAGAGGACACCTTGTCCTCATGAAGTGAAGTTTTACTTAAACTCTCACTTACTTTCTTAGGTTCATCAACAACTACATTTGCTTTTGGCTGAACACCATATTGTAAATTTGGCAGTTGAAATTCAGCTAAGCCTGTGTGCTCTAGGTCTATCCCTAGGGGTGCAGGAATTCCTCTATAAGGAGGTGGGACATTCTTGTATCCCAACCCAGATTTTACCTTGTTGATTACTTGACATTCAATCATGTTGGTTACACCTTTAGAGGCATATTCTAATGTATCTACACTAAATTGAATGTTTTCTTTGGCTTTCTTAATCCTATCTAGCTCAGCCATCAAATTACTAATGTCAACATTTTGAATTAAAATTTTCCTGTTAAGAAGAATTTTGGCATCAGTAAAAGTAGCTTTATTGGCCTTATAGTGTAAGATTTGTTCTTCTAGAACAGCTAAACCTCTCTTATGGTTTGTTAAGTTATGAATTGTTTTGGTTAGTTCTGTCCTTTGATCTTCATAACGTTTTCTTAAAGTTTCTAAATCTTTAAGAGCAGTACAATTAATTTGAACAAACTTTATCAGATTGTACCTCAGTAGAGAAAGCCATGAGTGCCATCTGTGAAGAAGCTTCTTCTTCATCAGCCATGAAACTCCAATCAAATCCTAAGCCATCAATAGCTACCATAGCTTTTGAGTTTGGCTCAGAAATCTCCCCTGTTTTGGATTTGCTTCCAAAACCTCTGTTCTTGCTATCTTGCTGCCTAGGTCTTCTACATTCTCTTGAGAAGTGCCCCATCATGTGGCAGTTGTAGCATTCTATCTTTGACTTGTCAAAACCAGCAGTATCATTGTTACTGATTGTGAGCTTCTTCCCTGTCCTTTGATAGAACTTCTTAGCCCTCATGCTAAGAAGAGAAATTTTCCATTTCAGGTCCATTTTCTCAAAATCATCATCATTGATTTCTTGGAGGTCTTCATAGGTGGCGTTTATGTGGCATTATCTACGTGTAACGCCTCCTGTTAAATATATATATATATATATATATATATATATATATATATATATATATATATATTATATAGGAAAGTGAATATGAGGCTGTCTCACATCTAAGCTTACATGTGAAACCATCAAAAAATTACGTCGTTTTAACAAGAAAAACATCAAATCTACCTCATTGTATCATGACCTTCACAATATTAGTGTTTTCTCTTGATTTCATCACAACATCACATAAGTTGGGTTCACGTTGGTTCATGCATTTTCTACATCATATTGTTAGGTGATTTCATTAAGTAACAAATTAGTTATAGATTCAACAATGGTTTGATTTAATTCACCATTAAAATGAGTTTCACTATGCATATATTAGTTCCACTACTCAAATTTTGAAAAAATAATAACCAAAATGACGTATTTTTTATGGTTTCGCATGTAAGCTTAGATGTGAAACAACCTCATATTCACTTTTCCCATATATATATATATATATATATATATATATATATATATATATATATATATATATATAATATATATATATAACAGTCTGCATAAGGCTTTTTCATAAGTAAATTTAGTGCTTATTTGCTATTCAAAGCTTCTGAAAATCATTTTGCAAGTAGTTTAGATGATGTTTAATGTTGTTTCTCAGTTTCTAGTTCATCACATAGCTTATTAAGTGCTGTTTTGTGGTCTTAAAAGTTGCACATCAGTGTGTGCACACTGGTGCATCAGTCAAGCTTTGTCTGATTTGCCCTTTTCTAAACTTCTTTTTAAGCATAAATTAAGCTCTATTAGGTCTGAATTTCCAGTTATAAGTTCTTTTCTATTTGAACTTTTATTATAGTCAGCTTTTGTGGTATCTGTGGAAAACGTAGAGGGGGTGAATACGTTTCCACTAAAAACTTAAAAAACTTTTTGTATCAAACACCCGATCAAGTATGACGTAATATGAAAAGTGTCAACAATGATCATGCAACATCTATAGATGGTATAAAGTAAACTACAACACAAACATAATCAAACCATGACACAAGCATAATCAACATATTATAAGCAACAAACCACACAAACACAAACGCAATGCAAATATATATATAAACCGATAAAGACTGAAATAAAAGTAAAGAGATGAGTAAGAAGGCGCAAAACGGACACGATGATTTATAGTGGTTCGGTCACGAAACTCCTCTTCACCCTACTCCACTCCCTGAGTACCTAACTCGAGAGTTACTTCACTAATCAACAAGCTCCCTTCAGGCGGAGAAAACCGTACAACGTCGCTTATCCTTATTTCCGACACTAAGCTAAATGTCGAGTACTAATCTTAGCTAGTACCAATCTACCACGATCCACATGATCTACTCACGATCTACCCGATCTACCCTTGATCCACTTGATCAATACACAAGCCCACAAGCTACAAGAGATCTCCAAGATCTCAACAAGATCACAATGATCTACTCCCACTTGACTCGATCTACCCGATCTACCCTTGATCTTCTTGATCAACACACAAGCCCACAAGCTACAAGAGATCTCCAAGATCTCAACAAGATCACAATGATCTACTCCCACTTGACTCGATCTACCCGATCTACCCTTGATCTTCTTGATCAACACACAAGCCCACAAGCTTCAAGAGATCTCCAAGATCTCGACAAAGATCACAATGATCAACCCTCACTTGACTCAATCTACCCTATCTACCCTTGATCAACTTGATCAACACACTAGCTCACAAGCTACAAGAGATATTCAATATCTCTATAAGATCACAATGATCTTCTCTCACAATCTCTCAAAAGAAAAATGAACTTGATGTATACAAGATACAACAAGTATGTAACAAGTGTTACAAGTGCTCTAACTACAACTACAACACTTTGTATCTTTGTGATACTATGTGTTCTTCTCTTGCACTAGAAGAGGAATGAAGGTGATCTCTTGGTGGGATGAAAGGATCACTCTTAAACAAACTAAGACTCTTTAAATGATCAAAGAAAGTGATCTAAGTGAGGAGGGATTAGACCAGAGAAAACTGACTGGGAAAATCAAGTTGGAAGTGTAAAATGGTCCACTATTTATAGGAAAAGAAAAACTAGCCATTATGAGGACACGGTACCACTAATTGTCACACGGTACCACTAAATTTAGTGGTACCGTCGGTACTTTAGTGGTACCGTGGATGCTCCTCCATTTGTTTTTAGTGGGGAAGGTTTATTTGGGAATGTTTGGAGCTGTTTTGGGGGGGGGGGGAATGTCTGTTGGGATTTTTAAACTTATTTTTTTAAATAAAACATTTCTTTTTAATTCAAAAATAATTTGTAAAATGTATTTTTGAAAAAATGTTTTGTCACATTAAAAATGTGAAGTTTAGAGAAAAATATAATCCTTTGATCATTTGTCAAGTAGTAGATTTGTTTGTCCATACCTTGAGTGATTTACGTCGGGATGGAAATCTACGACTTTGTTGAAGCATACTTGAGACGTCGAGAGGTGTTGATGTAAGTATGCATTGATGATTTGTGTTTACAAGTAACTTGCACATTTTACGTTATGCATTACAAGTTGCATGTTTGTCATTATTAAAACTGAAGAAACAGTTTAGTTTAAATATCGTAATATTTGAACTAACAGTATCTCTTTCTGATCTAAGTGCTTAAATTTAAGCCCAGAAGTGCCATCAAGGCTGTTTGGGACTACTATTGTCTCATTTGCTTATTTTCTTTTTATGTGCTTATTAGCTTGTTTAGTTCTGCTTATTCAGTGTAGATCTGCTTTTTAGATTAAGATTAGGTGTTAGGAGCTTATTTTTAGCACTCACAAGCTTTTTAGAAGATTGTGAGTCATTTTCAGTTAAAGCCTTAGCTTTTTCTATCCTTTATAAGCAGTCTGCTATTTGCTTTTTCTGTGCTTAATTGCTTGTTTAGCATTGTTTTTTTGTTTAGATTTGCTTTTAAGTTGGCTTTTTAGTGTTTTATAGCTTATTCAGTTCCCATACAAGCTTTTAAAAGCTTGTGTGGTCTATAGCAGTCCATCCTTAGCCATTTTGTTCTCATAAGCAGTATGCTTATTGCTCCTTTTTTCTGGCTTATTTTCTAGGTTCTAAAAATATTTCTTTCACAAAAGTTTCTTATTTTAAGCTTATTAAGAAGTTCCAAAAAGAAATTTTTTTAAAAAATAAAAATAAAAAGGGAAGTGGGAAGTCCAAGGTGAGTCGAGGCTCGAAGGACCTCATTCACACACACTCCTCACCATCTCAAGCCCTTGGGTCTTTTCTGGTTGAAATTGCCATAGTTTTTTTTAGAGTAAATTGCAGAAATCATCCTTGTGGTTTGCTAAAATTGCATGTATCATCCCTGGTCTTCAATAATTGCAGGCGGCCTCCCTGTGGTTGGTTCCTTTGGTTCGTTTTGGTCCCTGGCACTAACGAACGTTAGTCCATCTCAGTTAGTTGCTAATATTTGGAGGGCATTTGTGTCTTTTCCCTTGTGGTCCCAATTGACTCCCCTTTTACTCCCACCACCACCACCCTCTACCACCACTCCACCCTCCACCACCACCACCACACACACTTAAATCAGGGTTTAAAAACCTGGAAATTCTTATCCTTCCAAGGCGACATAAATATACAGTATCTAAAGTAAGATAATCAAACAAAGATCAAATGTACCCATCCAAACGTTACATGAAATTCTTATCCTTCGCAAACAAGATCAAATGTACGCATCTAAAGTAAGAACAACCAACTATCAAGTAAATCTCATATTCTTATCCTTCGCAGAACAAACTAATTGAACGGATACATGAAATTCCTAAAATGATGCTACCCGATCATAGTTCCTGACACCTACAAAACCATAACCAACAGTTCTGCCACAACACATACATAGCTTTGCAAATAAACCAATGAATCTGTCGTAACAAATAGCTTCAAAATCGATATCAAACCTCACTAAATAAACAAGTGTAACCTGATTCGATCAAAACCTAATCCATATTCCGCGTAGATGTGAACTTAATAGATCTGTCATAACGAATAGTTTTGCAATCGAAAAATAATTATCTCACTAAAAGCCAGAAGATTCAAAATAATAAAGAAGAACCTGAGAATGGGTTTGTGAGATAATGAAGTACCCTTGAAGGGTAATGAAGATGAAGTGATTTTGGAGATGTGTTTTGAAAATATTGAAATGGGTCGGGTTGAGATTGGTGGGGCAGAGTGGATCCGGTGGAAGGAAAGTGGCGATGAGCAGCATGATGAAGAAGATGATGAGACTTCCATTAATGGGTTTTTTTTCTTCTTATATACAGAATCGAGGTTTAATTATATGTACAGATTTTTATAAATTTTGTGGAGTGGAAATGATGAAGAAGAAAATGAATGAATGAAGAAGACTTAAATGCCCTCCAAATATTAGCAACTAACTGAGATGGACTAACGGTCGTTAGTGCCAGGGAACTAAACGAACCAAAGGAACCAACCACAGGGAGGCCGCCTGCAATTATTGAAGAACAGGGATGGTACATGAAATTTTGGCAAACCACAAGGACGATTTCTGCAATTTACTCTTTTTTTTTATTTAACCTGTAGGATCGAGTACTTCGAGCTTGATTGAGCTTGGTATAAACAAGAACCTCTGCAATACAAGTGTTTATGCGGAAACTAAACAGCAAGTATTATAAAGAAGAAAACTCTAAAAGAACAATGATCCTCTATGGATCAAACTATTGAACTAAGAATCGTTTATTGAATATTGAAAGATGTTCAAGGCGTACATAAACTCATAGACGGGTTTATCTTTTATACTAACAAGATCACCTAACCCTAACCCGTTCTACAAGAAAACGTGTAAAGAGATTAACAACAATCTCTTCTAAAAATAAATCATAACAAACATTCTAAATATACGGATAACAAATAATACTATCCGCAGCAACAATACTATCGGTAGAAACAAGATAACACTGTCGGCAGCAATGAGCTTTCAGCAGGAACCAAGCTATCGGCAGGAACCAACTTTATACTATCGGCAGCAACAATGAACTCTTATTTCCCAGAGATCCTAACAATCCTCCCCTAATCTTGAGGTTGACTAGGTTAACCTGCAAGATTCCAATGTGATAGAGCTTTCATAAACTCAGGCTTGAGGACTGCGACTTAGCAGCAACAATAAGAAGTAACCAGCAGCAACTGCAATAACTTCAAGATTCCAACTTCTATAGCATCCAGCAGCAACTTCAATAGAGCAGCAGGAACATGAAATCTTCTTCAAAATAGATTTACTGGTCACCATAACATCACTTGAACTTGGCTGCTACTAATGACAAAATGTACATCAAATCTCTTTAAGTTTCATACTATTCTCATCACATCCAGGTGTGTTAACTCCTGTGAGAGGTGAATCATTGAAAATTAATGGATTTGATGTCTCTTTACCAATAGCCATCACTACTGGAGTAGCCAATGTTTAGGTGTGTTAGACCATGGTACATTGATAACCATCTGATTTATTAGCAAATCAGCAACTATAAACGGATTTGACTTGTCTTTACCTGTAGCCGTTTGCTCAGGACTAGCCAATGCTTTGGTTTCAACTGAACCTTGGTGAATTGAATACCAAATATGGATACCAAATGTCTTTACCACAAACCATACTTTTGTGGACTAGCCAATCCTTTGGATCCCATAAGGGTTACATCCATGGTGAATTGAGAACCATTTTCAACTCTCAGAAATGAATCATGGGTGAGTTGAAGTACCCTATAGCTTTGAGCAAGCTATTATAGCTATCAACGGATTTGATAATCACACCAGAGCCGTACCCTCATGGTGAGTCAACTCTTTCTTGTCTGCAAGACATGGTGAGTTGAGCACCATTTATTGTGCAGGTGTAAACACCAACACTGTACCTGCAAGGTGTTGCTCAAAACCACTTATTAGCACACAAAATATACAATTTTTTTTTTTTTTTTTTTTTTTTTTTTTTTTTTTTTTTGAACTAATAAACACACCAAAATAAAAGAAACTAAGAAAAGAAACAAAAGAAAGAAAGAAAGAAAATATACAACAACAACAAGAAATAATCCTCCCCTTAAGCTTCATTCCTCCCCTTAAGCTGATGACCCCTTAGCTGCAACCTGATCCTTGATGAATTTAACCAATTGTTCAGCTGTGGTTAGATCATTTCCTATAATATGCTTAGGAACTTTGACCTTCTGTGTTAGCATTCTCTTTAACACTCCTTCAGTTAAAGGATAAGCAATATCCACAAACATAGTGAGGAACTTGCCAGAGGTGAGTTCCACAACATGAACATTGGAATACGGATATAATTTCCAAGAGAAGACTCTCCATGATGATTGATTACCCCACACTAGTTTAGCCTTGTCTCCATCCAATTTATTCATCAAGACTTGTAAGTCTCCCCATAACAACAGACCAATCTCAGTAGGAGTATTAGATTGATAATGATTATCTACAATCTCATAAAGATGCTCCAAATCTTGTCTTTCAACCCTATCTAAGATCTCCCTTAGAAATGTAAAGAACTTGATTGTCCCATCAAGAGAAAACCAAACATTTACATCACCATCTGAAGTAGATCTAATCTCCCAATGAGCAATATGACCCCAAGACTGAATGGAGTCACCTTCTGAATCACTTTCAGAAGCAACCTCAATCAAATCATGATCATCCACTTCAAGAATATCCACAGAAGAAGAGTGGAAAGAATGACTCTTCTGCCTTGATCTTAGACCATATCGAATAATAGGAACAGACACAGAAGGCTCAGCAGAGATAGAAGCATTAGCAGTAGGAAGATCAGCAGGAACAAGATCTTCCTGTGGTACCTCAGATGCATCATCAGTAGAACTTGGAGCAATGAATGAATCATCCTTAGAGCCTTCTCCAGACTTCATTTTCTTTGCAACATCAGACTCCAAAGATGCAGATGCTCTTTTCCTGCTTTGTGGAATATCAGTATCTACTAAAGAGTTGAGCTTTGCATAAGTATCAAGGAACAATTTTTGAATGGCACCTTCAGGCCAACCTTTGAAATCACTGATCTTGTAGTTAGCTTCATTCTTTAGATACACCTTCATAAAATTGATATTATCTCTGTTTGTGGGCATCTTATATCCTAACCTTTGTCTTTCCTTGATCCTGTCCATCAATTCATTCCAAGTGGTTGCTCTTTGTTTCTTTAAGATGAATGCCTTGAGCAGATCTGACCTTGTATCTGAATCCAATTCAGACATTTGAAGAACCATAAATCCATGAGCTCTAATAATCATGTCAGTGTTCAACAAATATTCAACTTGTGCACTAAACACTTCGGAAGAAGGATCATCTGAACTTGGGTTATTTATAATCTCAGCAACATTCTTCTCATCAACAGACAATTGTCTTGCAAGCTCTTCATCTTGAGCAAGCTGTGCTAATCTAGCTTCTTCAGCAGCAATTTCCTGTTCATGCACCTTTGCAGCTATCTCTTCATCATGTTCAGTTGCTTCAGAAGGAATGATGTTACTTTCAGCAGCAACAGATGAACTTCCAACAGTAGTAACAGGATCCTTAGATGCAGAAGAAATATTTTCAACATTAGCAGTAGCAGCAGACACATCAGCAGCAATGGCGACATCAGTAGCAATGGAGACATCAGCAGCAATGGTCCTTGCTTCAGTGGAGACCTGTGCTTGAGGAGTGATGTTGTGCTCAGAAGTTGTAGGAACTACAGTATTTGCACCATCAAGAGAAACAGATGCTAGAACATTAAGCCCATCAAATATCATATCATCCTGATCTTCCTCAGACTCAGAAAGAATAACCTTTCTTTTCTTTTGCATTTGACTACCCTCCAATATGCTGATCTTATCATTTAGTTCTTGGACAGTTCTACTAAATGCTTCATTAGAATCCCTGAGCTCCTTTTCCAAGCTCCCCACTTTTTCACCAAAAATCCTTTTTGTCTCATTAAGTTCTGACTCCAATGCCTCAATTTTCTTCACAGATCTTTCAAGTAGCTGAGACATAGAGGTGAGATCAACAGCATCATCAGTTCCACCAGCAGGAACACTTGAAGTATTAGGAACTTCACTGACTCTGGGTGGAGAAACATTAAATCCCTCCCCTGCATTGATGTCAGAACTAACTGGCTGCCTAGTAGGACTAGGTGATGAAAACCTTGAAGAAGAAGGTAAATCCTCTAAAGGAGATGGCTGGACAATAGGTGTATCAGCTGAGATGGGCTGCTCATTGAATTCAACATTGTCATTAGTCTAAGGTGTAGGTGTCACTGGTCTGGGTGAAGGTGGTAATGGATCATCAGCAGCAATAGATGCAGATGCAGCAGCATCAACTGAAGTCTCTTGCTCAGGTGCATTAGGTGATGGTGGGATATTATCAGCAGGATCAGCATTGTCGGCAGGATCAGGGATATCAGCAGGATCAGGGTGGTGTAACATATGAGGCAACAAAGGCAAATGTTGGCCAGTAAAGTTCATCTTCATCAGGGCAAACATTTTGGCAGTCAACCTATTTATAATCTTAGGGGATGTATTAATGGTCTGTACACCTAAGATGATTTGAAGAAATCTAGGGTACATCAAAAAGCTGTTTTTACCATTACTTAGATTCTCAATCATTCCCTCAAAAATATATTTTGCCCAATTAAAGATCCTACCCTGAGACAAACAGACTAAACCAGATGCAATAGGACTTGGACATTGATCCCAACCACCTGACTTAACACTAAGACACTGGAGTAAAGTATGAATCAAAAACCTCCATTGAGGAGACAACCTATTTTTCAAGAAGGTGCAACTTCCAGCAACAGGATACCCTATAGCTGCCATACCATCAAGAATGTCTTGCCTTGGAAGATCATATTCTCCTTGTTCCTCAGGAAAGTGAAGCTGAACTCGAATCAACTCCTCAGTAATAATCACTTCTTGATTATCGATGGTAGCAACAATATCATTTTCCCTTCCCACAACATGTCTTACTTTAGCTGTTCTCCAAAACTGTTTGACCAAAGAATCATATACCGTTACTGGGCAATATGTGAGCGCATAACAAATGGATGACCCACGAAGAAATTCCAGCACTTCATCATAACCAGCACTTTTTGAAGATGATTCCAAATAAGCAACCTTGTTATGATCATCTTTGTAACGAAGAGTTGTCATTGTATTGAAGGAATGAGTTAGGGTTTGAAATGAGAAGATTAGGGTTTGATAGGTTACTAAGAAATAGAGATGAGAGATGTGCAATTATATGTTGAGTTTCCAAAAATATCACTTTAGATTGCTGCTATTTATTGCACGTAACATTGATCAATTAACTTAAGAAAGTTTGACCTTTCGGCAGTAACACTTGGTCAATCGGCAGCAATAAAATCTTTGACCATTCAGCAGGAATGAAGTGGTTTGACCAAAGTCAATCTACCGAACATAGTCATTAAGAATAACTTACCCATATTAATTCTCAATACCAACCAGCAATAAATTTGCACTAATCTCCATATCGTTATATAACCCTCAAATCACATAACTCTAGCATCACAACACCCTTTATCACCACAAATCAAACTCAATTTTCCAAAAGAAAACAAGTCACATTATGAGTTCATCCAAACATCCAATAATCGAAATCTCATCGGATTCTTCCTCCTCGAGTGACTCAGGATGGAACAACTACTTTCCCAAAACAGCATCATCCTCTAAAGTCAAAGGTAAGGCCAAGGTTGAGGAGGATTCATCTGATCCTCTTCCTTCTACCCCTTCTTCTTTTGAGTACTTTAGCTCTGATGATGAAGATTCATCAGAGTTGAAGTCTTTGGTGTATTACCAGGGCGAATGGGAGACTTTCCCTCCCAATTTTCCTTTAACAGATGAGGACAGAAGACAGATGAAGGAAACTGAAGCTCTGCTTGCTGAAGAGATGGAGAGAGCAACTGCAGCTTTTTATAAAGTACCAGTACCAAAAGGCAAGGCTAAACATCAAGAAGGTTCAAGCCGAGAAAAACCAAACCCTAGAAGTCGACACAATCGACAACGTGAAGGCAAAGATCCAAGACAAAGGAAGAATCTCACCAGAACCACTCCCAAGCCAACCCAGCCAGCTTCACAATCAAGCAACCCAAAACCACAACCAACCCAACCAACTCCACAAGCAGGTATCCCTACTTCACAACCAATCCATCCATCTTCAAGGACACGATCCAGAACTCATCAGAGGTCAACTACCTCAAGCTCTTCAAAGCCATCCCCTGAACAAAGACAACCACGGCCAGTCATCTTGGCACTTGCAGTTCCCCATGTTTATGAAGAGATCATTCGCCAGAGAGGAAAGAGGTACATGCCTGAAAACATGGGTAAGGATAAAGAGAAGATGGAATAGGTGGTAAGGTTTAGGTGGATTAATGGTGGATGATTGGAATCTTTTGTAGCTTTTGTATGATGTGAAATGATGTTGATAAGTATCTTTAGTAACTTGAAATCTTTTGTAACCAGCAACTGAATGTACTGATCTTTCTTATGATGAATGAAAATTGCTGTATTTAGCTTTAATTCCAAGCACTAAGGAGCTGCAAAATAAAGTTAACTAACAAAAGACACTGAAAATCCTGCAAGATAAGATTAGAGAAACACAAATAAAACTTAAAAGAATGAAAAACAAGACAAAGTTACGAGCAATAGCCTCCCCTTAGGCTAAATCAACCCATTGATTCAGCAAACACAATTACAACAACATGAACAACCAAACAAATCAACTACCAAGGATACCATGGAGAATAAGCCATTCCCCCTCCAAAGGCTTGATTAGAATAGACAGGCCAAAAATTCATGTGATTATATGAAGAAGTACCAGCAGGAATGGTTCCCTGAAAATCAGCAGGAACAGAGGAACCAGCAGGAATAGGTCTATCAGCAAGAAAAGGACTCCTATAAAAACTCATTCCTGCTGCTTGAGGAACATATGGTGGGATTTGTTTAACATTTTTCCATAATGATCTGTTCTGATGTTTCCCACCATTCAACCTTTTCTCATGATAATCACAATCTTTTATAAGATGATATTGACTACCACACACAAAACATGTCTTCTTCCTAACAGCCTTGTTTTTACTGCAACTTTTCTTAAAATGGACACCATTATCACTAGTGGAACTAGAGACACAGATGTTTTTAAAAGAATTCAATGAGCTGTTATCAGAAAAGGCTGATTTTGGAGTAGATATACCATTTGTTGAACTTGAGGACCTGTGATATTTGGGTGTGGTTGACTTTTCACTTGAGTCACATGAAACAAAGTCTTTAGACTCTGCTTCAGAGGATTTGTCACTTGTGTGACAAGAGACACAATCATTAGATTCAGGTAAGTCTTTGGACTTTTTACCATAAACCATTTGTGACTCATCTAAGTCAATATCAGAGAGAGAGTGCACAGGAGAAGGCATAAAAACTCCTCTTATAGGTGGAGAAACAGCATTCATTCCACCTTCTTTCACATATTTAACAGGTTTTTGATAGTCTACAGGTTCAGGGTTAAAAACACTATACTCATTAGGGTCATAAAATTGATTTGGCCCTATCAAGTTACCATACCCTAAACCCCTTTTTGTTTTCGTAGACATAGAACTATCAACTAACTTGTTTAGGTTTTTAGATGAATCTTTCCATTTATTAAACCTAGCCAAGGCATTGTCTAGTTTAGTCTGCACATCCTGTTTTTCTAACACCATCTTAGCCTTTTGAGACTCAGAATGTTTAAGCTCATTAGTGGTGTTTTTCAAGTCCCTTTCTAAGACCTTTATCTTTTCCTCATATGCTAACTGATTCTTTTGAAACCAAACCTTTTGCTTTTCTAATGTTTTAACTGCTTTGTCATAAGCCTGTACCTTAATAAAATATTCATTATACTTGGATTTCATGTCATCATATTCAATATTAAGAGTTGAGTACAATTCTTGACATGCTGAGTTACATCTTTGTACCTGAGATGGGAATCCTAACAGAGCATATTCTTCCAAATTTTCTTTTTCTTCATAGGACTTATTGTGGAACAAGTTCCTGATCCTCTTTGCGCATAATTCAAAATTATCTCCTGATAGTGACATTGTGAAGAGATTCAAGAGAGGACACACTTCAACACTGTTTCCTTCTTTATCAGAGATCCTTACCAGGCTCTGATACCACTTGTAGGATCGAGTACTTCGAGCTTGATTGAGCTTGGTATAAACAAGAACCTCTGCAATACAAGTGTTTATGCGGAAACTAAACAGCAAGTATTATAAAGAAGAAAACTCTAAAAGAACAATGATCCTCTATGGATCAAACTATTGAACTAAGAATCGTTTATTGAATATTGAAAGATGTTCAAGGCGTACATAAACTCATAGACGGGTTTATCTTTTATACTAACAAGATCACCTAACCCTAACCCGTTCTACAAGAAAACGTGTAAAGAGATTAACAACAATCTCTTCTAAAAATAAATCATAACAAAACATTCTAAATATACGGATAACAAATAATACTATCCGCAGCAACAATACTATCGGTAGAAACAAGATAACACTGTCGGCAGCAATGAGCTTTCAGCAGGAACCAAGCTATCGGCAGGAACCAACTTTATACTATCGGCAGCAACAATGAACTCTTATTTCCCAGAGATCCTAACATAACCCAGTTTAACAGTTTTAGCTTATTTATCATTTTTGCTTTTTAACTGCTTATTTCAATAAGCAATTAGCTTGTTTTTATTTTTCCTAGGATTTTCATTACTTAAAGTACTTTTCAGGAAATTTTCATAATTTTTCTCTATAATTTGGTATCTTTTATATATTTTTCATTTCAAAATTGTTTTTAATTCATAAAAATTAAAATAAAAATCAAAAAAATACAAATCTTTTTTCTTAAATTCTTTTTTATCATTTAGGACTTTTAGGAGCTGAATTTGCATGTCTAGAGAAGTTTTTTAAGATTTTGATTTTCTTAGCTCGTGTTAAGGCTCGTTTTTAGTTTTAATCTCGTTTTTTGTGATTTTTTGCTTAGCATATCTTTTTTATATGCTTTTTAGTTACTATTTAGTTTATCTTTTATAATTTTAGATATAAATACCAAAATTCCTCTCTTTATCAAATCACCCGATCACAAACTAAATTCACCGTTCCATTTACGCTTCGTTCGGAACATCTCGACCCGGGAATAACCAATTCTTTCGGTTTATATATTGTTTGAAAAACTTTGATCTTTAGGTTTGATCAATCTTGGCTAGAGATTGAATTTACCAACTGGTCGGGTTTTCCATACACACACACACACACACACACACACACACACACATATATATATATATATATATATATATATATATATATATATATATATATATATATATATGTGTGTGTGTGTGTGTGTGTGTGTGTGTGTGTGTGTGTGTGTGTGTGTGTGTATATATAAAACTTGATATATACAAATTCTTTTTTAACATTTTTCAAAAAATATGGAATTCTCATTCTCACTTTTTTCAATATTTTTCAAAAAAAGTGAAAAGTCCATTTTATCATTCTCATTTTTTTTTTCCTTCTCAATAAAAAGGAATTGAGATCTATAAAACATCAAATATACACCATTTTCTCTCGTGTCATCCTCCACCGTCCATTATAACTGCCGTTTTTAATTATTTTTTTAAAATTTTGGTTTATATATTTTCATATGTTTTTATTTTTTAAAAAAGGAAAAATATGACTCCATCTAAACGGATTTTCAAAATTCTCAACTCTTCTCTAGAGAAGAAAAATCGTTCTCTTCTCTATGAATTTGGAAACTGAAAAATAGGGTAAATTTTCATCAATAAAACAGCCCCTAAGAGTTTGTCACGATAAGGAGAAAAGGTCATAATATAGCGAGGAGGACAGTAGTCTCTTTAATCATTCTCGTTCTCAAATGATTCGAAAAAATATCTGGTCTAAAAATCAACCTGGGTAAAAGTAGAATTTTTAAAATTGGCATCCCTGATGTTGAAGTGGAAGAGGTCGCTTCCTCGTTAGGGTGTCTTCATGATGTTGCTCCTTTTATGTACCTGGGGCTCCCTGTAGGAAAGCGGATGAGATTTTGTGATGGTTGGAATGAGGTGATAAACCGGTTTAGAAATAGGCTCAATGCGTGGAAAGCTAAGACTCTCTCGTTCGGAGGTAGGCTCACTCTCGTCAAATCAATTCTTGGGAGCTTGCCCGTATACTATTTTTCTCTTTTTAGAGCTCCTTGTAAGGTCATTAAACTCCTTGAATCCATTCGGTGCCATTTTTTTTTTGGGGCTTTAAAGACGAGCAATTGGGTATTTGTTGGGTTAAATGGAAAAGCATTCTTTTGAGTTCAAATATGGGAGGTCTTGGTGTAGGTAGTCTCTTTGCAAAAAAATCTTAGCCTCCTTAGCAAATGGAAATGGCGCTTTCTTACAGAAAATGAGGCTTTATGGCGTCTGGTGATTAAATATTTCTATGGTGGTGATGGTGGTTTCAGTTCGCCATCAAACTCATTTGGTGGTAATGGCACTTGGTGTGATATTCTAAAATCTGTTGAGCACACTGAAAAAATCATCCCTGCTTTCAAACTGTCATTCATTCAAAAAATCACAAGCGATTCTAGTGTTTTCTTTTGGAAAGACTTGTGGTGTGGGAATGGGTTGCGGTTAATGGATCTTTTTCCTCATCTATATGCGTTAGAAACTGTCAATGATTGCAAAATTAGAGACCGTTGGCAATGCTCTAATGGTGTTTGGGGTGGAAACTGGGAATGGAGATTGCCACCTCGTGGTAGAGCCATTGATGACGTCTCTACTCTTACTTCAGTTACCAATAGTCTATCCCTCTCTCACGATGAGACGGAAATGGATAGTTGGACGTGGACCATGGATGGCATGGGTTGTTTCAAGGTTAGTTCATTAACTAAATATATCCAAAACCTTTCTCTTGCAGATTATGATCTAGGTGAGCATCATGTTTGGAACTTGTGGGTTCCTCGAAAAGTGAACATATGTATGTGGAGAGCCTCTTTAAATAACTTTACTGATTCATTCAAGGCATAGACTCCCTCTTTGTCTTATTAGCGCAGGTGTTCGTCAACGATGAAAGCCGCTTAAGACTCGAAGAAAGAGGGCTAGGCTACCCGCTCCAATCTCTTATCTCGTGTTGTTAATATCTCTTCTACCCTCTGCCCTCTTTGCGAGAATGTAGAAGAATCTATCGACCATATCCTTATTAACTGCCCTCGGGTTTTGTCGATTTGGAGGAAAATTTGGAGTTGGTGGCATTTAACTACCCCTTCTTCTTTCCCCTCGTTCTCCATCAAAGATATTGCCTCTGGATCACTTGTTTCTCAAGGCTGTCCGCGGCTTAATAAGTGAGAGGATGCTTCGATACACTATAAGGTGGTTAAACCTTTGTGACTTTGTGTATATGATATATTGAGTTAATATGATTAAGTATGCGGAATCTACTTAACCACACTTAGAAGGTTATTTTGGTTATGGAAATGGAAAGTAATGCTTTAGTAATGAACATGCAATGTTAACACCAAACGATTCAATATTATTCACAATAATACGAGTGATCTTCACTATCACTAGGGTTACAAAACCTTGAATCTTATGTTTCTAAGACTTATGATATATGTGTTTGTTCTATGTTCTTAACAGTTATGATCTAATTCATGCATATATAATATCTAGTCTAAGATTTCTCTTTTATAGTCCAAGAGAGATCTTTACAATATTGTCAAGTCTAATCGAACACATGCTTGAGAGTGTCAGTCATTAAGATACAACATGTATCTGTGTTTACAACTTGTTACTGAACTCTTTGTCTAAAGATATTATCTACCGTGTATTGTTGACTTTAATACACATAATATCTTTGTATACTTATCTACTCAGCAGCAGAATATTTCGATAGTTATCCACTTAGCAGTAGAAAGTTCTTTACCAGCAGCAGAATTATTCAGCAGTAGAATGTTTAACGCTAGCAGCAGAATCAAATGCTCTAGCAGTAGAATGATACTTAAGAGTATTTCTTGAGCAGAACCCGATATTAATCTTCTTGAATATTTAATTCCCAACAATCCTCCCCTAAACATGTGAATCCTTTTCAACATGTTTCTGAATTAAATTATGGATTGTGAAGATCTTTCAAACACTTTTGAAGTCAGATTCTTGATCTGAGCTATCTTCTGTTCTTCAAGATTAAATATCTTTCTCAGTAACGCATCTGCCATTTTCTTTTGACTTTGACAATATTAGTACCTATCTTCAACCTTCAAACAAAGCCTAAAAGATGGTGCAATTTCCTTGGGTGGAGGAATTATAAGAGGCAATGATGTTGTGTATCTTGGATGCTTGTTTCAACAAGTGAAATCATCTATCAGCATGCCTTTGTAAGTGATGAACAAACGTAGTGAACTGAAATTGAAACTTTTCTCCGTTTGACCTAGATAGAACTTTCTCCTTTTGAATGCTTCATCCCTTCTGAATATACATAATACTCCAGAATCTTGTTCATGAATAAGATATTATCAGCTCTATTCTTGTCATTTTCAACTTTTATGTCATCATCTTGTATGCTCTTGTCTTTTCCTTCCTTTCATTGGTTAATCTTCCTTCTTTGGATTTATTTCCTCCCCTGAGATATCCCCTGGATTGCAAATAACATTTTATCCTCCCCTGTTTGGAAGATCTCTCACGACCATCCCATCATTATCTGATCTACCAATTGTGAACTTGTTTTCAGACAATGTTGTACATGAAGCCAACAATTCCTTAAGAGTTTAAGTGCTGCCCTCATCACTTCTATGTGTGTTAACTCCTATGAGAGGTGATTCATGGGGCATTGACTCATTATCCATCAATGGATGGTTTTACTGAGTCCCTTTGAAAATCCTTTTTAAGAAACTTTTGACTTAGCAGTATGTTCATGATTTTATTATAGAAAAATCATACTGCTTTCAACCATTTTGAAGGGATTAAGTGTATAACAGACACTTAATAAAAATTTTGGTTTAAAGTAACCTCTGGTTGTGTGAGAACCAATGTTTTCAGTTATAAATAACTGCATGTGTAAAGATAAACCTATTCAAAAGGCTTTCTTGACAGGGTTTCCAGCTCATAGCAATTGTTGCCTCTAACACAAGTGTTAGATTCACTGTTGCTAGCTGTTCTTTCTATCAGATGTCCTTAGACTTGCTCATTATACTTAAAAGTATAAAATGATAGAGAGTGAGTTGTATCAATTACTTTTTGATCAACTAAGTCATCAATTCAATGTGAAATTTCATAATCAGGTTTCAAGAAAGAAGTTTTAAGGAGGTGTAAATTCCCAAACTCTTTCTATCATGAACCTATTATGTCAGCAACTGTATTATCATTCTGCTGCTCACACATTTCACTTGAAACATCCTTTGTGTTCACAAGTTCATACCTGAAATTGTTAGTCTAAAACCAAAAGAACAATGTACAAAGTACTTATCTTGAATTAGAATAATCATAGGACTAACTGTATGAATAACACAATTCAAATTTGTACTAATTGATAATACTAGCAATAGAAATCCACTTCATATATACAAAGACACACAGTTTTAAATCATTGAGGATTAAACATTCCAATACTTGCTACCAAGTACTGAAACCTTCCAACATCAAAAGCATTTGTTAGCAGATATGCAAAGTTGTGTTCTGAAACAATTTTAAGAACTTGAATTAATCTTTTCTCATTGCAGTCTCTTATAAAGTGATGTCTAATTTCAATGTGTTTTGTTTTAGAATGTTGTACTGGATTTTTAATAATACAAATTGTACTACTATTATCAATATGAATAACAGTGTTCATAAAATTGTACCCATAGTCAAGAAGTTGGTTTTGAAGCCATAGGACTTGAGCACAGCAACTTGCAGCAGCGACATATTCAGCTTCAGTTGTTGAAGTAGCCACAATTGTTTGCTTCTTACATTGCCATGAGATAAGTCTACACCCAAGGAATTGACATCCTCCAGTTGTTGACTTTCTGTCCAAGCTAGCACCAGCATAATCACTATCTGAGAATGCTACCAAGTCAAAAGGTGACTCCCTTGAATACCATAGACCTAACCTAGGTTGACCCTTGAGATATCTAAAAATTCTCTTGACTGTTGTTAAATGAGAAACCTTTGGAGTTACTTGAAATCATGCACAAGCACAAACAGAGAACATGATGTCAGGTCTTGATGATGTGAGATACATCAAAGAACCTATCATAGATCTGTAAGTGTGTACATTTACATTGTCTCCATCTAAATCTTTAAGAAGTGGCTTCTCAGAGTCCATTGGTGTGCTTGCCATTTTTGAATCAGCAAAGTTGAACTTCATTAGAATCTCAGCAACATATTTATCTTTACTAATAAATATGCCTTCACATGATTGTTTAACTTGCAAACCCAAAAAGAATGTAAGTTCCCCCATGGAACTCATCTGAAACTTATCATGCATAAGCTTCTCAAACTCCAAACACATCTCCTTCCTTATAGACCCAAAGATAATGTCATCCACATACACCTGCACTAATAGAAGATCCTTCTTGTGCTTTTTGATAAATAGTGTCTGATCAATCTTCCCTCTTTGAAATCCATTCTCTATTAAGTAGGAAGCTAGTGTTTCATACCATGCTCTTGGTGCCTGATGAAGGCCATAAAGAGCCTTAACTATTCTGTACACTTTTTCTGGATGGTCAGGATCAATGAACCCTGGAGGTTGTAAGACATACACCTCTTCTTCAATAGTACCATATAAAAATGCACTCTTGACATCCATTTGATAAACTGTGAAGCCTATAAATGAAGCATAAGCTAAGAAAAGCCTAATTACCTCAAGTCTTGCTACTGGAGCAAAAACCTCATCATAGTCTATACCTTCTTGTTGTGTGTACCCTTGGGCTACTAATCTAGCCTTATTCCTAATCACTATTCCCCTTTCATCCCTTTTATTCTTGAAAACCCATCTAGTGCCAATTACATTTTCATCCTTAGGTAAATCAACTAGCACCCATACCTTCTGAATCTTGAACTGAAGAAGCTCATCTTGCATAGCCTCTACCCAGCTTGAATCATCTAGGGCTTTAAGAATGTTCTTTGGTTCATCTTGTGAGAGAAAATATACAAACAAGCACGAGTTTGAAAACTCATGTTGTTTTGAAGCATAAAGGGCATCAAGAAGCCCTTGTTGGTCTGAAGACATCAGTTGTTGTCTTGTCTTCACACCTGATTGTACATCTCCAATCACATTTTCCAGGGAGTAGACTTTGTGAATCCTTGTGTGTGGAGTAGAAGGAACTTGATAGTTAGGTGTGATATTGCTCAAATCCACCTCTTTATCTGAGAAATCTGCTTCATTTGAGTATGAAGGGCCTGCAGTAGAATCATTTGGCCTAGCAGCAGAAAAATTAAGCCTAGCAGTAGAATGCTCTGTCTCAGCAGTACTATCATCAGCAAAAACATTTTGTTGTTCCTTTGTTCCATCTTCCTTTTGTTCATCTTCAACATCTTCTTTAGCTTTACCAGAAGAAGATTCATCATTTGTTGAAGTTGAAGCCACACTGGTACTTATTGGCATCCATACATGATCTTGATTGGTCTCCTTGTCTAACCCTGCCTCATTTGTTGTTTGTGAACCTGAAAAATCATTAGATTCTGCAACAACAGGCACATAATTCATAGAATGGGTTAATGACTCAAGATCAAATAGCCAATTAGGACCTTGACCTGCTACATTGGATTTATTCTCTAAAAATTCCACATGCAGGTTCTCATCTACTCTTCTAGTTCTCAAGTTGTATACTCTAAAAGCTTTGCTATTGAGAGAATATCCAACTAAGAATCCTTCATCTGCTTTGCCATCAAACTTTCCAAGATGGTCTAAGGTATTTAGAATTGTCACATGATATCCAAAAGGTCTAAGAAATCCTATTGCAGGAGTTCTACCTCTAAAAAGCTCATATGATGTCTTATTGTGAGACTTGACAACCAAAACCCTATTTTGAATATAGCAAGCAGTGTTGACTGCTTCTGCCCAAAAAGTGATAGGCAACTTAGAGTCGGCTAACATGGTTCTAGCAGCTTCTATGAGTGTTCTATTTCTCCTTTCAGCAACTCCATTTTGCTAAGGAGTTCTAGCTACACTAAATTCTCTCCTAATACCTTTTTCCTTGCAGAAATCATCTATAACTCTATTCTTAAACTCTGTCCCATTATCACATCTAATGACTTTTACTCTTTTGCTTACTAGGTTTTCTATCTCTGTAATGAAAGTCTTAAGGATGCTAGAAGTCTCATCCTTAGAAGCTAAAAAGAAAACCCATGTAAATCTACTATAGTCATCAGTAATAACTAGACAAAATCTCTTATGCAGCATACTTCTAACATTTGTAGGACCAAATAAGTCCATATGAAGCATAAACAATGATTGATTGATAGAGTTAAAAATTTTGGGCTTACAAGTGGCTTTGTGTTGTTTGCCTTTAAGACAAGCAATGCATGTTTGGTCATTTTTAAATTGTTTTTGAGGTAAACCTCTTACCAAACCATTCTTAACAATATGATTTATGGTTTTGAAGTTAATGTGACCAAGCCTTCTATGCCATTTCATAGACTCATCTAATGTAGCATTTGCAAGTAAACAAGTAAGTGCCTCTTTAGGAACAATGTTCTTCATATCAACACTGTACATATTGCCCTTTCTAGGAATTTTAAGAAGTACTTGACTTTCATCAGGCATCTTAAAATCAGGAGAAAGCACAAGACATTCAGTGTCACAGAAAAGAACTTTGTTCTTTTTGTCACACATTTGTGAGACACTAAAGAGATTATACTTAAGTTCTCTTACAAAGTATACATCTTCAAAGTCTAAATTTCCAATTTTAATGGTACCTTTACCAGAAATTTTGCCACCAACACCTCCTCCAAAGGTAACATAGCCTCCATCTATTGATTGAAAATCTGAGAGATAAGACTTGTTGCCTGTCATGTGCCTTGAACATCCACTATCTGAGTATCCTTGATCCTCTTGTTTATCAGTTGAACGTTCCTGCACAATAATAAGGAGTATTAGTTTCCTTTGGGGACCCAAGCCATTACTGACTTGGACCTGCCTCTTGCATCAATGTAATTTAATCTCTTGAGAACAGTTGATGCAACATTGGATTTAAGAATCCAACATGCTGAGGCCTTAACAGCATTTGCCCTATTTTCCCTAGCAGCAGAATTAACTACTTGCCTAGCAGTATTAACTGCTGGCTTTGCAGTTGTACCCTTAATTTTCCAAACTTGTTTTTAGACCACTGCTTTTGATTGAATGGGCCTTTGAACAGTTTTTGATGCATTTTTATAAAAAGATTTTGCATATTTAACTGTTGGTCTTGGGTTAACAGTCATGAATGGTCTAGCAGCAGAAATTGCTTTTGAAACTGCTCTGGGTTTTGTTCTCTTAGACTTAGAGTGAAAGTGAGTTTGAGGAGTTTGCCTTTTGAAATTCACCCTGTTGTTTTCATACCCAGATACCCATTTGTACAGAAAGCTGCAAGATGATCAAAACAACCACATGTGTAGCAAGCTTTATTATAAAAGAAAAAGTCATCACCTAATTGGTTAGACTTGAGGCCATTCCAATTTCTTTGGTTACCTCTGGGCTTGCTAGTGGATCTATATTGTTCACAATATTTAACTGGTTGCCTAACATGTTTAATGTTTGTTCTAGGCTTAACAGTATCCTTTTTGATCACTTTAGGAACCCTTGTTCCTGTTTTCTTAACTACTTCAGGTTTAGACATAACCTGTTCATCTTCATCATCATCAGATACCCAGTCTTCAATGACTACTCTATCTGATCTTCTATCAGAGGACACCTTGTCCTCAGGAAGTGAAGTTTTACTTAAACTTTAACTTACCTTCTTAGGTTCATTAACAACTAGCTTTGTTTTTGGCTGTACACCATATTGTAGCTCAGGTTGTTGAAATTCAAGGACATCTGAATTTTCTAGGTCAATCCCTGGGGGTTTAGGGATACCTCTGTAAGGAGGTGGGACACTCTTATATCCTATTCCTGACTTAGCTTTGTTGATCACTTGACATTCAATCATGTTAGTAACACCCCTAGAAGCATGTTCTAGTGTTTGTGTAGTCAAGTGAATGTTTCCATTTTCCTTTTTGACCCTATCAAAAGCCTTTCTTAAAAGCTTAATTTCAGCATCTCTAAAGAATATGTCTTGTCTAAGAAGAGCTTTGTCATCAGAAAAAGCAAGTTCATTTTCTTTGTAGTATAGGATCTGCTTTTCTACTGATTCTAAGCCACACTTATAATCTACTAAGTCTTGTTGAGTTATGCTTAGGACTTTCTTTTGGTCATCATAATGTTTGATTAAAGTTTGTAGTTCTGAAAGAGCTGTGCAAGTATTAGAACAAATTTATGATTTTGTACCTCAGTAGAGAAAGCCATGAGTGCCATCTGTGAAGAATCTTCTTCTTCATCAGCCATGAAACTCCAATCAAAACCTAGCCCATCAATAGCTACCATAGCTTTTGAGTTTGGCTCAGAAACCTCCCTTGTTTTGGTTGTGCTTCCAAAACCTTTGTTCTTGCTATCTTGCTGCCTTGGCCTTCTACATTCTCTTGAGAAGTGCCCCATCATGTGGCAGTTATGACACTCTATCTTTGACTTGTCAAAACCAGCAGTATCAGTGTTGCTGATTAAGAGCTTCTTCCCCGTCCTTTGATAGAACTTCTTGGCTCTCATGCTAAGAAGAGAAATTTGCCATTTTAGGTCCATTTCCTCTAGATCATCATCATTGATCTCTTGGAGGTCTTCATAAGTGAGCATGGACCCATCATTTCGACTTGTGAGAAATGCACAACAAGTCTTCTCATCCAAAATACCCATGGTACTGCTTGATGAACTAGCAGCACCAACACCATCAACAACTTTCACCTCTTCACTTGATTTTGAGGTACTAGGAGTTGACATAAATGCCATGTTCCCAGTATTAGAACTAGTACCTCCATTTTTCTTTAAATCTTGCTCCACA
The DNA here is from genome assembly GCA_021014915.2 of Artemisia tridentata subsp. tridentata. Taxonomy (NCBI): domain Eukaryota; kingdom Viridiplantae; phylum Streptophyta; class Magnoliopsida; order Asterales; family Asteraceae; genus Artemisia; species Artemisia tridentata. The sequence goes on from CP139504.1 coordinate 124,600,755, forward strand.
ATCTTAAAGTTGATATACAAATCTATCAGTTCCATTGTATCAAGGTCTGGCTTATTCTTCCAGATAACAACATGTATAGCCCACTCTTCTGGAAAGCTTCTCTAAAATTTTGAGTTCAAATCTTCTTGAGGTATTTCAATACCAAAAATAGAAAGTTGGCTCACAATATTCTGAAGCCTATTAAACATATGGTCAAGAGATTCATTGTTGGTAGAGGAGAAGTTTTCAAACTGCTGCTTGAGCAGTGTCTTGTGGGTTTTCTTGGTGGCTTCATTTCCACCATATCTGGCAACAATAACTTCAAATAATGACTTGGCATCTTTGAACTTGCTGAAGTTTAAAAGTTGATCATTGGGAATGGTCATCATCAGCATGCTTCTTGCCTTTAAGTCATTTTTCTTCTTTATTCTATCTTCTGCAGATGTTGGGTGTTGTTGCAGAGTTGTCACCACTTTGCCATCCACTGTTGATGTAATGGTTGTAGGCTGGTAAGAGTTTCCATCTTCAATAATTTCCCAAAGTGCATAGTCTTGCACTTGGAAATATTGCTCTATCCTCAGCCTCCACATCTCAAACTCATTCTGTTTGAGCATGGGTAATTTTGCAGCAACATTCGTCTGAATAGATTCCATGTCCATTCTTACTTCTTCTTCTTCTAAATCAACTATATCAGCCTTGCTCTGATACCAATTGAGAGGATGCTTCGATACACTATAAGGTGGTTAAACCTTTGTGACTTTGTGTATATGATATATTGAGTTAATATGATTAAGTATGCGGAATCTACTTAACCACACTTAGAAGGTTATTTTGGTTATGGAAATGGAAAGTAATGCTTTAGTAACGAACAATGAACATGCAATGTTAACACCAAACGATTCAATATTATTCACAATAATACTAGTGATCTTCACTATCACTAGGGTTACAAAACCTTGAATCTTATGTTTCTAAGACTTATGATATATTGTGTTTGTTCTATGTTCTTAACAGTTATTATCTAATTCATGCATATATAATATCTAGTCTAAGATTTCTCTTTTATAGTCCAAGAGAGATCTTTACAATATTGTCAAGTCTAATCGAACACATGCTTGAGAGTGTCAGTCATTAAGATACAACATGTATTTGTGTTTACAACTTGTTACTGAACTCTTTGTCTAAAGATATTATCTACCGTGTATTGTTGACTTTAATACACATAATATCTTTGTATACTTATCTACTCAGCAGCAGAATATTTCGATAGTTATCCACTTAGCAGTAGAAAGTTCTTTACCAGCAGCAGAATCATTCAGCAGTAGAATGTTTAACGCTAGCAGCAGAATCAAATGCTCTAGCAGTATAATGATACTTAAGAGTATTTCTTGAGCAGAACCCGATATTAATCTTCTTGAATATTTAATTCCCAACAATAAGGTTATTCATGGAGTGTTTCAAAGTGCATTGTGGGCGATTTGGAATTGGAGGAATACGGTGGTGAACTCCCCACCTGATTGTGTTAAAGGTGCCAAAGGCGATGACATCTTCCCTGCCATTCAAAGGGTTTCAAAGACTTGGATTTCGGCCCACTACTCTCTCCTCCCGATTTCGTGGAACTGTTGGATTACCAGCCCTTTTAGGTTGTTTTCATAAGAGTGTAGTTGTATTGTTTCTTCTCTTTTCTTGGTTTTTGGTTTGGATGTTTGTTTCTTAGATGTATCTCTTGTTCTTTTCCCCGGTCTCCTCCTTTGAGCCGGGTTGTTTATATAATTCCAAGCTTTTCAAAAAAAAATTATAACTTTATACATTTTTATTATTTATAAAAAGAAAGAAAAAGAAATATTATACTCAAATTAAATAGTTTTGAAAATATATTTTTTAAAAACGCAATGTTCCACCGAAAAACTCGGATTGAGTTGACTTTGACTTAGTCGATGAGTTTTGATAAAAAAAAAGAAGGGGCAAGTTATTTGGACCCTCATAGGGAGGGTTTCCAATCATTGCACGCATCACCGGTTTGTATGGTGTGCATCACAGGTTGTACGGTTTGACCAAACCCCCCCCCCTGATGTGACAATATAGGAAGGGTTTGTATAACACAAGGAAAAAGAAAGGGGAGTATGAACCTAGGAATGGTTCAAAATAAGTGTTGTGATATTATTGGACCATCGTAACAAGTACGCCGATGTGATCTATCTCTTTCATCTTTAACACGATTTTATCGGAACATGCTAAGAAATATGACAAACGTGACCAGCTCATCTTAATTCGCCTTGTAATCATCAAAACCAATCAATCGATATGTAAAACCCTAAAATCCGTAATCACATTTTACATGGAAATCTGAACTCAAGCTAAGTTTATTTGATAAATAAAAGATATGTAAACTATACATTATAAATTTGATCCTAAGTAATTAAATAAATCTACCCTATATCCTAAGCTATAAAAAAATGGGCACACTCTTTATTTATTTTACAAACCACATGTTTTCTATGTATGATACATGAACCGAAATTTGAAACCCCTCCTCTTCAAATGTTTAGTTGGCATAAGGATAAGAACAAGAATAATAACCAAATATTGCCAACAAAATGAAAGATATTGTGTCACCCTCTCTTTAGCAACAATATACGGCTTCCTCCCTTTCCCCCTCATCAAAACTCACGACCTCTCTCCCTCTTCCGAAAACCGAACCCTAAACTTATTTCATAATTCATTGTGTTTCTCTCAAGATCAAGAAGATGGAGAAGGTGTTAAGGTTGCTAACCGTAGCACTTGTGGTTTGATTGTGTTTTTGATTCGTGACTGACAATTTGTTCTTGTGATCCCTTTTTTCCGGCTTCATTAGGTAATCATCTCCCTTTTGTTTTAATCTATACGACACACACGTATGTACTAATAATCAGATCTGAATCGTGTAAACTTATTATACCCACCATCTTCTTTGTTTTAATCCATACGACACATATATAATATACAAAATCAGAACTTATACATGTTATACGATCATGAACATCTTGTTTAAATGCTATTGGATAGCCTCGTTAAATTGTAACATGTATCACCATAATCAATACCACATGAAATCATGAATTTGTGAAACCTATATGTCGAATAATTCTTTTGTTTTGGCCATTCGAATCAGTTTGAACATCTGACCCTAATATGCTTATTAAAACGTGACCTAAAATCTGGTAGTAACCCTAAAGAAATTAATGAGGGGCGTACATTATTTAATACGTGGGATTATAGCTTGTTTTGTGTTGTTTTGTGTGATATATCTGCTCATTAAATTGTGTCTGTGTGTATAACGTGTGTGTATGATCACCAAGGGGTGGAAACATGTGTGTTCTATGTGTGAATTAACCTTATAAAAGTGTATGTGTGAATTGGATCTAAAATTTTAAGGTATAAGGGTTTTGGTGAACTATGGTTTTATGCGAATAATCTGTGCAGAATTTGGGTTGGATAGATTGGGGTCTAAACTGAGGATGCTAACGTGTTTTTAAGTGATTTTTGAGTCTAAACATAATTACTCTTTGTCTACTTTCTGGAAATATCAGATTCGTAGCAATTAGAGGTCGGTAAGTAAGCTTTTCAATTTTTAGAACATAAGTTGTCAAATTTGTGATTCTGAGTCTGATAATCAGTTGATGTTCTTGATTTTTAATTTTCAAACCATAACGAGTTAAGATCTCTCCTTTTACAGGGGTGATATTTAAGTTATGTGTGACTTCCTGGAATTTTTTTGGATTTTTCTTAAGTGTTGAAATGGGTTAATTAAAGGCAGACTTTCTGTATGTATGTGAGGTTAACTTTCTATGTAGGTCTGGAAAGATGATTTTTGAAACAATACTTGTTCATGGAAATAAAATCTATAAAAATTTGGGAAGTTACTAAACTAATATAGGAATCACTGATAATTATTTCAAAATTTTTGGAGCTTATTTGGCAGGCCTTAAATATCATAAGAATGTGGTCCAGTTTCATTAAAATATCCTAATTAAGTGATGTATGATTTGGAATTACCTATAAACCCTAAGTTTGATTAATTATGAATGTAACCCTAAGTTATTATTTTTGGAAAGTTTCTAAATTTGGAAAGTTGCTATAAATAGCAAGAAAGCCTAATATGGCAATCTGAACAACAATAAGTACGGAATCAGTAATCATTTGTAATATGGACTTAAATAATGAAACGATCACTAATTCGTGTAGATTCGCTGAAGAAGGAGTGGCTCCTGTCTCTTTGTGTTTTCTGGTGTGTTTTACATTTGTTGGTTCAGGTACAGATATTCTACCCTTTCTCAGTAAGGGTGTTTTCTCTCATGACTTCTCGATCACTGACTTTGATCATTTGCTCTGTTATGATTCCGTTTGATATGATTCTGTTTGATATGATTCTGTTTGATATGATCTGTTTGATATGAGCCTTTGCTATGATTCCCTTGATATGATCCTTTGGATTGAGATTCGTTTTACTATTCGTTGTTGTGATATTCGTTTGCTATCCATTTGCTACGGTATGTTTCCGTTCAGTTTGATATGCTCTGATTAGATATGATATGATGACTTGATATGATTTATTTTTTTCTGTTTCCCGAGCTTTTGTATCTGTATCCCTAGCCATGGAGGTACCATGGCCATGTCATTGAGGCACCAATGGCATGACACTTTCTGTGGAGGTGTGATTGATCCACGGCGTCCCCTTCTGTTCTGTTATGATATTGTGCACATTGGCCATTATGATATGTTTATATACCTGTCATGAGCAGGTGTATATATATGATTTGTTTTGCAAGGGGCGTATGGATGCATCCTAGTTTCTGTTATGTTCTGTTCTGGATATGATTAGTGATTAGTTGTGCGTGCCATGCACCCCATTTCACTTCTGGGAGCTAGCTACTCCATTTGGTACTTGAGAGGTCTCCCCTCCTTGTACAACTTATGATTTGACGGATATATGGATATGATATAATGTGATTATGTGACTAAGCATGTGGCATGCTTTCTGAGCTCATGGGCATTTATGTTTTGTTCTGTTATATGATTATTATTCTCTGTTTGATTCCTTTGACTTCATTATGATCTCCTTATGTTTCGCTATGATTTACTTCTTATGGTATATGACATTTTGTTCAGTTGATCCTTGATCTCTTATTCGTTTGGCAAATGATATTCGTCCAGCAGGAACTTATGTTCCTTTTCCCTATACATATATATGTTCGATTATTCGTTTTGTTTATTTCTGTTCACTAGGCTTTTTAAGCTCAGCCGCATTTCTTTTCCTGCGGCAGGTTTTAGATTGGAAGCTGGGATTGAGTGAAGAGTGCATAGGAGCTCTTAGTGGACCACCCTGATGATACATACCCATTTGCTTCTGGATTAGACTTGGATATAGCTTCAGTTAAATTTAGTTTGGTTTTATACTTCAGTTTTGGAACTCAACATGTTTAGAGTTAGTATTATATTATCATCTTAGAATACCTTGTAATTATTATGTTTATAAGTCTTCCGCTTGCATTTGTATGTTCTGATTGACACCATAGTGTGGCATTTTGACCCTTGTCGGGTTGGGGTGTTACAATTATGGTATCAGAGCTCAGGCTTCGACTTGTAGCACATAAGTTATGACCTGTGAAGATTTGGACCCTTAGGTTTGCACTGTAGGAGCTTATGGAATAACCTTTAAAGGATTTGCTTTAGGTTTCTCCCCGTAGAAACTTCAGTTATGACCGATGAGGATTGGGTAGATTTTACGATATGGCTTTGGTTAGCTATTTGTCTTCCGCACCACTCTGATTTATGCCTCTGCTTTCAGTTAAACCTTTATAAGATCATTCGTTCTGGAGAATTAGAAAATTTACCAGGATACGCAACATAATTTTAGAATGCTTTGAGAATTTTGTAGTAATGCCTTACAGGTTTCACTTTCTGAAGTTACCACGTTCTTTCGAACTTCGATCTCTGATTCGTTTATTATCCGTTTAGATGCCTTTTCGTATGTTCAGAGAATTCGTATATGTATGAATCCGATGTGTTCGACACATTCTGTGATTTCTTGATGTGTGCTTAAACACACATCATTTTTATACCGAAAAAACACGCTAAAACGGACTAATAACAATAAAACATGTGAAATTATATTGCAAATATGTTTGGTTTTTGTTATTATGTCTTGCAGGTACAAGGGTTTGAAAACAAAACAAAAACGGAAATTAGCCGGACACTCCATTGGAAAGAGCATGGAACTATGGGTCTATCGTTAATTTTATTTGGAGCATCGAAGCAAAAGAATGAAAAATTGAAAGACTACATGAAGCCCAAGTATTAAATGCAACAAAGATAAAAAATTAAAGCCCAAGTTTTATTAAAGATTGAAGCCCAAGTTTTTATTGCCCTCAAAATATTAAAATGAAGAAAATCATCACGTGAACCTCTCTTACCCCTCGCATAAGACAAATGAAGAAAAAAAATAGATGCAATATTCCTCTTGATTAGCCCACGTGAAAAAAAAAATTATATAGCATGCAGTTGATGGCACGTGATCTTCCAATTGCCGAAATTAATTCAAGAGGGCGCGTGAGTTATTGCTGCTACTCCACTCTCATCCCACTATCTCTTTTCCAGCCACTCCAAGCGAGACACGTGTCCAATCAATGTGCAAATTATAGCTGTCATTTAACGCAATCGAGAAGAGGCCAAGCCTATCATTGGCTATAAATACAATGCGTTTGATCCGAGGATTCATTCATTCAGCTATTCTCTCCATATAATTTCACACACACTTCTTTATATTGATAGGAACAGTTTTTTTTGTAACTTTTTTTAGTGCTTCTTTTTATTTCTTTTAGCTTATTTGGAGTGCTTATTATTGTAATCAACTCTTTTAGTATTAATGAAGTTTATTTATTTTATACCTTATTTGTCTTTAGCTTATTCTTCTTATCTCTTTCTTTCTTTCTTTTCATCTTTTCTAATCTAATAAGTTATATTAGCTTTTTAGCTTATTATAGCTTATTTTGGTTTAGCTTTTTGATAAGCTTTTTCAATAAGCTTATTCATAAAGCTCTTTTCTTTTCTTTACTCTTCTTTTATACTTAAAAAAAATATATAAAAAAAAAAAAACTTTTTACTTCACTTATTTAGTAAAAAGTTTACATTTTTATTAGTTTTAGCTTATTATGTCTTATTATCTCTTCTCTTCTTCACCATCTAGCTCGATTCAAACACAAAAAGAGATGCATGAGCTTGTTAAGCTCGGCCTATTTTCTAAATAAGCCTTGACACCTCTTAGTTTGAGAGCTTTTTAGCTTTTTAGATAGTTTATTATTTAGATCTAGTTAGTTTTATCAAGTATTTCATATAAAGTTTGCATCTTTTTGTGTTTTTCTTGAAGAATAAGCTATTTAATAGCTTGTTCATTTAGATCTAGTTCTTAAACATACCCGATTCGCGTCAATTCTTCGTAGTGGGCAACTTAGCTTCGGGTAGACTTAGATCTAATAGTTTTTAGTTATAAAGTTTTAATCTTTTTACGTTTTAGACTACTTTTAGCTTATTTCATAAAATAGTTTTTAAATCTCTAAAAGCCGAACCAAAAATATTCGACAATCAAGCATTAAAACTAAAAACACAAGCGTAAATCTCAATTCAAATCTCGTCGGGAAACCGACCTCGAAAGATCAATTTCTCACTTGTCCTCAAGTGAATCTTGGTTCTAATGGGAAAACTTATAAATTTAAAACTGCTCTATCTATAACGAATCAGTTTTTGGCGCCGTTGCCGGGGAGATTTGTTATGATTTTTGCGTTTTGTTTGGCGTTCGTGCCTTGAAGATCCTTTCTTTTGAAAATTTATTTTGTTCAAAAAAAAAAAAAAAAAAAAAAAAAAAAAAAAAAAAAAAAGAAAATATGTAGAAAGAAAAATTAAAAATATACAAAAAGCCAAAAATATTTTCCTTTTCTAAAAAATCTTTCAAAAATCCAAAAATATTTTTTTTCACTTATTTCTTTTTAGTGCATGAGCACACGATCTTCTTCCAACGAACTTAATTCTCCTCTTTCTAATCCCGAAAGATTAATTAGACAAAGAAATCGTTGTAATTCATCACTTATTAATATGAATAATCAAAACCAAAATTAGGGACCTATTCCTCAAAATCCGGCTCCCGATCTCCGAACGATGGAGGAGCTGTGCTAGCCGACTATGAATGGACGGGGCGGACCGATCACTCCCGTTAACATTCAGGCTACGGATTTCGGACTTAAAAATCATATGATTCAACAAGTCCAACAGAGTTGTCAATACCACGGTTTACCGTGTGACGATGCTAATAAGCATATTGACAAATTCTTGACCGTTACTTAGAGTATGAAGCAAAATGGCGTCCCACATGACGTCCTTCGCTTAAATCTCTTTCCATACTCTTTGATACATCATGCCACCGCTTGGTTTGATCGTCTTCCAAAGAATTCTATCCATAGCTGGGAGGAGATGGTTTCTAAATTTCTATCTAAGTACTTCCCTCCTTCTATGGTCACAAAATTGAGAAACGATATCAGTAACTTCCGACAGCTTCCCGACGAATCTTTATTCGAAGCTTGGGAATGTTACAAAGTTTCGATTGACCGGTGTCCTAATCATAATATGTTACCCGTTACAATCATAGATACTTTCTATAATGGGTTAACTTTGAGACACCGAGATACAATCAATGCAGCTGCTGGAGGCACCTTTATGAAAAGGCGGCCCGAAGAGTGTTATGATCTTATCGAAAATATGACCGCTCACCACAATGACTGGGATACCTCAGCTCAAAGGGGCGAGTCATCTAGATCTATCACTTCTTCTCCTGAACTAGCAGCCATGGCTAAACAAATTGAAGAAATGAACAAAAAATTCCTAAGAATGAGCCAAATTAATCAGCATGCTAATGTTATCAATCCTGGTTATGAGACTTGTGGTGGTCCACATCATTATTCCAAGTGTCAAGTCGCCGGTGGCTTCACTCAAGGAGACGTATATGCTGCTACGGGATCCTTTAATATGGGAGGTAATTCTTACCAACCACAAGGAAACCGTAATCTCTTAAGCTATCGTTCCAACAATTATCTTGGACCACCCGGTTTCAATCAAGCTAATAACTCTAATCTGAACAATCAAAATTTTCAAAACAGAAATAACCAAAATTAGTTTCAAAATCGTTCTAATCAAGGGTTTAATCAAAACAACCGAGGAATTTTTTTTAATCAAGGTTATAATTTCAATCAAAATCAAGGATTTAATTAAAACCTAGGTCCAAATTTCAACCAAAATCAAGCTCAGACGCATTTTAATCAAGCTCCAAATAGTCCATCTACGGATGAGTTATTAAGACAACATATGATTGCGTCTGAGGCTAAGTTTCAATTATTAGCAAATCAATTGACAAAAATGGAAAAGGCTTTAAATGAAAGACCTCAAGGTGGGCTTCCTAGCAACACCGTCATAAAATCCTAGGGAAGACCTTAAAGTAATTACCACACGGAGTGGTCTTACTTTGGCTGGACCCTCAGTTCCACCACCTACTCCTTCTTCTTCTTCTAAGGAGGTGGAACGAGACCTGGAGACTACCATGGACCAAGTGCACATTTCAAATCCAGAAAGTACCGCACGAGTCTCACCTCCGGTGATCCAGCCGACTCCCATTTCTAAACCAAAAGAGATCCCTGAGCGAAATCCTCATCAACCTCCCATTCCTTATCCTTCGAGGTTGAACAAGGAAAAGCTACAAGACAAATCTGAAATTCAAATTCACAAGTTCTTGCAAATGTTCAAGAAACTTCACATCAATATCAGTTTTGCCGAGGCTTTAGCTCAGATACCAAAATATGCTAAAATGTTGAAAGATCTCCTTACCAATAAGGAGAAACTTCTTGAATTGGCTAATACTCCTCTTAATGAGAATTGCTCAGCAGTCCTCCTTAAAAAATTACCCGAGAAACTTGGAGACCCTGTGAAATTCCACATTCCTTGTGATTTCGGCGAGCTTGAGGGATGCATGGCCCTAGCCGATCTAGGTGCCAGCATCAATTTGATGCCTCTTTCTGTATGGGAAAAGCTAAAGCTTGGTGAACTGAAACCCACTCGAATGAACCTCGAACTAGCTAATCGATCGGTTGCTTACTCGGTTGGTATAGCTGAGGACGTCTTTGTACAAGTGGGAAAGTTCACATTCCCTACTGACTTCGTTCTTGTAGACTATGAAGTCGATCCTCGTGTTCCCCTTATTTTAGGGAGACCTTTCTTGAGGACGGCTCGTGCTTTGATTGATGTCTACGAAGAAGAGATAACTATAAGAGTCGGTGATGAAAAATTGGTCTTAAATATTGGGAATACTTTGAAATATCCTAATGAGCATGAGTCAATCCATTGGATTGATACCATTGACACGGCATGCGAGGATAATTTCCATGAAGTGTTAAATGTTCAAAGATCAATTAATCCATTAAGTGGCAGTCCCACTCCTTCCTCTGATTCTATTGTCGTGGCTCTCTCCCCATCTCTTACCCCTCGGGGATAGTGATTTTCTCTTGGAGGAGACCGACGCTTTTCTTGCTCTTGATGATTCAATTTCACCAGAAATTGATAATGGAATTTATGATTCAGAGGGAGATATTCTTTTTCTTGAACAATTGTTAAATGATGATTTGACAAAAGATCTCCCTCCGAAAAAGCTTGAAAATAACGAGACCAAAAAGGCTAAATCTTCCGTTGAAGAGCCTCCTGAAGTAGAACTTAAAGAGTTACCTTCCCACCTCGAGTACGCGTTTTTATAGGGAACTTCAAAGTTACCCGTAATTATCGCTAAAGACTTGAAGAGTGAGGAAAAGGACAAGCTTATTAAGGTTTTAAAGTCACACAAACGAGCAATTGCTTGGAAAATATCTGACATCAGGGGCATTGATCCTAATTTTTGCACCCACAAAATATTGATGGAAGATGACTTTAAACCTGCTGTCCAGTACCAGAGAAGGGTAAATCCTAAAATTCATGAAGTCATTAAAGAAGAAGTTATCAAACTTCTCGATGCTGGATTGATTTACCCTATCTCGGATAGTTCATGGGTTAGTCATGTGCACGTCGTACCCAAGAAGGATGTATGACGGTGGTTACTAATGATAATAATGAGTTAATTCCGACCAGATTGGTCATGGGTTGGCGTGTTTGTATCGATTATCAAAAATTAAATGATGCCACTCGTAAAGACCATTTTCCTCTTCCTTTCATGGACCAGATGCTAGAACGTTTAGCTGGGAATGAATTCTATTGTTTTCTTGATGGTTTTTTTGGTTACTTTCAAATTCCTATCGATCCCCAAGACAAAGAAAAGACCACATTCACCTGCCCTTATGGGACATTTGCATACCGTAGGATGCCTTTCAGTCTTTGCAATGCCCCGGGAACTTTTCAAAGGTGTACGTTGCAATCTTTCATGATATGATTGAGAAAACCATGGAAGTTTTCATGGATGATTTTTCGGTCTTCGGGGATTCGTTCTCTTCTTGCCTCTCCCATTTAGACAAGATGCTCAAAAGGTGCGAAGACACCAATCTTGTTTTAAATTGGGAGAAGTGTCACTTTATGGTCAAAGAGGGCATTTTCCTCTGCCATAAGATTTCTAAGAATGGTATTGAGGTGGATCGTGCTAAAGTTGATGTTATTGCTAAATTACCTCCTCCCACCTCAGTTAAAGGAATTAGGAGTTTCTTGGGTCATGCCGGATTTTATCGTAGATTTATTCAAGACTTCTCCAAAATAGCCCGGCCCATGACCCATCTTTTAGAGAAAAAAACTCCGTTTGTGTTTTTGAAAGAATGTTTCGGATCATTTGAGCATCTTAAAAAGAAATTAACTGAAGCTCCTATTCTCATTGCCCCTGATTGGGACCTACCGTTTGAACTTATGTGTGATGCTAGTGACTTTGCGGTAGGAGCAGTTTTGGGGCAACGAAAGAACAAATATTTTCAGCCTATACATTATGCGAGTAAGACCTTATCTGGTGCTCAGACACATTACACCACCACGGAAAAAGAACTATTGGCGGTGGTATATGCGTTTGAGAAATTTCGGTCTTAACTTGTCTTATCTAAGACAATAGTGTATACGGATCACTCGGCTTTAAAGTATCTATTTTCTTAACAAGATGCTAAGCCGAGATTCCTCCGATGGATTCTCCTCCTTCAAGAATTAAATATCGAAATTCGAGACAAAAAAGGAGCGGAGAATCTAGCGGCTGATCACTTGAGTCGTTTTGAAAATCCTCATCAAGGGGATCTCGTTGAAATGGAAATGAATGATAACTATCCACACGAGTCCCTAAAGATGATTTTTATAAAGAGTGGTGATGAACCCCCGTGGTTTGCCGATATTGCAAACTACTTAGTGGGTAATGTGCTTGTGAAAGGAATGTCATCCCAACAAAAGAAGAAATTCTTTAAAGATATTCGACATTACTTTTGGGATGACCCCTATTTGTTTAGAATATGTGCTGACAAAATAATTAGGCGGTGTGTGGACGGGAAAGAAGCTGAAGATATTTTTGCAGCTTGTCACCATGGTCCCACCGGAGGACATCATGGCCCGAACTACACCGCCAAGAAAGTCTTCGATTCTAGTTTCTATTGGCCCACGATTTATCGTGATGCCCATGACATGGTCAAAAATTGTGACTCATGTCAGCGTCAAGGAAAAATCTCACAGCGGGACGAAATGCCCCAAAATTCTATTCAGATTTGTGAGATCTTTGACGTATGGGGCATCGACTTTATGGGGCCATTCCCGTCTTCACGAGGGAACAAGTATATACTCGTGGCTGTTGATTATATGTCTAAATGGGTGGAAGCCAAGGATTTACCCACGAATGACGCCCGAGTAGTTGTGAAATTTCTGAAACAATTGTTTTCCCGGTTTGGGACCCCACGGGCCATCATTAGTGATCGTGGTACTCACTTTTGTAACGATCAATTTGCTAGGGTGATGAAAAAATATGGTGTCAAACATAAGATTTCTACATCATATCACCCTCAGACTAGCGGCAAGGTGGAGGTGTCCAATCGCGGTTTAAAAAGAATTTTGGAAAGGACAGTGGGCGAGCATCGTGCCAAATGGGCTGACAAATTAGATGACGCTTTATGGGGTTTCCGTACCGCTTTCAAGACACCCATCGGGTGTACTCCTTATAAGCTCGTGTACGGAAAAGCTTGTCATCTCCCCATTGAGCTCGAGCACAAAGCCTACTGGGCCTTGAAATGGACTAATTTTGATATTAAGACTACGGGAGATCACCGAAAGATCCAATTAAATGAATTAAATGAACTTCGTGATCAAGCCTATAAGAATTCTTTGATCTATAAGGAAAAGACAAAGAAGATTCACGACTCAAAAATAAAAAACCGAGAATTCCATGTCGGTGATCGTGTTCTTCTTTTTAATTCTAGATTGAAGATTTTCTCGGGAAAATTAAAATCCCTTTGGTCCGGGCCGTTTACTATTACTGAAGTGTTTCCTTATGGAACCGTCGAGTTATCCCAACCCGGCGGTCCAAACTTTAAGGTAAACGGCCATCGGATCAAACACTACTATGGAGGGGACATCTCTACTTTGGATGTCCCGGATCTCCAACCTTCCCCCATGGACAACTAAATTCGGGGGCGAGTCAAGCTAGCGACTCAAACATAAACAAGCGCTTCTCGGGAGGCAACCCGTGTTATCTATCTATCTATCTATCTATCTTTTATTTTTATTTTCTAATAAGTGTGTTGTGTAGAATAGTGTGGGGGTGTGTTTCTTTCCATGTGGTTTTGCAGGTTACCGTTTTGCTTTTAGGATTCCCTATGATCGAGAAGACCTCCGTGCTTGTTTTCAAACCCTCCAATCACTCGACCTCCGATCATTTACTTGTTTATATCTTGGGATATCCTTTAGTCATATATATATATATATATATATATATATAAATGTTTTTCCCCTTTCACACTTGGAATTTTTAAAACATAAGCCATTTTCGATCCTAAGTGTGGGGGTAACACCCGTCACTTTTAAACAATGAGGTCAATGTTCAGTTTTAAGTGTGGGGGGATTTCCATCGAAAATGACTATACCATGTACTTGCTTTTACCTCACGCAACCCCGTTTTTACCTATTTTTGTTTGAATTTATATGAAAAAAAAAATGTATGCATCAATAAGTAGGCCCATAGGCTAGAACAAGGGAGATTCTGACTTGATTGAGTATTGCACTCTAGCTTTCCCTTTAGCTTTCGAGACTGAGCGTTCGCTTAACTTAAAATTTTTGCGAAGAACGAAAAATGATAGAGTAGAATATAAGATAGATGCTAAGCGTGGAGTAGTTGGATCTCTTTAGAGCTCATAGCGGTTATTTATGGCTTTTTGCTCCCACTAGCTTGAAACATATGAAAAATAATGCTTTGAATAATTAAAGGTGCACGGTTTTGGCGATTGTTAGTTTTTACTCCTTCTTTAGAGAATTCTTGCTTATGAAAGTTGGGTACACATCAAGGTACTGTCAGTGTTGCGGGGAAATAATACAACTGATTCCTGATAGTTAGCTGCTATTGTTTCGGATGTTGAAAGACCGCAGGACTCAGGATTTGGCCCCTAATTAATATGTAAAAAACCGAAGCCGAAATAAGACTACTATTTCCTGACGGTTCGCTCCCGTTGACTCAGTTGTTTAAAGGGTGGAGGTAATAATAATAATAATCCAAAGCCGATAAAAGTTTTATGTTTCCTGACGGTTCGCTCCCGTTGACTCATACTTTAAAAAGGTGGAGGAAATTCCCAAGGTCATAATAGGCTACTGTTTCTTGACGGTTCACTCCAGTTGTTGTAGTTGTTATAAAGGGCCGAGGGCTAATATGCTTAATAATAATGATAATAAAGCCAAATTTCGACTCCGGGGATATCCTAATAAAGCTTCTGTCTCTGGACTCGTAGATGAGTTGTTTCGGTTGAAATAAAAGGGATATCCCCTAAATCGTGTTAAATTAAGACCTTGATGTGGACCTCATTTTTATGGGCAGCGGTTCTCGAGGGAAGGATTTTAAACTAGTTAGCGTCTAAACTAGGTGCTTTTATCGGACTAAAAACTTATCGAAATAAGAAAAACTCGTTATTTAGAATAAAATCTTTAGAGGAATTAGGAATAAGGGAGCAAGAAGTAGCTGTGCGTACACAATTAGCAACTATGGGTAGGGTTAGCATCTAATTTATATTTAGCTGTGATTTCGTTTTAAGCTCGGTTTGGGGGTTGTGAAAATCGAGGATGATGATCTTTATCTCCTGGAAACTCCCAGTTTGCGAGTTTCCCGTTCTTAAAGCCTTTTATATATTTTTGAATTAAACTCTTATTATATTTTATTTATTATTTCACGGTTAAAACGGGACGTTTTCGAAACAAAAGATCTTTTTACCCCTTAATGAACATCTTTCTGTTTTTGTTTGATGTGAGGGATTTTTAGTTAAGGGAGTTTAAATATTTTCTTTCTCTACGTGTGTAATAAACATTGCGTGAGGGGCCAACAATGGATTAGTGTGGGGGAATTCTGATGTGTGCATAAACACACATCATTTTTATACCGAAAAAACACGCTAAAATGGACTAATAACAATAAAACATGTGAAATTATATTGCAAATATGTTTGGTTTTTGTTATTATGTCTTGCAGGTACAAGGGTTTGAAAAAAAAACAAAAACGGAAATTACCCGGGCACTTCATTGGAAAGAGCATGGAACTATGGGTCTATCGTTAATTTTATTTGGAGCATCAAAGCAAAAGAATGGAAAATTGAAAGATTACATGAAGCCCAAGTATTAAATGCAACAAAGATGAAAAATTAAAGCCCAAGTTTTATTAAAGATTGAAGCCCAAGTTTTTATCGCCCTAAAAATATTAAAATGAAGAAAATCATCACGTGAACCTCTCTTACCCCTCGCATAAGACAAATGAAGAAAAAAAAATATAGATGCAATATTCCTCTTAATTGGCCCACGTGAAAAAAAAATTATATAGCATGCAGTTGATGGCACGTGATCTTCCAATTGCCGAAATTAATTCAAGAGGGCGCGTGAGTTATTGCTGCTACTCCACTCTCATCCCACTATCTCTTTTCCAGCCACTCCAAGCGAGACACGTGTCCAATCAATCTGCAAATTATAGCTGTCATTTAACGCAATCGAGAAGAGGCCAAGCCTATCATTGGCTATAAAT
Source organism: Artemisia tridentata subsp. tridentata (assembly GCA_021014915.2). Classification (NCBI taxonomy): domain Eukaryota; kingdom Viridiplantae; phylum Streptophyta; class Magnoliopsida; order Asterales; family Asteraceae; genus Artemisia; species Artemisia tridentata. The sequence continues at coordinate 124,617,013 of CP139504.1, forward strand.
ACAATGCGCTTGATCCGAGGATTCATTCATTCAGCTATTCTCTCCATATAATTTCACACACTCTTCTTTATATTGATAGGAACAGTTTTTTTTTTGTAACTTTTTTTAGTGCTTCTTTTTATTTCTTTTAGCTTATTTGGAGTGCTTATTATTGTAATCAACTCTTTTAGCATTAATGAAGTTTATTTATTTTATACCTTATTTGTCTTTAGCTTATTTTTCTTATCTCTTTCTTTCTTTCTTTTCATCTTTTCTAATCTAATAAGTTATATTAGCTTTTTAGCTTATTATAGCTTATTTTGGTTTAGCTTTTTGATAAGCTTTTTCAATAAGCTTATTCATAAAGCTCTTTTCTTTTCTTTACTCTTCTTTTATACTTAAAAAAAATATAAAAAATAACTTTTTACTTCACTTATTTAGTAAAAAGTTTACGTTTTTATTAGTTTTAGCTTATTATGTCTTATTATCTCTTCTCTTCTTCACCATCTAGCTCGATTCAAACACAAAAAGAGATGCATGAGCTTGTTAAGCTCGGCCTATTTTCCAAATAAGCCTTGACACCTCTTAGTTTGAGAGCTTTTTAGCTTTTTAGATAGTTTATTATTTAGATCTAGTTAGTTTTATCAAGTATTTCATATAAAGTTTGCATCTTTTTGAGTTTTTCTTGAACAATAAGCTATTTAATAGCTTGTTCATTTAGATCTAGTCCTTAAACATACCCGATTCGCGTCTATTCTTCGTAGTGGGCAACTTAGCTTCGGGTAGACTTAGATCTAATAGTTTTTTGTTATAAAGTTTTAATCTTTTTACTTTTTAGACTACTTTTAGCTTATTTCATAAAATAGTTTTTAAATCTCTAAAAGCCGAACCAAAAATATTCGACAATCAAGCATTAAAACTAAAAACACAAGCGTAAATCTCAATTCAAATCTCGTTGGGAAACCGACCTCGAAAGATCAATTTCTCACTTGTCCTCAAGTGAATCTTGGTTCTAACGGGAAAACTTATAAATTTAAAACTGCTCTATCTATAACGAATCAGTTTTTGGCGCCGTTGCCGGGGAGATTTGTTATGATTTTTGCGTTTTGTTTGGCGTTCGTGCCTTGAAGATCCTTTCTTTTGAAAATTTATTTTGTTCAAAAAAAAAAAAAAAAAAAAAAAAAAAAAAAGAAAATTAGAAAGAAAAATTAAAAATATACAAAAAGCCAAAAATATTTTCCTTTTCTAAAAAATCTTTCAAAAATCCATAAATATTTTTTTTCACTTATTTCTTTTTAGTGCATGAGCACACGATCTTCTTTCAACGAACTTAATTCTCCTCTTTCTAATCCCGAAAGATTAATTAGACAAAGAAATCGTTGTAATTCATCACTTATTAATATGAATAATCAAAACCAAAATTAGGGACCTATTCCTCAAAATCCGGCTCTCGATCTCCGAACGATGGAGGAGCTGTGCCAGCCGACTATGAATGGACGGGGTGGACCGATCACTCCCGTTAACATTCAGGCTAAAGATTTCGGACTTAAGAATCATATGATTCAACAAGTCCAACAGAGTTGTCAATACCACGGTTTACCGTGTGACGATGCTAATAAGCATATTGACAAATTCTTGACCGTTACTCAGAGTATGAAGCAAAATGGCGTCCCACATGACGTCCTTCGCTTAAATCTCTTTCCATACTCTTTGACACATCATGCCACCGCTTGGTTTGATCGTCTTCCAAAGAATTCTATCCATAGCTGGGAGGAGATGGTTTCTAAATTTCTATCTAAGTACTTCCCTCCTTCTATGGTCACAAAATTGAGAAACGATATCAGTAACTTCCGACAGCTTCCCAACGAATCTTTATTCGAAGCTTGGGAACGTTACAAAGTTTCGATTGACCGGTGTCCTAATCATAATATGTTACCCGTTACAATCATAGATACTTTCTATAATGGGTTAACTTTGAGACACCGAGATACAATCAATGCAGCTGCTGGAGGCACCTTTATGAAAAGGCGGCCCGAAGAGTGTTATGATCTTATCGAAAATATGACCGCTCACCACAATGACTGGGATACCTCAGCTCAAAGGGGCGAGTCATCTAGATCTATCACTTCTTCTCCTGAACTAGCAGCCATGGCTAAACAAATTGAAGAAATGAACAAAAAATTCCTAAGAGTGAGCCAAATTAATCAGCATGCTAATGTTATCAATCCTGGTTATGAGACTTGTGGTGGTCCGCATCATTATTCCGAGTGTCAAGTCGCCGGTGGCTTCACTCAAGGAGACGTATATGCTGCTACGGGATCCTTTAATATGGGAGGTAATTCTTACCAACCACAAGGAAACCGTAATCTCTTAAGCTATCGTTCCAACAATTATCTTGAATAAGACAAATGAATAAAAAAAAATATAGATGCAATATTCCTCTTGATTGGCCCACGTGAAAAAAAAAAAAAAAAAAAAAAAAAAAAAAAAAAAAAAGCATGTAGTTGATGGCACGTGATCTTCCAATTGCCGAAATTAATTCAAGAGGGCGCGTGAGTTATTGCTGCTACTCCACTCTCATCCCACTATCTCTTTTCCAGCCACTCCAAGCGAGACACGTGTCCAATCAATGTGCAAATTATAGCTGTCATTTAACGCAATCGAGAAGAGGCCAAGCCTATCATTGGCTATAAATACAATGCGTTTGATCCGAGGATTCATTCATTCAGCTATTCTCTCCATATAATTTCACACACACTTCTTTATATTGATAGGAACAGTTTTTTTTGTAACTTTTTTTAGTGCTTCTTTTTATTTCTTTTAGCTTATTTGGAGTGCTTATTATTGTAATCAACTCTTTTAGTATTAATGAAGTTTATTTATTTTATACCTTATTTGTCTTTAGCTTATTCTTCTTATCTCTTTCTTTCTTTCTTTTCATCTTTTCTAATCTAATAAGTTATATTAGCTTTTTAGCTTATTATAGCTTATTTTGGTTTAGCTTTTTGATAAGCTTTTTCAATAAGCTTTTTCAATAAGATTATTCATAAAGCTCTTTTCTTTTCTTTACTCTTCTTTTATACTTAAAAAAAATATAAAAAAAAAAACTTTTTACTTCACTTATTTAGTAAAAAGTTTACATTTTTATTAGTTTTAGCTTATTATGTCTTATTATCTCTTCTCTTCTTCACCCTCTAGCTCGATTCAAACACAAAAAGAGATGCATGAGCTTGTTAAGCTAGGCCTATTTTCCAAATAAGCCTTGACACCTCTTAGTTTGAGAGCTTTTTAGCTTTTTAGATAGTTTATTATTTAGATTTAGTTAGTTTTATCAAGTATTTCATATAAAGTTTGCAACTTTTTGAGTTTTTCTAGAACAATAAGCTATTTAATAGCTTGTTCATTTAGATTTAGTCCTTAAACATACCCGATTCGCGTCTATTCTTCGTAGTGGGCAACTTAGCTTCGGGTGGACTTAGATCTAATAGTTTTTAGTTATAAAGTTTTAATCTTTTTACTTTTTAGACTACTTTTAGCTTATTTCATATAGTAGTAGTGCTTATTATTGCTTATTGTTCACTAACCCTTGATAAAGTTTTGATCTTTCTTTGTTTCTCATCATCCTACATCTAAGGCGTGGAGCTTACGGGTCTTATAAGCTTTAAAATCATTAAAGTTTACAACTTTATTAACTTTTATTAAGTTATTTAGTTAATAAAGCCTTAAACTTTATTAACTATATAGCAAAATTAAAGTTAACAAAGAAATAAACTTTAATCATTTATTTAGTTTATAAGATCGGGTGGTTATTCTCTCGTATAAATCACCGAGTCTTAATCTCCTTCCTTTTTATCATTTTTAGTTTAAATATCTAGTTTAAGATCATGTTTACTATAGTGGAATTATTTGTTTTTATTAGTTTAATTAATATAAGTAGTGAGTAGATCTTGTTATATGCTTGTTAAGTGTTGGTGAATTATGAAATTAAGTGTGAAACCTTAGAAATTATTAGTTAACCTTTGGTCTACTTGTTTTGATTTTTAGTAACTTTTACGGGCAAAAGCCGTTAAGGTAATTAATTATCTAAACCAAGTAGATTTTACCTAGGTAAAAAGAAGTGTTTTCAATATAAACCAACGTTGTGAGAAAACATTCCTTTTTAAACAGGTATTCAAAGGTTGTTGATTAATAATTTCCGGATTATTTGTGGATCTTTTTAGTTGGTTGTTTTAACGGGCAAAAGCCGTTAGGAAAATTGATTATTTAGATCTAATAATTTTTACCAAGACAAATTGATTGTTTTCAATATAAGCCAATGTTGTGAGAAAATGATTTATTTTGATGGGTATTAATTAAAAAGGGCTTAAAAGGATAATTCACACTTAATAATATTTTCACCACACTTGGCAAGCATATCTTTTAATATCATATTCTTAGCTAAATTTTATTGTCATTTAGTTGCTATTTAATTAGTTTAAATTTTAATTAGTTAAAATAGTTTTTAAATCTCTAAAAGACAAACCAAAAATATTCGACAATCAAGCATTAAAACTAAAAACACAAACGTAAATCTCAATTCAAATCTCGTTGGGAAAACGACCTCGGAAGATCAATTTATCACTTGTCCTCATGTGAATCTTGGTTTTAACGGGAAAACTTATGAATTTAAAACTGCTCTATCTATAACGAATCATTTCTCTTGCTTTTGATAAGCATATTAAGGTTCCCTCTACACTATTGGAATTTTTTATACCTCGCTCTATCTCTATGAGAAATTTTGTGATTATCTTTCACGAGTATCTGAATTGCCCGGTACGTTTTGAAGATATTTGAAGATAAGTTTCATTCTGCTAATCTGTTTTCTTTGGGAATGTTTGATTCGATATTATTCTGAATAAGGAATTGTTGACAAAGCATCGAGATGCTAACAACAGTCATATTAGATTTGTCATCTTTGGCGATTTGAGAAACTCAAAATTCTGTACCATGGTTCCCAACCTGGTAAACAATTATGATCACCTTTGCTTTGAAAACTCGTACGTTAATCCCTCGTGGTTGAGAAGATGTTTTGATCTGGTTATGAGAATTTCTTTAGTCACGACTCAAGGTAGAATATGATTGCAATAAAGTCATGTGTATATGATGCAAGTATTATGACGCCTGGCCAACGTGATGATAGTTACATCATATAACTTGAACTTATTGGGATCATAGGATACTTTGAGAAGTGCCGGAGAACAGTAAGTTGGTTGATTTAGAACTCTATCCGTATAAGAGCGACGATTCGCCTAATTCTGAAACTCTGTATTGAACGACTTTAGTTGAAGGGAAAGAATTGAAGGACCAACTTCTAGGAAGTGGTTTTATCTATCCGAGGTTGTCTCCATGTCGTGCTCCAATTTTAATTGTGAAGAAGAATGATGATAGCATGAAGTTGTGTATTGATCTCGGGAAGCAAAATCGTATTGTGGTTAGAATCGTTATCCGTTACCTCGAATCGACGATTTGATTAATCAACTTCAGGGTGTGAAGTTTTTCTCAGTGATTGAGTTTGGATCCGATTATTTTCAGTTACGTTTAAAGGAGCGAGATGTTCCTAGAATTTCTTTTCGTATTCGTTATGATCTCTATGAGTGTTGTGATGCCAATTGTATTGGCTACTGCTCCGACTGTTTCTATGGACTTGTTAAATCGTGTCTTTCATGAATACTTGGACAATTTGTCATAGTATGACATATTGGTATATTCAGAGACGAAAGAGAAACACGGGGATCATCTTCGTATTCTGTGTTGAAATTTCTACGTCAAAAGAAGCTCTATGTAATATTTTCGAAGAGTAAATTTGGTTGGGATGAAGAATGAGAGGAGAATTTTGAAAAGCTGAAAAGAGATTTGTTTCTGCTCAAGAAGGAGACTTAGTTATGTCCTTATGCAACACGGGAATATTTGGTTATACTTCAATACAACTAGAACCGTAGGAGCTGAACTATCCGACGCATGACTTGGGAGTGATCTGTGACAGACATGAAAAAGCTCAGGAGCAAGACGGTGGAATATGATCTATGTTAGAAGACTTGAAGGAAGCAGTTTTGATTGAAGCACACAGTTCTAATTGCTCTATTCATCTTAGTTGTACTATTATGCATAGAGACTCGAATTAGAACCTTGATGGAGTGGTATGAAGATGGTTGTGACTACATTGGTGGTGAAGTGTTTAGCGTGTCAACAGGTTAAGATTCAACATCAGCGTGCAAGTGGTTTTCATTTGTTTTGGATGTTCGTATGTGGAAGTGGGATAAGTGGGATTAAACTTTCAGGGACTTTTTAACAGGATTTCTACGCACATTTAGGAAGGATGGTACAATTTGGGTTGTAGTGGATCGTTTGACTAGGTCGGCTCACTTTAGAAGATTGGCAAAGATTTCTTCGGCAGAAGATTATTCAAGCTACATTGCGCACCTGCAGTGATCGTGATAGAAGATTCGCGTTTTTACTTTACATTCCTAAGAAGAACTACTGAAGGTTTGAGGAACCAGACTCAAGTTTAGAAATGCTTTACACCCCAGACTGATGGACAAACAGAACAAGCTATTCGAACTTTGCGAGATGTGTTGAGGTCAGTGTACTTTGGAATGGACATAAAATTTGACAAGTGTTAGGTCTGGTTGTTTTGCTCACTAAGACAGATGGCATGCAAGTGACAAGGGTTTTCCTTTCGAGGTTTTGTATGAACGAAGATGTGGAGAAACTTTTGGTTGAATTAAGTCGGAGAGTTACTTATTGAAGGTCCGGAGTTAATTACAGTGACTAATAGATTAGTTATCATTGGGTTAGAGAAATGTTGAAACTTTAGACCGGGAAATTGTGTGTTCCGTATGGTGTTTCCTTACAGAAGAGTTAGACGTTCTGGCATATAAGGAAGATTTAGTTCGTGATACGTTAGACCTTAGATTCGTTCTTATCCATACGATTATTCTACCTATTCCATTATGCATTCTGATATGTTGTGATACTCTGACATGTACTTAGTTGATTGTCGATAAGAATATGTTACCCACCTCTTTGTGAAACTCTTGATACGTTTGGTGATTCGGTATGTGCTTCTCTGATTATTAACAAGTTCCTTAGTTCGTTCAGAATCTGGATAGAGTTGATGAAGTTTTATCGTTTAGCACTACCTCCGTATTTGCCTCGTGTGTATATGTGTTTCATGTATCTCTTTGTGAGATTACATCTGTCATCTGCCACGTCTTTGTTTTGTATTCGTTGGATCAAATCTGTTATGATTGTGTTTCATGGAGAGCCTGGGGCTATCCTAGTTTGCCTGGATCGAGTCATGAGAAATAAAACTATACCGTTTGTGTTTGGAAGAACCTCTCCGAGCGTGGGGCTATCTATTGTCGTTTCCTTCGTGATTTGGTACATCTCCACCTAACTTTTGTGACTTCAATTTCGAGGATGAAATTCTCTTTTTAAGAGGGGAAGAGTTGTAAAACCCTAAAATTCGTAATCACATTTTACTTGAAAATTTGAACTTAAGCTAAGTTTATTTGATAAATAAAAGATATGTAAACTATACATTATAAATTTGATCCTAAGTAATTAAATAAATCTACCCTATATCCTAAGCTATAAAAAAATCGGCACACTCTTCATTTCTTTTACAAACCACATGTTTTCTATGTATGATACATAAACCAAAATTTGAAACCCCCTCCTCTTCAAACGTTTAGTTGGCATAAGGATAAGAACAAGAATAATAACCAAATATTGCTAACAAAATGAAAGATATTGTGTCCCCCTCTCTTTAGCAACAATATACGGCTTCCTCCCTTTCCCCCTCATCAAAACTCACGACCTCTCTCCCTCTTCCCCAAACCGAACCCTCAACTTATTCCATAATTCATTGTGTTTCTCTCAAGATCGAGAAGATGGAGAAGGTGTTAAGGTTGCTAAGCGTAGCACTTGTGGTTTGATTGTGTTTTTGATTCGTGACTGGCAATTTGTTCTTGTGATCCCTTTGTTTCGGCTTCATTAGGTAATCATCTCCCTTTTGTTTTAATCTATACGACACACACATATGTACTTATAATAAGATCTGAATCGTGTAAACTTATTATACTCACCATCTTCTTTGTTTCAATCCATACGACACATATATAATATACAAAATCAGAACTTATACATGTTATACGATCATGAACATCTTGTCTAAATGCTATTGGATGGCCTCGTTAAATTGTAACATGTATCACCATAATCAATACCACATGAAATCATGAATTTGTAAAACCTATATGTCGACTAATGCTTTTGTTTTGGCCATTCGAATTAGTTTGATCATCTGACCCTAATATGCCTATTAAAACGTGATCTAAAATCTAGTAATAACCCTAAAGAAATTAATGAGGGGCGTACATTAATTAATACGTGAGATTAGGGCTTGTTTTGTGTTGTTTTGTGTGATATATGTGCTCATTAAATTGTGTCTGTGTGTATAACGTGTGTGTATGATCACCAAGGGCTGGAAACATGTGTGTTCTATGTGTGAATTAACCTTATAAAAGTGTATGTGTGAATCGGATCTAAATGTTTAAGGTATAAGGGTTTTGGTGATCTATGGTTTTATGTGAATAATCTGTGCAGAATTTGGGTTGGATAGATTGGGGTCTAAACTGAGGATACCAACGTGTTTTTAAGTGATTTTTGAGTCTAAACATAAGTACTCTTTGTCTACTTTCTGGAAATATAAGATTCATAGCAATTAGAGGTCGGTACGTAAGCTTTTCGATTTTTAGAACATAAGTTGTCAAAGTAGTGATTCTGAGTCTGATAATCAGTTGATGTTTTTGATTTATAATTTTCAAACCATAAGGAGTTAAGAGCTCTCCTTTTACAGAGGTGATATTTAAGTTATGCGTGACTTTCTGGAATTTTTGTGGATTTTTCTGAAGTGTCAAAATGGGTTAATTAAAAGCAAACTTTCTGTATGTATATGCAGTTAACTTTCTGGGTAGGTCTGGAAAGTTGATTTATGAAACAGTACTTGTACTTGGAAATAAAATCTATAAAAATTTGGGAAGTTACTAAACTAATATGGGAACCACTGGTGATTATTTCAAAATTTCTTATTTGGCAGGCCTTAAATATCATAAGAATATGGTCCAGATTCACTAATATATCCTAATTAAGTGATGTATAATTTGGAAGTACCTATAAACCCTAAGTTTGATTAATTATGAATGTAACCATAAGTTACTATTTTTGGAAAGTTACTAAATTTGGAAAGTTGCTATAAATAGCAAGAAAGCCTAATATGGCAATCTGAACAACAATAAGTACAGAATCAATAATCATTTGTAATATGGACTTAAATAATGAAACGATCACTAATTCGTGTAGATTTGCTGAAGAATGAGTGACTCCTGTCTCTTTGTGTTTTCTGGTGTGTTTTGCATTTGTTGGTTGAGGTACAGATATTCTACCCTTTCCCAGTAAGGGTGTTTTCTCTCATGACTTCTCGATCATTGACTTTGATCATTTGCTCTATTATGATTCCGTTTGATATGATTCTGTTTGATATGATTCCGGTTGATATGATCTGTTTGATATGAGCCTTTGCTATGATTCCCTTGATATGATCCTTTAGATTGAGATTCGTTTTACTATTCATTGATGTGATATTCGTTTGCTATCCATTTGCTATGGCATGTTTCCGTTCAGTTTGATATGCTCTGATTAGATATGATATGATGACTTGATATGATTTGTTCTGTTCTGTTGCCTGAGCTTCTGTATCTGTATCCCTAGCCATGGAGGTACCATTGCCATTTCATTGAGGCACCAATGGCATGACACTTTCTATGGAGGTGTGATTGATCCACGGCGTCCCCTTCTGTTCTGTTATGATATTATGCACATTGGCCATTATGATATGTGTATATACCTCTCATGAGCAGGTGTATATATATGATTTGTTTTGCAGGGGGCGTATGGATGCATCCTAGTTTCTGTTTTGTTCTGTTCTGGATATGATTAGTGATTGGTTGTGCGTGCCATGCACCCCATTTCACTTCTGGGAGCTAGCTACTCCATTTGGTACTTGAGAGGTCTCTCCTCCTTGTACAACTTATGATTTGACGGATATATGGATATGATATGATATGATTCTGTGACTAAGCATGTGGGATGCTTTCTGAGCTCGTGGACATTTCTGTTCTGTTCTGTTATATGATTATTATTATTATTCTCTGTTTGATTCCTTTGACTTCATTATAATCTCCTTATGTTTTGCTATGATTTACTTAGGAGCTTATGATTTACTTCTTATGGTATATGACTACAGGATCTTATGTTCTATTATTCATTTTTTTAATCTCAGCCGCAATTCTTTTCCTCGTTATAGACTTTTATACTTCGCTCTCAAGCTCGCGTTTGGATGTTCTCATTGACACGACATTTTGATTGTCGGGTCGGGGTGTTACACGATAAACCAATTTTGTTTCAAGAAATTATTTATGGTTTTTTATGCTTTTCGATTTGTTATTTGACTCAATCAACGATCGACTGTAGTATCTATAGATTGATTTGGTTTATGTGTCTATATCATATCCTTTATTTTATGATTGGTTACTTTTTTTTTTTTTTTTTTTAAATGTTGATGTGAATGGCCCGTAATGCTCTGATAGCATATCAGTGATTGATTCGTTGTGTTGTGATCTCTGAATTGGTTTGATATCATGATTTGATAAGATCTTATTTGAATTATAATTACTACTAGTATATGATATGAACCGATGGTTTTGCTCTAGATACAATGGCCAAATTATATATTCAAGTTCTCCTCTCTTCCTTGTTACATTTAAATTTATACTTTCTGCTATTTTTATTAAGTATGGGGGGTAGTATGTTAATTAGTATGATTAAGGGCTGTTTTGTAAGTTGATTGCCTATATTATTGGAATAAATTACGATGGTATAACCATCTAAGATTTGAAGAATTTCCTATTCTCTTTAGCTTCTCCTTCTTTCTCGGATCTTACCCTATCAAGGGTATCAGAGCCATCTCGCTCCTTTTCGGGGATGACTAACACTCGCAATCAAGATGTGGACAACACCCTCAAGGATCACAGCAAGGCTATCAAAGATCTGCAGACATCCCTAGCAACATTGATGCAACAATAGGAACAATCATTGAAGCTACAAGAAGAGATCCTTCGGGCGTTCCAGGATCAATCGAAAGGCGGGGGTCCTGGCAGCAACGGATCAGGTAGTTCTGGCAGTGGCGGGGGTGGGGGAAGCTTTTTCGGTGAGGCCGGGTCTCGAGGGGGGACGCGTCCTATGCGAATAGATAAGGTGGAATTCCCAAGGTTTTCAAGGGAGGCCGTGGAGGCATGGGTCTACCGTTGCGAGCACTTCTTTACCATCGATGAAACACCAGATAATATGAAGGTGAAATATGCAGTCATTCACCTCGAAGGGGAAGCCATTCAATGGCACCGGGCGTTCATGAAGACACGGGGGGCGACGGTGATGGATCTGCCATGGGCAGATTATGTTCGGAACATCTCGAACCGTTTCTCGAATGCCATGTTTGAGGACCCGTTGGAGGAGTTAGCATCTCTCGTTCAAACGGACGAGTTACAAACTTATAACAATTCCTTCGATGCCCTATTGAACAAGGTAACTCTAAGCGAAACTCAAGCGGTTAGCTTATATTTGAAGGGCCTTAAACCGGAAATTAAGGGTCCAGTGAAAATGTTCAAGCCTCAAACATTGCATGAGGCGTATGGGTTAGCAAGAATTCAAGATATCAACAACAAGAGCTTGATGAATAAACTCAAGGGCGCTGAGGACGGGTCGCAATAGGTCACGAGTGGGAATGAACATGCCAAAATAACACCCCCGGTTAATGCTTCAAAACTTCCCTTGCTGCCAACTCCAACAACCAAGCCATCGGCTTCTAAACCAGGAACTCTTAGCTCAAGGCGTTTGACGAGTGATGAACTTGAGTTAAAAAGGGCAAAAGGGGAATGTTTCTGGTGTACTGAAAGGTTCGTTCCGGGGCACAAGTGTAAGAAAAAACAACTTTACATACTTGAGGTGGCTGATGCTGAGAAAACAAGCAACTGAAGATGAAGACCAGGGTCCTTGATTCACTTTTTGAGGGCAAAAAGTGGGTTAAGGGGAAAGTATTATTACATTTAAATTTATATTTTCTGCTATTTTTATTAAGTATGGGGGGTAGTATGTTAATTAGTATGATTGAGGGCTGTTTTGTAAGTTGATTGCCTATATTATTGAAATAAATTACGATGGTATAACCATCCAAGATTTGAAGAATTTCCTATTCTCTTTAGCTTCTCCTTCTTTCTCGGATCTTACCCTATCATTCCTGGTCAATGTGGGACAAGGAATATTTGAACACATATAGATCTTTTTTTTTTTTTTTTCTTTTTTTTTTTTTTTTTATTTTTTTTTTTTTAATATAATTGAGTGTTAATTCGTGGTACTTTGGATTTGCTTGTTTACTGTTATTAACATATCTGCTGTTAAATGGTGGTAGGATTATGCTGCTGTTCCTTACTTTTGTTTCGCTTTTTCTTGTTTACAGATGGAGGTTTTCGTGAAGACCCCTGCTGGTAAGACCATCAGTATGGAGGTTGTGGATTCTGACACATTTAAGGCATATACATATACATATATGTATCGTAACCTGAACGATGCAGCATCCTTATTCAAATCCACACCTCAGGGATCGATGAAGATATTCGTCCAGTCCATCACTTCACTCTGGCATTCTTACGGTTTCCCACAATCAGTGACAAGGAAGGTGTTGTTCTGCTCAAGCTAAGGGTGGTTTTTTTTTGCTGGAACGCGGCTCCAGGACCACCGCCATACCCTTTTTCCGAATACAACATCGTTGGCGATTCAGTCCTTCTATCTTGTGAGGAAATAGGATTCCCTCTTCAGCCTTGATTCAGGACGAGGAAGGTATTCACCCACACCAACAGTGGCTGGTGACATCAGCTCAAAGACAGACAGTGTCCTTGGGGGTCTGCCCTCCTGTCTTATGGATGTCCCATTCATATGCCATGGTTGTTGACACCGGAAAGACCAGCCTACTAGAAGTGGAAAGCTATGCCACCGTCAACAATGTGAAAACCAGGATTCAGGACACGGAAAATTTCCCCGCACACCAGCAGACACTCTTTTGGCCCCAAAAGCCGCCCCGGGACGACTCACTCTTGCCCGCTAATGTATCTGGAAGGAAATCTACCCTGTTCAACCAAGGGCTCTTTTTACACCCATTCTGGATATGTGCATGCTTGCTGGAAAATGCCGTTATACTTTCATACCCGTTTTTATTCTTTACAAAATCTATCTGGATATGTGCATGCTTGCTGGAAGCCCTTGTTTGTTTCGTATGCTTTGCGTCTATTAAACTTATGCTGGTAGTAGTTGTTTTCTTCTTGGTGAGAGTTTGCTAGCCTGTTAGTAAGGATTAGTGCACGCATGTATAATATGTTAACGTTTATCGTTTACTTTACTCATTGGCAGACTCTTTCCGGTTATTAAACCTTTGGATTATGTCTTCCATGATGGTCGATAGTTGGGATGCCGTTCTTTTGATGTTTGTTTTGCATGTCTTTCTTACTGCCAGAGACATCGTTATCAAGGTTAGTCTGTTTAATTCCATTGCCATATTTGTATTTCTGGTTCTGTTTATAGGATTTCGGGATGGGTTTGGGTACCGGTTTGGTTTCTTTTAGTATCGAGTCTCCTATTTCGAGTCTAATAATATTTTTTTAGTGGAGAGGTAGCAAGGCACTCATTTTTCAGGTGCTATTTTTTCTTTGTTCTTATTGTAGTGAGATTCATAGTTGAATCAATTTTTGATTCTGAGGTTCCACCGTCATCTTTCAGTTCATTTTATTTTCTTGTTTCGCTTTTTCTGTTATGTTTGCTCTTATGTGGGAATGAGTTTGGGTTTGGTTTGTCATGGTATATTTTTTGAGCCATTTGAAATTGGAAGTAAACGAGAAAAATAGCCCGCGCGATGCTGCGGTGTGATTGTTTTATTGCTATGTTTTTATTTAGTTAAATGTTTGTAATTTTTTTACCCATGTATTTTTTTAGAATGGTAAGTTTTTTATTTACAAAAAAATAGAATTGGAAAGTAAAAATGGGCTTAAGGTAATTTGTATGGTTAGTTCATAAGGGTAAATGGGCTTTATTTAATTTGGCAATGCAGTTTATGTTTTAAGCCCATAGGAAATGAGGTGTAAAAAAAATAGGTTTTTGTTTAGGGTATTTAGTAAGGGGCCGTTCTTTAGGGTTTTAATTTTTCTTTAAGAGTGGCGCGAAATCGATTATTGGGGAAACAATTGGGGAAAGAGTTTAACCAAAACCCTAATAATTTTCTTTTACATTTGCCTAATTGTTTGCTTTCATAATGGCTACACCACCAACAACATCTGCCTATGGATGTGGCCGTACACCTAATTTCCAGAAGCTAAAGTTTGCTGCTGGTTCCGATGAAGTTGATGATTGTTTGGTTGCAGCGTTTAGCCAAGATTACACTGAAAATGATCAGTTGTTAATGGTGCTTGGGGAGCAGCGCGATCAGTTATGTGCAAAGGTTAAGTGGTTAGAGGATTTGGTGGAAGAAGGGGAAGGTTTCTTACCGTTACATGAGGAGGGTCACATTGGTTTGGACCGTTTGAAGGAGACTCTGAAGAGAGAGAGGAAGGTGCTTGCTGGATTGATTAAGGTGATGGATTTGGCCCGTAAAGGAAGGGAAGAGAAGAAGATCAATCTTTTCTGGTTTGAATGATGTGTTTTGTGTGGTATATTTTGGTTGTCTTTTGTGTTTTTATTAGAAGTATGTATGCTGTTTATGATTGAATGTAGATGTTGTGTTTTGGGATGGTTAGTAGAATGTATGAAGTTTAAAATTGTGAATATAATATTAAGGGTATGGCTGTTAATATCTTTTTTTGTGTTGCAAAATTATTGAAATTTTTTTGTGATATGCATTAGTGTTTTTATTTTTAATAGATAAAAGTTATGGCTGTAGAGGTGATGTACAAAATACAGTGGCAAAATGTATAGGAAAATGTAGAGTTGTTGCACCAAATAAGAGTGTTATTAGCCATTAACAGCTGACTTATATTACATGATGTTGTGCATTTGTTATACAAAAGGGTGGGTTAAGACATTTGCTGAATGGCAAACTAACGTAAACATAAGTGGTGCTAGTAGTTCTAGATATGTACATAAGTCATTGATCATGACTGTTGGTAGTGGGCATAGGGAAGTTTGCATTTAAGTAACAAAAGATGATAGTTGCATATAGCAGATTAGTTTTTTGGTCTTTTGGTGTCTGATGGATGCTCTGTGAAGAGTGGCCGCTTCATTGTTTTTTGATCAACATTCGAGGGTGTGTCTGTCTTTGATCTGGTTTGCATACCTGTATAGGATGCTGGTGGTGGTGTTTTTCCTGCAAGAAAATGCAAAAATGATGATGCTATGTTAGATTAAATTGTAAAGTTTGGTGTTTCTTTGTTAAGTATTCCAACTTTGTTACCTGCTGTTTTTTCCGTGTGTGGTGGATTGTCTTGGTCTTTTTCTTTTGAAACTTTAGCACTTTCGGAATGTTCATGCTGGATGATAGTGTTGGTGGGTGTTTGTATCACCTCTGTTGTTGTGGCTGTTGGTACATAGGTGTTAGGAGGTAATGGTTTTGGTAGTGATTGAGTACCTGCATTATAAAATTAATATGTGTAACTATTAGGATGAATGTAGTTGATATTTGTAAATGGTGATGACAGTTATGTTTATTCACCTGAAATTTGTGGTTCAATCTGTTTAAGTTGGTCTGGTATGCCAAACACTTCATCAATGACAAATTCAATGTAGCCTGGGTTGCAAGTTGGATTGTAATGAAATTGAAATGTATGGGTTGTTCCTACAATTGCTTCAATTGCATTTGGAAAATGGCCAGGCTCAACAATTTCATTTGATGTCACCAAGTCTGCACAATTCACATGGATAAATTCATCTGCTTTAGGTGTGAAGAATATAAATTGTGCGGGTTTGGTGCCATCTGTTATAGTAGCTCTGAAATTGTATCTGCATGAATGGAAAGATTATGTAAGTAAGTGTAAATTAAGAAAGATGTATATGTTGTATTTGTTTACCGATAGTTAGGGGCTGGTATGAATCCGTGTTTCCTGCATTCGTAGTTTCCTTGGATGTTTGTTGCTTTATTAGTGCAGATACAACATGAAGTATAGTACCATCCTTTGCTAGTATTGAGGTTCGTTATTGTTCCTTGGCAAGTAAACCGTACTCCCTATGAAAATATGTAAAAAACGTAGGTCAGATATGTTATTTGCATTTGTTATAGTTGCAATATAAATGTACATTAGTAGTTGTATCTTACCTTGTATGTATCTGGATTATGTTCAAGAAGTGTTGCAATTGGAATACGGTTTTTCTGCTGTTCTTGTTCAGTGTTTTGTAATCGGTATCTAGTGACACACAATGGGGCCTTTTCCTCATACAGTGCTTTGTAGCTGTTACATGTAGAAATTATTTAGTCAAATGTGTTTACACATAAAAATTTAGAACACTGAATAAGGATAATGAAAGTTACGCTGCTTTATATCGTTCCAGTTCTGGGATGTCAGGGTTTATGTAATAATATGTTGCTGGTGTTGATGAAAGTTGAAGTTCTGTAGAAAGAAAATGGTAATTTTTTTAATGTTTGTTCTGTTTATGCATATATAAGATACATATTTTAGTGTGAATAATAGTAATGTTACCTCTGTTTTGATACTTTGAAACTCTGCATGAGCTGACAGCTATTATGATAGGCCTTTCAAGTTGTTCAATAGCTTCTTTTGGGAAATTGTCGGCAAGCTGATCCCACAATGTCAATTCAATAGAATTTTGGCTGTTGTAGTAACGAATTGTGAATAATTAGCATGAAGGTAGTCTGCATTATAGGTTATTTGTGTTATATTTTTTTAAACTAACTTACTTTAGATTTTGTATCTCAACTTTTCTGATTCTTGATTGATTCTTGTTAGGATCGCCAATATCGCCAGCGTCTCCTGATGTAATATAAGATCCAACATAATCTGCAGTTTTTAAGGTATGTAGAGTTATATGTAGGTTTTTAATTATAGTAAATAAAAGTATTAGAAGTTGTTATTGCGTACCTGTAAGTACTGGATATTCTTTCTTGGGTTTGGTGTGTGGGTCGTACACTTTTCTAGGTAACTGATTGTAGGATGTGAAATTGAAGTAGTGATTCGGGAATGATTGTGCTGGTATGGGTTCCAGTTTTGTGAGTGGGTTAAATGAGAGTGATGTCTTGTTCTCAAGAGTTTGCTGCCAATTTTCTGTTGGAATACAATGGAAACCTGATATACGAAATGCTGTTCCAGGTATAAGAAGAGGCCTGAAGTGATGAATGTCTTCAGCTATCATGTTTGCTTGGAATGCGTCACCCTGTTTGTATTAAGAAGGTTAATGACGAAGTAAGTATAATGTTTTTTGTATATTGTTTGTTTCACTTACGTGTCTGTCTATTAAGATTGCACGGTAGCCTTTTTCAGTTGTGTCTGGAGGATTTCGAGTTGCCCATGCACGATATACTTTAACCTCGATCAATTTGTCTCTGTCTCCAGGTTTCAGTTCCCGAATAGAGCTTAATGCCATAGTGGTTAACGCCATTCTGTGATAACAACAGTCGGAAAAGCTATTAGGAAGCATACATGTGAACTGAAAAAAAAAGGTAATTAAATGAGCACATACCTTTTGTATTATATTTAATTGAATGGAATGGGGAAAAAAAAAAAAAAAAAAAAAAAACCTGAACGAATGGAAATTTGAAGTTATGCAAATGCTAATGATGCTTATTCTGTGAAAAAAAATTTTAAGTGTCTAAATTTCTGGTGAAGTAATTGTGGAAAGGAAATCTTTGTACACTATGTTTTTAGTTGTGTTGGGGGGTGGGTTTCTTGTGTTTTTATAAGGATTTTCAGACCATTTGGGGTTGTTGCTCGTGATAATGCGACATAAAGTTGACCATGTGCGAAAACAGGCTCTGGAAGATAGACGCCGATTTTGCTAAGAGACTGCCCTTGACTTTTGTTTATCGTCATTGCGTAGCAGACCTTGACTGGGAATTGTTTTCGTTTGAATGTGAAAGGCATGCCAGCATCATTTTTTTTCAAAATAATTCTTGGTATGTAAACTCTTTCGCCAATCCTGTTGCCTGTAATAATTTATGCCTGTATTAAATTTGAAAACAGCTGTGTCACAATCATTCTTGTTCCATTGCAGAGGCCACCTCCTAGGTTTAGATTGCGTAGCATCATAATTGGGGTGCCAATTTTAACCTCAAGCTTGCTTGGAGGGAATCCTTGGATTTTCAGTGTGTTTAGAAACTCCGGCGGATACAGAAGCTCATTTGCAGCACCATCATTTGTAAGAGGAATAGCTTCATCACAACTTATGTAAGTTGTTGTTTCGCCTTTTACTAATGATAGAACTTTTGCGTTTATTGTATCGGCTGTCTCGTTCTTAGGGCACACAATGGCTTTTTGCTGTAAGATTTCTGCACTTGGTGATTCTAATGTGTCTTTGTCATAAATGAAATTGATAAGTGTATGTAGGCCTTCGTCGTTGTCTTCAATTAAATACTCTTGAGGAATTGTAATCCAACTGCCGTTATGTGGGTCTTCCAAATCACGCTCACCTATTTTGCCATCTCCTATATCTAACAACCATGAAGCAAATGTTTCCGTCTTTTTTTTTTCAATGGCATCAATGTCGCTCTGCAGTAACCTCATATTTTGTTTCAGTCTACATACTTTAAAATGTTGCCATAGATACGAAGCAATTATTGATGCATTCACTATATCTGCTTTTGTACCCTTTTTTTTTACTGGTAGTGTTTGTCTAAAATCACCACCAAGCATTACTGATTTTCCCCCAAATAATCTATCCGGATTGCTGAGAACATCTTTAAGTGTTCGATCCAGTGTCTCAAAGCATCTTCGGTCATTCATAGGAGCTTCATCCCAAACAATCAAATCTGTTTGTGAAAACAGTTCTGCAAGCATTGTTTTTTTTTGAACATGACACATTGATTCATCTGTTAAATCAAGTGGCAATTTGAAGCGCGAATGTGCTGTGCGGCCACATGGAAGTAACAATGATGCAATTCCAGATGATGCGACTGCTAGAACTATTTTTCCTTGTGAGCGTAATCTGTTGATTATTGTCTTCCATAAAAATGTTTTACCTGTGCCTCCATGGCCATAAACGAAGACCAATTGTTGCTCATTTGTTGCTGAAGACTGGACAATAAGGTTGTAAATAATCTGCTGCTCGTTGTTCAGTTTGGTGATAGCAACATCTGCTTCATTTTTTAGTTCATCGTGATTGTAATTTTTTTCTTCCATTAGCAACCTGTTATTTAAGTCGTCTAGTAGCTTCTGAGGAGGAGGTTGTAGGCCAAAATCAGTAACTGATTTTGAACTACTGTTTAGTATGACCTCTAACTCATACAGAATGTAGCCTTTCATTTGTGGATGGTTGATATGAAGATTTCTGATATGAGTCATAGCAGATGCTCTTGCCGGAATGTCATCAGCCATCAGGGACCAGTGATTTTCCCAGAGGCTTACTGTGTCTACAACATCACAATAAAGCAAGATCTGAGCAAAAAGTGTTCGCAACTCTGCTGATGTAGCCGAAATAGTTGCTTCTTGTAAAGCTGCTTCCCATTCTCGGTCATCTTTAAGTAATCCCATGGCTTGACAGGCTGCTCGATAAGTAGGAAAAATTGTGTTGTTTACTCTTCTAACTTCTGTAAATGATCTGCAACCTTTTTGGTGACACGGCAACATTCTGAAATAGAATAATTCCCCTGCAGCAGGATGCACATACGCAAGCCTTCCAATCGACGCCTTTGTTTTGTGTTTTCTAGGCTTCCAGGTTTTCTGATTTTCATACCATACGAAAGCCGAAGGGAAATCGACGTATGTGAGATGGTGTCCTTCCTCATATAAGCTGTTGAATTCAAACCATTGGGTAAGTGTTGTCAGTGTTCTTCCGTCACCACTGATAACATATCCCAAAGGTTCTTTATCACGGAAACTTATCCGTTGCATGCCTTCAAGATGAACTGCAAGAATTTGGACGGCTGGTTCACGGTGATGTATCGGGAAGTTTAGTATCCTCCAGCAGGCTTCGTGCGGACATATAAAACGGCCATCTATGAAGTTCTGGATTTCATCTACATGTACTGTTGGAGTGTTAGATGATGTTGACGCTTCACCAATGGGTCTTGTGATTCGGGCTGCAATTCTATC
Organism: Artemisia tridentata subsp. tridentata; assembly: GCA_021014915.2. Classification (NCBI taxonomy): domain Eukaryota; kingdom Viridiplantae; phylum Streptophyta; class Magnoliopsida; order Asterales; family Asteraceae; genus Artemisia; species Artemisia tridentata. The sequence goes on from CP139504.1 coordinate 124,637,385, forward strand.
AGTTCCTTTGGATATGTATTTGAATAAGTATTTGATAAGCATACTCCAGCCACAATATTCCACATTTATGTGTGCGTGAAACATTAGGGAGAGTATCCTATTATATGGAACAACATACGTATTATCTAGCTTGACTCTGTTTTTCGTTGCATAATGTCTGCTCTTTCTTCTACGAAAATGCACATGGCCGTTGTTATCAAAGAATGTTTTTTCTTGATATTTTTGAGGGATTTTTTTTTGTGAACACATCTTGCTGCATACATGGGGCTTTTGGATTAACAGCTCCACATGGTCCATGCAACATCATTTCGGTTACAACTTTGTATCCCTCTGGATCAGCTGTTCGGTCAGGTAGCTCTGCACAGATGAACTTGTCCACATCTTCAGGTGAGCATATCTTGTGAGTTGATTTTAGCCATAGCAATGTGTGGCAGTGTGGCAAACCCCGTTTTTGAAATTCTATTGTGTATAAGACTGCATTCATAATCAAACAGAAGAAAATATGAGTTATTTATATGTTTATGTATATGTGTGTGATATACATGTATATTATATGTATATGTTTAATTTGTTATGTATGTATTTATAATTTTTATTATGTATTATTCGTTAAATTTACTAATAAGATATATATTAAAGAGATACCTCCTGTTGCAGGTCCAAATATGGTGCCTTCTTTCAGAATTTTTAGAAAATCATTGACCTTTTGTTGAAACACGCGAACAACGATGTCAGCTCTATCATTTGGTGAAAGATGTTGGCGAGACTGCATATATCTGCGGATTTCTGGCCAATTGACATTGCATGTGAACGTGATGAAAAATTGAGGATTGCCAAGAACTCGACAGATAGCAAGAGCATCTAGATAATGACTGTACATGTATCTTGGCCCGCCAGTAAAACTTGAAGGTAAAATTATTCTTTTACCTATATCTGCACCTGAACGGTCTCCCCTTGAAATAGCATCATAGATGCCTGACAAATACTCACTTCTAATGTTATTTTGCTTGGCCCTTACAAAGTCAAGCCGATCTTGCTCTAGTACACAATAGACTGACACCACGTATTGTTGAAATAATCTTCCACCTTTAAAAAGCAAACCATAAAGATGAGGCCTTTCGTGTAACTGATAAATGTAATAGGTGTTCATAGACATCTTAGGTCTTTCACCATGTGCATTACGGATTTCCAATCTTAATTTTGTAGTATAGCCTGGCTGACCATACACAAAAAGAAGTGGAAACTGTAATGACATATAGGTTGAATGCAGCTTGTTAATTCTTTGAGGGCGTTCGCCTTTTTTTTGTATTATTACATCGTAATCTGTCTTCGTTTCAGGTCCATTTTCAAAGACGATAGCACCAACGATGTCTCCAGATGGCAACTCATATTGCCGAGCTCCATCTACATTGTAAAGCCGAATGGTGAAATCAGGTACATTTTGTTGCTCCCAGATGTCTCTAGCTGTCCTAAACAATGCAACCAACTCATTATGAGTATCCAAAATATGTATCAGACCTTGGACAATTTCAGGGTTCAAGGACGATGATTGTGTTCCACCAAATCTTCTTAACCTATTTTCGACTTCATTTCTCGTGTCGTATATGTAAAGTTGCAAAAACTTTGGATTTTCATTTTCTGGAGGACATAATGCCCCTAACCAATGACACACCTGACCACAAATTCTGAACACATATGGTGCTCGTCCATCATTAATTTTTTCATCTATGTGTGCACCAAATGATGTCATACTAAACATTTGGTTGTATGCTCTAATGTTTTCCATAAAGTGCTTGTCATTGAACAACTGTTTTAAAGAATCTGGCGGATCTCTTTCTTCTTGAAGACACACCTTCCCTTCCCCACAGCATCGACTATAACGAATGTGTAATGGTGTTGAATTTTTGAGGCTTTCACCATACCAAAATGCAGCCCCGCAGTGGTTGCATGTCCAATCAGGATCGCCAATATCAATATATAGATTAGAAACACCTGATAGAAAATGCAATGAATTTATTTATGTAAGCTTAATTTACAGTAACTGTTTAAGTAAAATTAATCTTAATAAGGTGAATGAATATAGTTACCTTGGGAATTAAGAGTGCGGCTACGGGTTTGGCGAAATGCATTAGGAGCATCAGTGGTGTTCATAGGTGTAGGATCGTTGTTTTCATTTTGTAACACATATGCATCATCTAATGAATTTGTAGACGTATAATCTGAGAAAAATTGTGTGAAAATTAATGGGTATTAAGTCAGTAAAGTTTATTTCATGTAATGAAGAATGCAATATCTACCTGAATAACCTGAAGGCCCTTCCGTATTGCTGATAGGGGCACGATTGGTGCTTTGATTCTGTAAGACGCATACATTATCTGCTGAACTTGTAGAAGCATCTTCTGCAACAAATTTTGTTCAAGTTAATGCCTATTAAATTTTGTAAATGATAAGTGTGTCATTAATATTGGCGAAAATAAACCTGAAATATTATGCATGCTAGTCTGGAAATGGAGTGAAGGTGGGTAGATTTTAGTGGCATCACACAGATTTTCCTGTTGTGTTTGTATTTTCGCAACTGCAAAAGGCAACTATCTGTAAATAAAATGATAACTAAAGAACTTTTTATCAGTTTATAGAACAATTGCACTACCTTTTGCTCTTCTTGTATGTAACATATTATTGTCTTCATTTATGATTGACCCTCTGTTTTGTATATTAATATCGGTACTAATTTGGTGCAGGTTGTTGGTTGACTGTATCGTGTGACTATCAGAAACGGCGGAAAAAATAGGCTCATGAAGGTTTGTATCGAAAGCCCTGCTACTCATATCTGAAATTCCATTGTTGAAATTTCCAAATGCCTGTGCAGCTATCATATTCTCCATTTGTATTTCATTCCTTGCATCTGTAGAAGTTGTAGATGTGTCAGTCAAATTGTAATTAGAAATCTGTTTAATCAGCTGAGATAACAGGTAGGTTAGCCTTAATTTCAGAAGCAGGCATACCACTACTCTGCTGATCTCCCATTAATCTTCCATTGGTATTCCTATTAGGCACACCAATTTGTTTAATCTTCTCTCCTAATTGTAGGGTGTCAGCATCATAAGTGTCCATAGAATTTAATGTGCTTGTATTTCTAGAACCTGCACACAACACCAAATCAATTAGTTTACAAACAATCAAGTGACAATTTATAAGGATAAATGGTACAATTACTATTCTCACCTGTGGCATAATCCGAAGGATGATGTAAACTTGTATATGTTGAATGAGGCTCCCCAAAGTGCCTGATAAATTCTGTCCTTTCCAACATATGCTTTTTTTTGTTTTCAGTGTCATATTTGTGTGACATCAAATCAGTTTGTAGGTACACTTTCTTTTGAGGATTCTGTTTGTGGTCATAGTTTGATACAGACAGGTTGAACAAATATCCTGTTGACACATCTTCACTTTCGTTTGTAGTTGGGCCAGAAGTTTCCCTTCTAGTTGGGCCAGTGTTTTTGAAACTTGTAACATCCCCAAATGGTCTTTGCATTTTTGTGTGTCCAACAGGGTGATTGACAATATATGCAGGAATGGTTGGTTGATTTTGTGTTGCAAATGCATCAACTATTGAAAAACACTGATTTGCAATATTTTTTTTTCATGATCCATTATGTTACAACTAATGTGTTAATGTTATTATTTTTTTTTTTTTATCTACCAGGTACAACATGCATCAAGTATTCAACTGTATACAGGTACAAATGCCATAGTGTATAAAGAAGACTAAAAGATACAGCTAATGAGAAGCATGATACATGCATACATGAAATCAGAATAGAAGGAAGGTTTTAGAAAACATACCTTTGGCAATCTTTTGCTCCTGAGATGTATTTCTTCCTGAATTTTTTCTTCTTTTTTTTTTTTTTTTTTTTTTTTCTGCTTGGTTTTTTGTTTGGTTCAAGAGGCTGATTTGTTTTATGTGTAAAATGTGGCTGCTTGTAGTAATGTATATCTTTTCACTCGTTCCAGAAACTTACCAAGAGATGTGTGTGTTGAAAGTCAATAACAGCCATGCTTAAGCAGAATATTTGGTAACACATGGCAAGCTAACATGAAATGTTACAATGGTTAGGTCTATTAGTCACTTACTGCTATGAATAATACACTATTAGTGGAGATATAGAGTGAACAGGAAAGTTGGAAATGTTTGATATCCAATGGCATCTTCACAACTTAGCACCCGGTTACTGTTCCAATGTTAATTTTTCTGTCACAACCAATAGGGAGCCGAATTACACACTGATAAAGGAGTTAAGAAAACTAATTAGTGTCACATCATAAATCTCTATTAGTATATATATTAATAACAAGTTCACCTTTTTACAAAAGTATAGTTCAATAAAAAGAAAATTGATCAAATTGGTATTTACTTATGCGCCTACACTAACTTTGATTATCGCATGTCATTAGAGTTATAAGGAAAAATATTTGAAGCATTTTTAGTTCAAAAAGAATTTAACCCATTGTGAAAGTTTATATTTGGGTCAATGCTTTTCATTAGGGCCGAGCAAAATCACCCGAAAACCGACCCGAACCGAAGAACCGACCGAGACCGGGCCGAGCCGAAGGACCGACCTTATTCGGTCCGGTTTTGTATAATTATTTCGGTTTTACTCGGTTCGGGTCAAAACATACTTGTTCAATTCAAACTAACTAAACCGACCCGACCCGATTCGGTTCGGTTTCGGTTTCGGTTTCGATAGCTTTTACTCGGTTCACGTTTTACCCTTATTCGGTTTCAAAACATGCATAATAGCCATTGTACCATGTGCAAATTTATTATTATTATTATTTTTTTAACGACAATTTTTAACTATCTCACAACATTTACACCAAGGAATGATTGCTATAATAAATAGTAGATGTGCATTAAAAACTTGTACCATGGATAATTATTCTTTGGAAAAAATATATGTTATTTTTCAGGAGCCAGCTAGACAAAATTATAATAATTTCATAAAAATAGTAACAACTGAAATTGTTGACAGTAATGAAATAAAATATATAAGTAAAAGGATATATTTTCATTTTAGTTGCTTTCACAAAAAACCCCTTCATTACAAATACCCCCAATTGCATCATTAAAAAAAAAACTCCTTATTTCTTTTTTTCTTCCCTAAGATACAGTGGCAATGGCTATGGCTTCATTGAATACAGCCAATAGTTTTCTTGACCTGGATACCAATCCAGAGATTGAGTTGGTAAGTGTTTTTTTTTTTTTTTTTTTTTTTTTTTTTTTTTTTTTTTTTTTTTTTTTTTTTTTTTTTTTTTAACTGGGTTTAAGGGTTTTTGAGATATTATTTAATTTATTGTTAGTTTTTATTTGGTATATAATAAGTGTAAGCCATAACCTAGGTTATTTAAGTTTTTATTATTTATTTACTATTTTTGACTGAATCTGTTGGTTGATTGATTGATTAAGAATAGTGGTAGTCATTATTGTTGTTTATGCGATGTAATAAGCGAGCGGTTATGATTGATTGCAAACTGTTTGATGAAATGCTTCAATCAATTTTGAAATCTGGTTGCTTACAATCGAATGCAGGATCTAAGTTGTTTTCTGTAACAAACTTAAACCTGATCATGTTAAGGATTTACTTTATGCTGATGTCAAAACCTGTAACTTTTAATAAAATGATTAGTTTTCCGCCGATGACAATGATTTCTCATATATTTTATGTTTTTTGATAATTGTAGTTCCCAACACATGCTGTTGCGGTGGACTTGACCCCATTAACAACGTTCAGGAACTTATCTGTCGGCTTGCAAATGGGGGTACTGAACTGCCTACAACTCGCTAGACCTACCCGTCTCCAATCGATAATGGTTCCCCTTATTTCAAACAAGCCACATGTCTCTCTGGTTGCTCAGTGCAGGAGGACACATGAGAGGGACCAAGCTCTTGTCTTAGGCATCCTTCAACGGATTGACCAGGAGCTCATCAATCCTACACCACAGGCCATCGTTTTCTCACCAAACGGTGATGTTGCTACTCAGGTTATGCTCCACGATACCGTCATTTATTTTCTGTTATTGGTTTTTATTGAAACAGCAATAGTTTACTTAACAGCAATAGATAGTGAGTGACCATACATTTACACAACTTTCATCCTACACACCACCAAACCTCACAGATTTGTTAGGCCATTCACATAACAGTAACACCCATGCGATGTGGGATTTATAAATATCTGTGAACCCAACCCTTACTATACACAAACTTAAAGTATGCATCTCACCATTATATAAAATTCATATCAGAAACTAAATACATACTTCATCACAAGCTATCATCATTACACATTATTTTATATTAATATCTTAGCGTTGATCTAATCTCTTGCAGTTTTCCGAGCTTGTGCTCTCTATGGCATATTACACTGACATACAAAGTGAAGTGTTTGCTCCCTATCAACACCTGCACTATCAACTTAAATCTGATGTTATCTGCGGCACGTTTGAATCAATGGTCGGACCAGTTATGGACGGGTATTTAGATACGTCCCAGCTCAAGGTTATACTTGTTGATGAAATGGATTACATCCTGCTCTCCAAGGTAATCACAAGTAGTATTGCTCACTCAGAATCACAGAATCACCATATCTGGTTTAGTTTTCTAACATTATTCTTTTTATGTCGTTTGTAGACTCCAGAACAGCGTGCTGACTTCGTGAATCAATTCGTTTCACTGCTATTTCTCCTCCGGCACAAAGCTGCTACCAATGTGCAACTTATTATCCTTTGCTCTGCCTGTGGCGATCTTATTAAAACGACAATCTCAAGGTTGATGCTTCCTGGACTGTATAATTCCTTATACTGCAATGGTGAAGAAAGAGAATTTACAAATGTCAGGCATGAAAAAGTAGTTGACAACAATAACTTGGTTCACAAAGACAACGACCTGCTCCACAATCCCCTGGCTTCGAACAGTCATATCCTCTACAATTCTGCCAACAATAACTACTTTTGAATCCTCGTTGACAACTACTTTTTCATGCTTGACATTTGTAAATTCTCTTTCTTCACCATTGCAGTATAAGGAATTATACAGTCCAGGAAGCATCCACCTTGAGATTGTCGTTTTAATAAGATCGCCACAGGCAAAGCAAAGGATAAGAAGTTGCACATTGGTAGCAGCTTTGTGCTGGAGGAGAAATAGCAGTGAAACGAATTGATTCACGAAGTCAGCACGCTGTTCTGGAGTCTACAAACGACATAAAAAGAATAATGTTAGAAAACTAAACCAGATATGGTGATTCTGAGTGAGCAATACTACTTGTGATTACCTTGGAGAGCAGGATGTAATCCATTTCATCAACAAGTATAACCTTGAGCTGTGAGACCTGCTCCACAATCCCCTGGCATGAAAAAGTAGTTGTCAACGAGGATTCAAAAGTAGTTATTGTTGGCAGAATTGTAGAGGATATGATTGTTCGAAGACAGGGGATTGTGGAACAGGTCGTTGTCTTTGTGAACCAAGTTACAGAGCCTAACTTGCTGCATGAGCATCTGATTAAATGGGGGGTTAAAACACCCAGACTTGCACCTGCAGATCGGAGAGACGACTATTTGGTCGATTTCCGAGCTGGTCGTGGGAATGTTCTGACAACTTCTGACCGTTTTCCACTAGGATATGATGTTTCCGAGGTCATCTCTCTTCCCTTCTTTTGTATGTAGTTATTTACTTTGTTTTGGTTCTGCTATCTGAGCTATTTGAATCTGCTCTGTTCCAGCCCGTGGGAGTGATTTTTTTTGACATTCCGACTGTGACAAGAGAGGCTTCTCAGCCAGAGCCGGATTACAGCCTATTCCATCATATAGCTGGGAGAGCCGGGAAATCAAAGGACCGGATTGGTAAAAAAAAACTTTTTGTAAGGTTATCACTGTTTTTGGAGTTATTTAAATCTCTCATATTTCTATCTAATTTACAGGTTGTGTTGTAACCTTGCTGGATGAAGCAAATGATTTTCACCTTTTAGACAACATTGAACAACACTTCGATTTCCAGGCTTCTCAGGTATAGATTAGAACTTTATTTCTAACGTTTCGACAGGTTTGTCATGTTTTATAATATTTCATTTTATTGTAGGTTGATAAATATGGAGTGAACATGATTTTCTGATCTTACAGTGGAGATGATCACACAAATTTAGGTAGTATTTTGAATTAACGCAATCCATCCTTATAACCTCGTTATTGCTTTTTTCCATGGTAATTTTTTTATCCTTTTTCCTGCGACTTTTAACACAGTATTGACGTGATTGTTGCATGTTTGTTTCATTGCAGGAGAAGTTATGACTGACAAGGATATCAGTAGGTGAACAACAAACAAACTTTCGATTTCTGATGTGAAACAATACGTTTTGTTTTATTTGTGATCGAGTGAACTCAGAATTATATGACTTGTTTGAATTTAGAATATTTAGTGTTATGGTATTGCAAGTTTCAGATATTGGTGGCCTTACCCATCTATATATAAGGTGTTGGATATTGGTTTATATCGCACATTAAATCAGGTTTGCTAGTATGAACTAGTTTTAGACCAGTGTGTCATGTTTGTTAAAGCACGTTAAGTATGTTTTTACCAAAGGGGCCAGCGGCATGCAAGGTCAATTTTAGTTTAATAAAGTGGTAAGGCTTCCTACTTCATGAATCATGGACATTGATGTAGATTGAGGTAGGGCTGTCCATAGGGTCAAAACCGACTTGAACAGATTCAACCAGAACCAAGCCGTCGGTTTAGGCGTTTAAAGGGGGTTTCTCGGCTTTTTCGCTTTTGCCCAAACCGAAACTGATGAACCGAACCTGATAAGGTTCTGTTTGGTTTGTTGGTTCAGCTTTTGGGTGTCGATGCTCTATGGTCAGTGGCGAAGCTAGACCAACTTCAGTGGCGGGTCGGGATCTAATATACCGAAATTTCACAATTAAAATGGGGGGTCGAAACCGAATATACCGAAATTTTTCTACACGAAAGTCGAAAACTATATACCCCTAAATCGCAAAAAAAAAAAATCGGGGGTCGCCCCCCCCCCCCCCCCCCCCCCCCCCTAAGGTAGCTGCGCCCTTGTCTATGGTAGACTGAGGTGTTCAAAAAACCATTTATGAATAATTATATGACAATACACGCTTACCAAGAACACATGCTCCATGCCTCCATCATTTAAATGAATTAAGCAGGAATTATTTGAATTTTGCTGGGAAGAATAACAACAAACCCAGTTTTTCCTTCCAGGCCTATGCTGAATATTGTTAGACTAGTCGTAACAAGACCGAATGGTTCGGTCGGTCCCCCATAGTCGACCGTGTCCCCCCACTATGGAGACCGAAGGGAACGCGTCTCCCCCCTCCCCCTCAAAATGCATTTATTTGGTCGGCTAGGTGACCAAAACAATTTAAAGTGTTTATGTGTTAGGTTTTTTTTTTTTTTTTTTTTTTTTTTTTTGTGAGGAATGTTTTTGGTTTTGACCGCGGTCCCTTACTACGAGCATTTGGTCACCTTTGTGATCATTGTTACTACTAGTCTTATCGTGATAAAAATATGTCAATCCAATCTGGACCCATTGGTTTGCAGGCCTGTTGAATTGATTTCACCCGAAACAGCCAATTGCACCAAAAAGAGTGGCAAAGACCGAGAAAGCCAATATCTCATAGACTCATATACGACTTGTACCCAAAACAACCCATTGCAACAGAAAAAGGAAAGAACAAGAAATTCAAAGATTTCATATCATAAAAGTCAAATACTGTTTGTACCCAGAATAAACACAATCTCCAACTACATCATCTGTATAACTCTTTTACTTAAAAGGGGTACAAACGTAAAAATAAATGTATGCTGTAACCTAAAATAACTAAAACTCCTCTTTTGGTTTATACTTCATTCCCACCCGAAAACAAACACTTCTCACAATACTCGTCTTTGTTCATATGCATCCACGATTTCTTCTACTTGACTCGATTATATATCGAGCCAGAATGATTTATACGCCGCTGCAAAATCAAACACTAAGATTAGAACATTACCATCACAATTAACGCACAAATAATACAATCTAAAGCTGCTTATTTCGTTATCCTAAAGTAATTATTTCTTATTTCGCTATCTTAAAGTTACTATTTGTAAACCACGTACTCATGAGCTACTTTTTATATATTTCGTTCTTCGATTGGTTTCCAAAACATCTGATATTACATAGAATTTACATCAACACGTATAAGTAAACCATTTTTTATTGGAAGCTTTTTAATGAACTTGCGAGGTGCCAAAGATTTATCATGTCAAGGATTCTAAAAAGGACCAACTTATTATCACAATTTCATAGTTGTTCTGGAAAGGTTTTCATCGCAATTTCACAGTTCTAACAGTAATATTAACTATAGAAACATGAGTCGGGTACCTTCTCAGTGAAATCTTTTAGAACCATAAGCAACATCCTATCCCCCATTACTTCTCTGATTCCTCTAATCATATCAAGTCGAGAGATCTTATGTTCCTGTTAAACAATGACAAACACCATCAGGATAATAATACTAAATCAAATCCACAAAGATACATAACATAACGTACTATTTGTTCACACTTACAATGTAACTGTGACGATACTGTGTTATTTCCTTGATGGATTTAGGAGGCAGCATCTTGGATAAGTTTGCAATGAGATCTGGAATTGGTATCCACGGGGAAACTGGTTTCTCAAGACGAACTCCATTTACTTGAGGCCCTGAATCACATCAAAACGTATAGAATTGTTCAGAACCACTAATCTAATAACATTCAATACTAAAACGTATGATCCTTGAAACAACTTACTGTTCACAATCCTTTGCGTCTTGAAACTTATGACAAATTCCGGTAATATGTGAGTGTTCATCTGACTACTCCAATAATATACTTGTTAGGAGACACCGAATCATCAACACCCGAATCGAACTCCTCAGAACTCGGGTGACATTGTGTAGAAAAACGATTGACAACCTCTGTTTTACCCAATAAAACACGACAAAGCAATATGTGCTTCACCCCATCACCATCAATAATTGCAGAGTCCACACTGTTACACATAATAAACAAATCATTAGTCTTATTTTTTCCCAATTGTCACCCTAACTAATTCTACCAATAAACATAAACTGAACCAAACCTAAACAATCATCTAATCACACCCAATCATTAGTTCCCAATTTTCAAAGTCCATATTCAAACTTGGAGGGTGTTTGGGACTGCGTTTTGGAGTAAATTCATAAAACAGTGTTTCGCAAATCATCAGAAGAAAATATTTATATGTGCTTTCTAAGAGACAAAACCCAGTTTTGAAAGAGCAGGATAGTTTTGCAAACGCATATTCTGTTTTGGAAACGCAATCAGAAACACCCCCTTACGACATTAATCAACATAAACTGAATCAAACCAAACTGACCAATCATGAAATCACACACAAACATTAGTTCTCGTCACTTGGAATACTTCTCCTATCTTAAGGGTGTTTGGGATTGCGTTTTGGGTTAGATTATCTAAATCTTGCATTTGCGAAAGTTAAATACTCAAAAAACAGGCACACATTAAGGGTATACTTGAGCAATCCTGAAAAGCTAATGATACAACTAAGGAATAGCCTGATACAGATAAAAAGAAAAACGGATATAAATAGTCAGACAAACATCCCAACCTAGTGATGATAGCATCGTAAAAAGTTGCACCTGAATGTTCATAGAATATTAACGCTGTATATATCACAGAAATTATGATTCTATTACATATAAAACATATTCTATTTCAATATGAACAGGGGCGGGGCATTTTTTATGGGAACATAATTTTATGATTTTAAACACCTGTATTAATTACAAAAGTTGGAAGGGGGTGGAGACGACAAGACCTGCTAGCACCCTAGCAAGGTCACTAGCGTCAATTATAATATTTTGGTCATCACTAGCACTAAAAGGGAGGTCAAACATTTTTCCGTTTTTATAAGGATTTACATGCATGTCATGTTCATTATTACCCTTATTAATAAAGATCTATTACACTTTCCATAAGGGAGTTGATATTTACACATAGCAAATTGATCAATGCACATAATATTTGCTTGTATGAGCCTAATGGTCCCACACTCCTCCCACTATATTTTATGTGTATGAAGTAAATATATATGTGTAAATATCAACTCCCTTTCCATAATGCTACAGAGCGAAAAGTGAATCCTATTTTTCATACCAAAACAGTCATTATATACCATACCTGCCCAATATTATACTCCCTCCGTCTCAATTTATTTGTCAGGAGAGAGAAAACACAAAGTTTAATAAAAGTGGGGCCACTTTAATTTTCAACCACTAAAATAGAATATTCCTCCACTAGATTCTCTAGTTTTTACTAAATAAAGAAAGTGGACATTTAATTTGAGACATCCAAAAAAGGAAATATGGACAAATAAATTGAGACGGAGGGAGTAAGATATCATACAAAGGAGAGATAGGGAAATGTCTTCAGGTCTATAGTCTTCAATCTCCTTGTTCTCAGAAATCGCCTTGCCAAAACTCGAAGCAATGGTTGATGCAGATAGTCCAATCTGAGGTAATATCAGAAATCATACACAATTATGTTAAAGAAGTGAAAAGCAATGAGTTTTTGTGCAACTATAACATAAAATCTATTGAATCACATGTTTCAACCGTATTACCTTTGAATAATCCAAGCCCCCAAACATATCTCCAACGAGCATGTCTACAGAGCTGTTATCTCCCCTTTTGACTTAACTCCAGCAGCTCATCGAAACTGTAACAAAACTTTTGTTATAAACTAAATCATTTTCTATCATATATCGAAATAGTCAGAAGATTAGATTAACCTCTTGCACTTGGTCAATAGTCTCCCTAATCCCCAGTAAGTTCCACCACCTACATTTGTCCCACTAACATGCTGAAACTTTTTTTTGGGTAAAGGGATTATACCCGGTGAATAAAACGCTGAAACTTCCCATCTCCATCAACCTACATAAATGAAGCATTTGAATATTAATTAGCTGAAATCAAACGCTAAATAATACATGAACAGAAGAGCACAAATAAGGGTACCTTAATCATGCTAACTCCTGATCCTATATTAACAAGAAGATATGGGTACATATAATTATGATCTATCTGCACAAACTCTTTATGACCTTCTTTATGAGTGAATGCTTCATGGCAAATCGCTTACACAAAATTCAGTCCGTTAAACCAAATTCACAAATCATCCTAGTTTAAGAAATAAACTAATGTAGACAAAGAAAATTAGTACCTTAAGCAAAAAATTTGAACCTGCTACTAGGCAGTCCATCTCATCTTCTTTATCTATACTAACTACAAGTTTTTCTTTAAAAAGATCGGCAAACTTGTATGCACCTCCACCTGTAGCCTTCTCAAACATTCTGATTAGTCAATTGATAAATTTTACAGACTAACTATATGAACATGGAAAAATTAAACGTTAATGAAAAATGAATGTATATTACCTTGATTACTGCATTGTCATTTTCTGGAATAGGTAAGTTGGAATTCCCAAGGTTTTCAGGGGAGGCCGTGGAGGCATGGGTCTACCGTTGCGAGCACTTCTTTACCATCGATGAAACACCAGATAATATGAAGGTGAAATATGCATTCATTCACCTCGAAGGGGAAGCCATTCAATGGCACCGGGCGTTCATGAAGACACGGGGGGCGACGGTGATGGATCTGCCATGGGCAGATTATGTTCGGAACATCTCGAACCGTTTCTCGAATGCCATGTTTGAGGACCTGTTGGAGGAGTTAGCATCTCTCGTTCAAACGGACGAGTTACAAACTTATAACAATTCCTTCGATGCCCTATTGAACAAGGTAACTCTAAGCGAAACTCAAGCGGTTAGCTTATATTTGAAGGGCCTTAAACCGGAAATTAAGGGTCCAGTGAAAATGTTCAAGCCTCAAACACTGCATGAGGCGTATGGGTTAGCAAGAATTCAAGATATCAACAACAAGAGCTTGATGAATAAACTCAAGGGCGCTGAGGACGGGTCGCAATAGGTCACGAGTGGGAATGAACATGCCAAAATAACACCCCCGGTTAATGCTTCAAAACTTCCCTTGCTGCCAACTCCAACAACCAAGCCATCGGCTTCTAAACCAGGAACTCTTAGCTCAAGGCGTTTGACGAGTGATGAACTTGAGTTAAAAAGGGCAAAAGGGGAATGTTTCTGGTGTACTGAAAGGTTCGTTCCGGGGCACAAGTGTAAGAAAAAACAACTTTACATACTTGAGGTGGCCGATGCTGAGAAACAAGCAACTGAAGATGAAGACCAGGGTCCTTGATTCACTTTTTGAGGGCAAAAAGTGGGTTAAGGGGGAAGTATTGTTACATTTAAATTTATATTTTCTGCTATTTTTATTAAGTATGGGGGGTAGTATGTTAATTAGTATGATTGAGGGCTGTTTTGTAAGTTGATTGCCTATATTATTGGAATAAATTACGATGGTATAACCATCCAAGATTTGAAGAATTTCCTATTCTCTTTAGCTTCTCCTTCTTTCTCGGATCTTACCCTATCATTCCTGGTCAATGTGGGACAAGGAATATTTGAACACATATAGATCTTCTTTTTTTTTTTTTTTTTTTTTTTTTTTTTTTTAATTGAGTGTTAATTCGTGGTACTTTGGATTTGCTTGTTTACTGTTATTAACATATCTGCTGTTAAATGGTGGTAGGATTATGCTGCTGTTCCTTACTTTTGTTTCGGGTTTTCTTGTTTACAGATGGAGGTTTTCGTGAAGACCCCTGCTGGTAAGACCATCAGTATGGAGGTTGTGGATTCTGACACATTTAGGGCATATACTGTAGGATCCCACAAAAATCCGTTAGGATAATCCTCGTTAATTAATAATAACCCCGAGTTACCGTCTAACAAAACCCATTTTTACGGGAAAATTTAAACTTTTCCTTTATTATTAGCATTACCACATTACGTTTTGACGACATATATTAAATGACCACACATACCTCGAGACTCAGTGTTTCACAAAACCCCATTTACACTAATGCCATATTCCACAAATTTCCCTTTTCACTAATTATGACTAATACAAAAGTCACATTATCCCAAAATCACAACTTATCTAAATATAACACACTAATTACAATTAAATTACACTAATTTCTTTTCACAAAAACAAACCAATCGGACTGAACTATACCCAGCCCATCACACGCTCCAAAGCCCATTATCATCTCATTAAGACGCAACACAAGGCCCGTATCTTTTTTTTTTGTTATTTCACAAGTTATTCGACCTCCACACTCCTTACAAAATGCGACTCGTTCTTGTTAATCTTAAACGCGACACACCCATGTTTTTGCACCTCCTCGATCACCACCCACCGAGCTATGCCCACGCCAAATCCCAGCCTCGAATATCAAATGTTACTATAATAACTAAGGACGATTTGTTTGTCCCATTTTAACCCAATACGACTTACGTAACCCATCGAAGCTCAACCAAATCTTTCCCCGCTTTTTCCTACGTACTCCTAATGATATTCTCAACATAATAGGATGACCAGAAATTGGCTAGGATCACAGAAGATTTGTATAGCTCGCTATCTTCATTTTTAGAAACTCGTATGAAAGAAAATGTATATACATATACAATACAACAAATAAAGACAAGATCTTATCAACACCATATCTAATAGATATC
Organism: Artemisia tridentata subsp. tridentata; assembly: GCA_021014915.2. Lineage (NCBI taxonomy): Eukaryota > Viridiplantae > Streptophyta > Magnoliopsida > Asterales > Asteraceae > Artemisia > Artemisia tridentata. Next base: position 124,653,140 of record CP139504.1, read on the forward strand.
TCAAATTGTCAGTAGAAATGACTTAGGTGTCCCATTCCCTACAGTGCCATCAATGATTGAGCTGAGAACCAAAAACGTGTAAATTGCACTCTATAAAATACTCTAACTCACCACTTCTACCACACACTTCCTTCTCTATCCTAACACTCTTTCACCTTACACAATATCACCACCTCTAGTCTCATTGTGAAGCATGACAGTAGAGTAAACCATAATTAAAAACATATTAAACCCACTGCCTTCCATTTCGTCCTTGTGCTACCAGCCGAACATCACTATCCCTTCCCTATCTCTCACTCACTCACTTGCATACTAACATAAACATTTCCCAAGTCCCTCTAATTCAGTTTCATCAAGCCTTGAAGTCCAGAAGCTGTTCTTGTCAATCGGGTTCAAGAAAACAAGTCGAAAGACATATCTCTAGTATATACAGTCTAGTTCTAGAACGAGTTGTGCTCCACTCGACTCCCACTGCTTTCTCCACCACCTTTCAAAGGTGTGGTAAGTCTTCTTGCCTCCTCTCCAATGCACATCTCACGTACACAAGTCACATGTATGTTTCATTTTCACTCAAACGTATCACATATAGTGTCACGTAGTCGCATTTATTAGTTCATGTCACCACGTAAGGTGACGAACCTCCACTTTGGAAGGCTTAAGAGTCTTGAGAAACACAACTCACACCACCTCTCACTCTATTTTTAGTGTCACATTGCCACATATATATATTCACTCGTATGTTTATTACATGCATTCAATATTCTAGTGTAACCCACGTAAAATGACGAGGCTCCATCTTGGAAGCCTCGACAGCCATTCCGCACACACACTCACACGTTAACTTTTCGTTTCATGCAAATGTATATGATCCTTATATCACACGTTGAGACTAAACTTGAGGACATTTGAATTTATTTTAAGAATCTTGCACACAAAAACCCTTCCCAGCCGCTCCATATGTGACCCCCTAACTCACGAATCGAATAAATGACCACGCCCTATTTTTGCACGACCCAATAGAACTCCCAACTAGCTACCATTTTCGTTTAAACATCACGTAAAAATAACTGAGATACGACCCTTTAAAACAGCTCAAGCATGTCGCACAAACCACTCTTGAAAATAATAAAACTAGCGAAGTGGGTTTTATCATCCACTTAACTGTTTTATACACTATGACTAATCTAGCTTTTTGGCACTCCCACATGTGAAATAAAATGATGAAAACAATCACTTTTGATAGACCAAACTTCCTCAAAAACCCACGAGCTAAAAACATGTTAACGGGCTAGCCATTTGGCTCGTTAAAGGCCCATTAGTAAGAAAATAAGCAAACAACCGAATAAGCTAGTGAAATAAGCTTTAATAATCTTAAATATAACTTATAAAAAGTCGCATAACTTTTCCTTATCATTTTTATACTGTTGGACTAAAAATGTAACGCGAACTAACCGGAAGGACCAAAACTGCCAAACCGTGAAACTCATGGACTGAAGCTGTGAAAACAGTTTATAAAGGACTTAAATTGACATACCATTGAACTCCAAGCCTTATATGGACATATGGACAAATTTTGGACTATTATGGGACTATGGACTAAACCGAAGGGTTAACAACGTAACGCAACACAGTTAGGATAAAAAGTATAAAATCTGGAAAGGACAAGGACCTATTTAATTTTACTTGACATTCTTAGTTTATTTTTCATTTTGCACCCTTTATTTCATATGCATGTTTCATTTTAAGTTATGCATTATTTAAAGTTTCGTTATTAGAAATTTAGTAACTTCACTTGCATATTATTTCAGCATATTTTGAGAAAGTAATATTTTGGGTCAATTGAAATAAGAATCAGGATGATATTATAGAAATATCATATTTTTAACTTGAGGCATTTTAAGCATATCACACTCATATCACCAATCAAATCGTTATACGATTTATCCTTTCAACATTCGTTATTAGTAGTAAATTAGACTCTTAGACTTCGCTTATATTCAGGTCTTGTATTGAAGAAGTCTTTCGTGATCGTTTACTTGACCTTATAAATTCGTCTTGTCGGATACGCTCCAGGTGAGTCGTGGCCCCTCCTATTTTAAATACATGATTTATACCTTTTTGGGGGAGATACATGCTTTAACTGTTTTAAGTTATCTATATAAAACTCTTATGATTTACTCAAAATCATCCACTATGCTTTACATGTTTGAATCACTCTTGAGAGTAATATATATTCATTATATGTGCAAATTGCTCGCTAAGCTTAAACACTGAATTTGAGAGATAACATTTTTAAACTACATGATGTAACTTGACACTGAGATTCATTGTATGCATTCATATAACAAATGAATGTACTGTTACTTTGTTATGATATTTCTACATTTCACTAGAAATAATTGCCAAAACTAAAATTACGCATAATTCATGAACCTTGAAACCTATATTGCCTAAGTTTACTTTATTGCCATAAAGTCCCTCGATCATGAGCCATTAATCACTGCGGTGAGCGCGAATATAGTGAACAGCTTCGAAACCTGTTAGAGGCTGACGACCTATCCCACTAAATACTTTGACGGAATGCCTATATGGTTAGTCGTATTTAGTCGCGATGCACTATATTTGAGAAAAATAGGAATTGGCAAATCACCTATTAACATGAGGGCTTAATCACCCATCAGTAACCCTGGTGGGACACCGCCGTTTTACGGAAATTGTTAACGTTTTGCGTGTCATGAGGCTTAGGGCAATATAACTTTATGAATATATGAATGTTTCATATATATCCTAGGATACAGCTGTATTTAGAAGACCACCACTTTACACTGATAGATTTCAGACTCTAGATTATCATTCCCACTATGTGATATGATTGTGAATCCTGTACTTAACCTTTAATTGTTATCATATGTGATTTAATTGTGGATTCTACAAAAGACAACCCAAAATGCTTGGTATACCGTTACATTTACAATCTGACTCAACAGTCTATATCGAGCGTATAACAACGTAGCTTATCTGCATTTATAACTTGAAACTTATGATTTTGGAGATCATACATGATTCGCTTGTGGATTTTTATACAACACAACTTGTTATTTATTTCATGAAGAACTATTATGTATTTCAACAATCACTATGCACCTTTCAAAGAAAGTTATTTTCTGTCAAACTCCACGAACTCACCAACCATTTTGTTGACGTTTTAAGCATGTTTATCTCAGGTAAATTAACGGAGCAGGACAAGACACGGAGCGGGCATCTTATACTCTGATAAATAAAATGGTGTAAAATCAAATATGTCATTCCTTCCAAATTACCACATTTTTGTGGGATTTTCAAATCAGATATTTTACCTTTATATCATAATCATTATTTTAAATGACATATAACTTTCAAAGCGCCTATTCTGGACCCTTTTTTTTTTGAAATTTTAACTCGATCCTCACCGTAACACCCTAATTACTTTTCCGCTGCCACTAAACAAATTAGGGGGTGTTACAGATTGGTATCAGAGCTTAAGGTTATAGAGAATCAAATGTTTTCAAACATCGAACTATAACCACACTTTCAAAATAAATGATTTTACACCTTATCACCTTATGCCTTCCGTGTCTGCAGACTGTCGTGCTCAATACATTACTTACTAAGATTGTTTTGTACTAATCTTTACATGCTTGATGTATACTCTTCACACATTACACACTGCATTATTTCACACTCAACGTTACATCTTGAACGTATAAATACTCATAATTATTATTTTCGATTGCTACAGTAACATGTCTTCCCTACCAGTTGACATCGCTAAGACTACCTCTCCTACTACCCATGTATCACCTAGCTATCATATTACACCAAATACTGAAGATCCTTATGTACAAATGTCACAACCTCAACCCGACATAGAACTTACTCAGAAATCATCTTCGTCATCACCTACTCACTCACCTCCACGTCAGAAACTTAGGAGAGCAACCGAATCCTATTCAGATGAAGATCCGATTGGTGGTCAACCAACATTTGAATATGGACAGAGTTCACAACAAGAAATGACTTGGAAGAATGTTACTCCATGCCAGATGCCCCAAACAATGTATCCTCACCCAAATCTCCTGACTACGATGTAGACACCCGTGACCCCATATGGATTCACCTTCACCAACACACCAGCATACTAAACGCTCACTCTAAACAGCTAAAAGAGTTACAACCATTACGATTCGAATGGTATGACCGTAACATTGATACCCTGTTCAAGAGGACAGATGCTGAGAGACGAGAAGTGTTTGGTTTAGGAGTGAATATTGGTAACATGAAGGACAATTACGAACAAGAACTTAGAAACTTGGATGCCAGAACCCGCTGTTTAGGTAGAGGCCATACTCAAACCCACATTAGGATTGAAGACATTGAAAGAGCATTATGGTTAGCTAGAGACGCAGCAAGGACCCAAAGCCAAAAGATTGCAGCCTTGGAAAATATGTTAGCTAATCAGATGAATGCATGCCAGGAACGTTTCTCAGCCATGGAAGCTGCACAACTGGATCTTGAGGCAGAAGTTAGACGTCTACGTCAGAGACGTAACTGATCTTAAGTATCGTTGTTGTATTAAATAAACCAAATAGTTTTGGTTAGTAGTGTATATAGTTCCAATAATTTTGTAACTTTCAGAACTTGTAACCGACTTTTAATGTGTAATGGTTTTCTTTCCGTTATACTTTTCTGTTGTAAACAAATTCCTCTCACCGAATCTTATAATAATGCAATAAGTGCAAGGAGCCATGCAGAACCTTACCATTTGTTACTCCCTTGGGTAAACAAATAACTCTACATGAATCAATGGGACATTAATAAAAGACCTTGTGCTGGTTGTTTTGCAAAAATCAATCGAACAAGTTATTAGAGTTATGTCAATTTTGATGACTGTATTCAAACTTACTATGACATTATTGGTGATTGTACATCAAATATACCTCGACTAAACAATAAATCATAGAATTCCAAGAACAAATATTAAGAAGAAAATTTGATGAATAAAGAGAAAGTTGTTGAACTTCAACTTTTGTAAAAGAATCCATTTGTTCCTTAGCAATTCCATATCAATAGATGATTATTATTTTACGATGCTACCCAGACACATCGTATTTCTATGATCCTCAGTTAATTTGATTTCGTATTAAGACCACATTGTTAGCACTAATATACAAATACATTGCTATTTGAATTATTCTAACGATAAAGTGAATACTAAATCAACTTTTCATGTGATGCTCATAGGAAATGGACAGCATGAACCGCGTAGTACCTACAACAACCATGACCCCTAAAACCATCGAGAAACTGGTAAACAATATCGTTGCAGCAGTACTCGAAGTGACCACAACAGTCCATCCGAGTAACAATGATATGACGAGAAAAGAAAGAAAGAAGTCTATACCTTGTAAGCATAACCATGAAAGTTTCATGGGATGTAGGCCAGTTTGCCTAACAAATTCAAGGAAAATAGCTAAACCTATCCGCACTTGTACTCAAAGAATTAGGCAAGATATTGCACTCAAGAAAAATAACCAAAAGCGAAGACATGAGGAGAAAAGATCTTTTATCCTCAACGAATGTGAGTTTCACAATGATGTTTGCATCCGCAATCATCTACAAGACCACATTGACTATCTTCGCCAGCAAAGGCTCAACCCAGAAATTGAAAGAAACTACGTCACCACCCTTACCAACAGAGACAACTACCGTGGAAATAAACCTTTGTGCCAAAAATGTAAGATGCATCACACCGGATATTGCACTGCAATATGTGGGAGGTGCAGGAAAACAGGCCATAAGACAGGAAATTGCAAAACCATGGGAGGAAATGAGCAACCATCATCCATAAAATGCCATGGATGTGGTGAAATGGGCCATTACAAGAGTCATTGCCCAAACTACAAAGCCCATTGGGAGCCCAAGAACTGTGCAAGGGATTAAGAACTCGCCGAAGAATCTCAACCGTATCGAAGAATGAACTCCAGATTAAGCAGATGAATGAATTCCTGCTGTAAAATAAATAAACTCTAGATTAGGACTATTTAAGTTGTATTTCCTTATGTATTTACTTTAGGTACGATGGATGTAACCTAAGTGTAACAGTTATCTTTCTACCGTGTGAAAAATCTACCTTGTAATATTTCCATGATAATAAAAATCTACGTCTATTTCCATTTCCATTACACCTCTTTACTCATAATCGTTATGTAACAATACACTAATAGTACCTCAAGGATTTAATTAATTTTATTGTGATCAAACCATAAGTTGTTACCACATTGTAAGAAATTATCACCCAAAACCTAAGTTTATATCCAGAATGTCCAAATGCCATCTTAGAAATTTCTGACTTATCCTCGAAAAATGAACAAAAACTTTATAATTTTTTAAAAATAATCAGAGAGTGTCCGACTTTGTGACAAATCATTTTAACTGAACCATATAAAACTCTTTGAAGAAACATAAATACTGAACCAAGAGTTACATCATTTGGTCCTCAATTATACATAGCCTAGCTAACTATGTATAATTTAGGAAGAATCATGTTATAAATGGAACAGTTATCTTTTCGAAGCTTTTAATAACAATTTTCATTCCAAAAACAAAATCTTGAGACAAAATAATTTGTTCATAAACTTTACTTTTAACCAACCCCAGTCAGATCTACACTGGTCACCCCTCACTCTATTATACGAAGTCGAGAAGAATACGAAATTAGGAACTATAAGAATTCACAACAATATTTGGAAAACACAAATAACACAAATTTTATTCGAAACCATGGAAGTTAATACATAACGAAATGATTAGCATCGGAAGTGCTAATAGTACAATAAACACAATATAAGGCATAAAGTCTTCAATAGGTTGGTCCGCCATAGAAACAAAAACCACTACCAACCCAACGATAGCAAGAGCCACCATAGGATGAAGCACCTTGATTATTCTGCGTCATAAATACAACAAAATATTAAAAGCTATATCGAAACTTATAACTAAACATAAATGAAATTTTATTCCACATTCATTAAAGTTACATCGACACACAACAAAGCTACATTCTAACCACACTAGCAACACTATTCTAGATCCTCACCCCAACAGCTTGTCCACGTTAATCGCCAACACTGTGAGAGGTACGATAAACACCAAGGATGCGATGTAGTAATCGGAGTTTTCATCGGGGAAGAAGGCCAGATAAACGGCAACCAGAACAATGTACACGGTGGCTACGACAATGGCGATTGGCGGCATGGTGTATTTTTCGGAAGAGATTAAGTTGAATGAAAGGGACGAATCGAAAAGGTGAAAAGGAATATAGTGGAGGAAAAAGGGGAAAGTTAAATAGGGAATGTAGGTGGAGAAAGTACCCGTTATTTTACTATTCACGATCATTAAAATTTCAAAACTACCATTAAAAATCCACTAGTCTCAACTGTTAGAACACTAAACATTAAGTGTTAGATATTTCCTACCCTCGACCGTTAATTTCACTATTCGTAGCCTATGAATTCAATTATTGAACAAACATTCGAATTTATTTCGTCTAGTACGAATAAATCTAGTTGAAATCTCGCCTCTTTGATATTCAAATAAGAAACAATTCGACAACATCTTCCATAAACTCTCACCTCAGAACACCACATTTTTCAACACCTATCACGGACTGAACTTCGGGACGAAGTTCAAAATTTAGGGGTAGATACTGTAGGATCCCACAAAAATCCGTTAGGATAATCCTCGTTAATTAATAATAACCCCGAGTTACCGTCTAACAAAACCCATTTTTACGGGAAAATTTAAACTTTTCCTTTATTATTAGCATTACCACATTACGTTTTGAAGACATATATTAAATGACCACACATACCTCGAGACTTAGTGTTTCACAAAACCCCATTTACACTAATGCCATATTCCACAAATTTCCCTTTTCACTAATTATGACTAATACAAAAGTCATATTATCCCAAAATCACAACTTATCTAAATATAACACACTAATTACAATTAAATTACACTAATTTCTTTTCACAAAAACAAACCAATCGGACTGAACTATACCCAGCCCATCACACGCTCCAAAGCCCATTATCATCTCATTAAGACGCAACACAAGGCCCGTATCTTTTTTTTTTGTTATTTCACAAGTTATTCGACCTCCACACTCCTTACAAAATGCGACTCGTTCTTGTTAATCTTAAACGCGACACACCCATGTTCTTGCACCTCCTCGATCACCACCCACCGAGCTATGCCCACGCCAAATCCCAGCCTCGAATATCAAATGTTACTATAATAACCAAGGACGATTTGTTTGTCCCATTTTAACCCAATACGACTTACGTAACCCATCGAAGCTCAACCAAATCTTTCCCCGCTTTTTTCCTACGTACTCCTAATGATATTCTCAACATAATAGGATGACCAGAAATTGGCTAGGATCACAGAAGATTTGTATAGCTCGCTATCTTCATTTTTAGAAACTCGTATGAAAGAAAATGTATATACATATACAATACAACAAATAAAGACAAGATCTTATCAACACCATATCTAATAGATATCTCAAATTGTCAGTAGAAATGACTTAGGTGTCCCATTCCCTACAGTGCCATCAATGATTGAGCTGAGAACCAAAAACGTGTAAATTGCACTCTATAAAATACTCTAACTCACCACTTCTACCACACACTTCCTTCTCTATCCTAACACTCTTTCACCTTACACAATATCACCACCTCTAGTCTCATTGTGAAGCATGACAGTAGAGTAAACCATAATTAAAAACATATTAAACCCACTGCCTTCCATTTCGTCCTTGTGCTACCAGCCGAACATCACTATCCCTTCCCTATCTCTCACTCACTCACTTGCATACTAACATAAACATTTCCCAAGTCCCTCTAATTCAGTTTCATCAAGCCTTGAAGTCCAGAAACTATTCTTGTCAATCGGGTTCAAGAAAACAAGTCGAAAGACATATCTCTAGTATATACAGTCTAGTTCTAGAACGAGTTGTGCTCCACTCGACTCCCACTGCTTTCTCCACCACCTTTCAAAGGTGTGGTAAGTCTTCTTGCCTCCTCTCCAATGCACATCTCACGTACACAAGTCACATGTATGTTTCATTTTCACTCAAACGTATCACATATAGTGTCACGTAGTCGCATTTATTAGTTCATGTCACCACGTAAGGTGACGAACCTCCACTTTGGAAGGCTTAAGAGTCTTGAGAAACACAACTCACACCACCTCTCACTCTATTTTTAGTGTCACATTGCCACATATATATATTCACTCGTATGTTTATTACATGCATTCAATATTCTAGTGTAACCCACGTAAAATGACGAGGCTCCATCTTGGAAGCCTCGACAGCCATTCCGCACACACACTCACACGTTAACTTTTCGTTTCATGCAAATGTATATGATCCTTATATCACACGTTGAGACTAAACTTGAGGACATTTGAATTTATTTTAAGAATCTTGCACACAAAAACCCTTCCCAGCCGCTCCATATGTGACCCCCTAACTCACGAATCGAATAAATGACCACGCCCTATTTTTGCACGACCCAATAGAACTCCCAACTAGCTACCATTTTCGTTTAAACATCACGTAAAAATAACTGAGATACGACCCTTTAAAACAGCTCAAGCATGTCGCACAAACCACTCTTGAAAATAACTAAAACTAGCGAAGTGGGTTTTATCATCCACTTAACTGTTTTATACACTATGACTAATCTAGCTTTTTGGCACTCCCACATGTGAAATAAAATGATGAAAACAATCACTTTTGATAGACCAAACTTCCTCAAAAACCCACGAGCTAAAAACATGTTAACGGGCTAGCCATTTGGCTCGTTAAAGGCCCATTAGTAAGAAAATAAGCAAACAACCGAATAAGCTAGTGAAATAAGCTTTAATAATCTTAAATATAACTTATAAAAAGTCGCATAACTTTTCCTTATCATTTTTATACTGTTGGACTAAAAATGTAACGCGAACTAACCGGAAGGACCAAAACTGCCAAACCGTGAAACTCATGGACTGAAGCTGTGAAAACAGTTTATAAAGGACTTAAATTGACATACCATTGAACTCCAAGCCTTATATGGACATATTGACAAATTTTGGACTATTATGGGACTATGGACTAAACCGAAGGGTTAACAACGTAACGCAACACAGTTAGGATAAAAAGTATAAAATCTGGAAAGGACAAGGACCTATTTAATTTTACTTGACATTCTTAGTTTATTTTTCATTTTGCACCCTTCATTTCATATGCATGTTTCATTTTAAGTTATGCATTATTTAAAGTTTCGTTATTAGAAATTTAGTAACTTCACTTGCATATTATTTCAGCATATTTTGAGAAAGTAATATTTTGGGTCAATTGAAATAAGAATCAGGATGATATTATAGAAATATCATATTTTTAACTTGAGGCATTTTAAGCATATCACACTCATATCACCGATCAAATCGTTATACGATTTATCCTTTCCACATTCGTTATTAGTAGTAAGTTAGACTCTTAGACTTCGCTTATATTCAGGTCTTGTATTGAAGAAGTCTTTCGTGATTGTTTACTTGACCTTATAAATTCGTCTTGTCGGATACGCTCCAGGTGAGTCGTGGCCCCTCCTATTTTAAATACATGATTTATACCTTTTTGGGGGAGATACATGCTTTAACTGTTTTAAGTTATCTATATAAAACTCTTATGATTTACTCAAAATCATCCACTATGCTTTACATGTTTGAATCACTCTTGAGAGTAATATATATTCATTATATGTGCAAATTGCTCGCTAAGCTTAAACACTGAATTTGAGAGATAACATTTTTAAACTACATGATGTAACTTGACACTGAGATTCATTGTATGCATTCATATAACAAATGAATGTACTGTTACTTTGTTATGATATTTCTACATTTCACTAGAAATAATTGCCAAAACTAAAATTACGCATAATTCATGAACCTTGAAACCTATATTGCCTAAGTTTACTTTATTGCCATAAAGTCCCTCGATCATGAGCCATTAATCACTGCGGTGAGCGCGAATATAGTGAACAGCTTCGAAACCTGTTAGAGGCTGACGACCTATCCCACTAAATACTTTGACGGAATGCCTATATGGTTAGTCGTATTTAGTCGCGATGCACTATATTTGAGAAAAATAGGAATTGACAAATCACCTATTAACATGAGGGCTTAATCACCCATCAGTAACCCTGGTGGGACACCGCCGTTTTACGGAAATTGTTAACGTTTTGCGTGTCATGAGGCTTAGGGCAATATAACTTTATGAATATATGAATGTTTCATATATATCCTAGGATACAGCTGTATTTAGAAGACCACCACTTTACACTGATAGATTTCAGACTCTAGATTATCATTCCCACTATGTGATATGATTGTGAATCCTGTACTTGAACTTTAATTGTTATCATATGTGATTTAATTGTGGATTCTACAAAAGACAACCCAAAATGCTTGGTATATCGTTACATTTAAAAGCTGACTCAACAGTCTATATCGAGCGTATAACAACGTAGCTCATCTGCATTTATAACTTGAAACTTATGATTTTGGAGATCATACATGATTTGCTTGTGGATTTTTATACAACACAACTTGTTATTTATTTCATGAAGAACTATTATTTATTTCAACAATCACTATACACCTTTCAAAGAAAGTTATTTTCTGTCAAACTCCACGAACTCACCAACCATTTTGTTGACGTTTTAAGCATGTTTATCTCAGGTAAATTAACGGAGCAGGACAAGACACGGAGCGGGCATCTTATACTCTGATAAATAAAATGGTGTAAAATCAAATATGTCATTCCTTCCAAATTACCACATTTTTGTGGGATTTTCAAATCAGATATTTTACCTTTATATCAGAATCATTATTTTAAATGACATATAGCTTTCAAAGCGCCTATTCTGGACCATTTTTTTTTTTGAAATTTTAACTCGATCCTCACCGTAACACCCTAATTACTTTTCCGCTGCCACTAAACAAATTAGGGGGTGTTACATATACATATGCATATATGTAACGTAACCTGAACGATGCATCATCCTTATTCAAATCCACACCTCAGGGTCGATGAAGATATTCGTCCAGTCCATCACTTCACTCTGGCATTCTTACGGTTTCCCACAATCAGTGACAAGGAAGGTGTTGTTCCGCTCATGCTAAGGGTGGTTTTATTTTGCTGGAACGCGGCTCCAGGACCACCGCCATACCCTTTTTACGAATACAACATCGTTGGCGATTCAGTCCTTCTATCTTGTTAGGAAATAGGATTCCCTCTTCAGCCTTGATTCAGGACGAGGAAGGTATTCACCCACACCAACAGTGGCTGGTGACATCAGCTCAAAGACAGACAGTGTCCTTGGGGGTCTACCCTCCTGTCTTATGGATGTCCCATTCATATGCCATGGTTGTTGACACCGGAAAGACCAGCCTACTAGAAGTGGCAAGCTATGCCACCGTCAACAATGTGAAAACCAGGATTCAGGACACGGAAAATTTCCCCGCACACCAGCAGACACTCTTTTGGCCCCAAAAGCCGCCCCGGGACGACTCACTCTTGCCCGCTAATGTATCTGGAAGGAAATCTACCCTGTTCAACCAAGGGCTCTTTTTACACCCATTCTGGATATGTGCATGGTTGCTGGAAAATGCCGTTATACTTTCATACCCGTTTTTATTCTTTACAAAATCTATATGGATATGTGCATGCTTGCTGGAAGCCCTTGTTTGTTTCGTATGCTTTGCGTCTATTAAACTTATGCTGGTAGTAGTTGTTTTCTTCTTGGTGAGAGTTTGCTAGCCCGTTAGTAAGGGTTAGTGCACGCATGTATAATATGTTAACGTTTATCGTTTACTTTACTCATTGGCAGACTCTTTCCGGTTATTAAACCTTTGGATTATGTCTTCCATGATGGTCGATAGTTGGGATGCCGTTCTTTTGATGTTTGTTTTGCACGTCTTTCTCATCGTTATCAAGGTTAGTCTGTTTAATTCCATTGCCATATTTGTATTTCTGGTTCTGTTTATAGGATTTCGGGATGGGTTTGGGTACCGGTTTGGTTTCTTTTAGTATCGAGTCTAATAATATTTTTTTAGTGGAGAGGTAGCAAGGCACTCATTTTTCAGGTGCTATTTTTTTCTTTGTTCTTATTGTAGTGAGATTCATAGTTGAATCAATTTTTGATTGTGAGGTTCCGCCGTCATCTTTCAGTTCAATTTATTTTCTTTTTTCGCTTTTTCTGTTATGTTTGCTCTTATGTGGGAATGAGTTTGGGTTTGGTTTGTCATGGTATATTTTTTGAGCCATTTGAAATTGGAAGTAAATAACAAGTTCACCTTTTTACAAAAGTATAGTTCAATAAAAAGAAAATTGATCAAATTGGTATTTACTTATGCGCCTACACTAACTTTGATTATCGCATGTCATTAGAGTTGTAAGGAAAAATATTTGAAGCATTTTTAGTTCAAAAAGAATTTAACCCATTGTGAAAGTTTATATTTGGGTCAATGCTTTTGATTAGGGCTGAGCAAAATCACCCGAAAACCGACCCGAACCGAAGAACCGACCAAGACCGGGCCGAGCCGAAGGATCGACCTTATTCGGTCCGGTTTTGTATAATTATTTCGGTTTTACTCGGTTCGGGTCAAAACATACTTGTTCAATTCGAACTAACTAAACCGACCCAACCCGACCCGACCTTATTCGGTTCGGTTTCGGTTTCGATAGCTTTTACTCGGTTCACGTTTTACCCTTATTCGGTTTCAAAACATGCATAATAGCCATTGTACCATGTGCAAATTTATTATTATTATTATTTTTTTAACGACAATTTTTAACTATCTCACAACATTTACACCAAGGAATGATTGCTATAATAAATAGTAGATGTGCATTAAAAACTTGTACCAAGGATAATTATTCTTTGGAAAAAATATATGTTATTTTTCAGGAGCCAGCTAGACAAAATTATAATAATTTCATAAAAATAGTAACAACTGAAATTGTTGACAGTAATGAAATAAAATATATAAGTAAAAGGATATATTTTCATTTTAGTTGCTGTCACAAAAAACCCCTTCATTACAAATACCCCCAATTGCATCATTAAAAAAAAAAACTCCTTATTTCTTTTTTTCTTCCCTAAGATACAGTGGCAATGGCTATGGCTTCATTGAATACAGCCAATAGTTTTCTTGACCTGGATACCAATCCAGAGATTGAGTTGGTAAGTGTTTTTTTTTTTTTTTTTTTTTTTTTTTTTTTTTTTTTTTTTTTTTTTAACTGGGTTTAAGGGTTTTTGAGATATTATTTAATTTATTGTTAGTTTTTATTTGGTATATAATAAGTGTAAGCCATAACCTAGGTTATATAAGTTTTTATTATTTATTTACTATTTTTGACTGAATCTGTTGGTTGATTGATTGATTAAGAATAGTGGTAGTCATTATTGTTGTTTATGCGATGCAATAAGCGAGCGGTTATGATTGATTGCAAACTGTTTGATGAAATGCTTCAATCAATTTTGAAATCTGGTTGCTTACAATCGAATGCAGGATCTAAGTTGTTTTCTGTAACAAACTTAAACCTGATCATGTTAAGGATTTACTTTATGCTGATGTCAAAACCTGTAACTTCTAATTAAATGATTAGTTTTCCGCCGATGACAATGATTTCTCATATATTTTATGTTTTTTGATAATTGTAGTTCCCAACACATGCTGTTGCGGTGGACTTGACCCCATTAACAACGTTCAGGAACTTATCTGTCGGCTTGCAAATGGGGGTACTGAACTGCCTACAACTCGCTAGATGTAACATCCCGCCTACTCAGACCACAATATTGTCCGCTTTGCCCGCAGGCTCACGGCTTTGCTTTTGTGGCCTCATTTGAAGACTTCCCGGCAGGTTACCCAAGCCAGTACTACTCTCACATGAGCACGCTTAACTGCCAGTTCCTAAGAACCCCACTCACAGTAGACCACAAAACGCGTTGTGTCATTGTAAGGCGAATGTTATCTTATGAACCCAGCATCTCTCCAGGCCACAGCCGATGTAGGATTTGCCTAGGGTGCTACACTAGACCTACCCGTCTCCAATCGATAATGGTTCCCCTTATTTCAAACAAGCCACATGTCTCTCTGGTTGCTCAGTGCAGGAGGACACATGAGAGGGACCAAGCTCTTGTCTTAGGCATCCTTCAACGGATTGACCAGGAGCTCATCAATCCTACACCACAGGCCATCGTTTTCTCACCAAACGGTGATGTTGCTACTCAGGTTATGCTCCACGATACCGTCATTTATTTTCTGTTATTGGTTTTTATTGAAACAACAATAGTTTACTTAACAGCAATAGATAGTGAGTGACCATACATTTACACAACTTTCATCCTACACACCACCAAACCTCACAGATTTGTTAGGCCATTCACATAACAGTAACACCCATGCGATGTGGGATTTATAAATATCTGTGAACCCAACCCTTACTATACACAAACTTAAAGTATGCATCTCACCATTATATAAAATTCATATCAGAAACTAAATACATACTTCATCACAAGCTATCATCATTACACATTATTTTATATTAATATCTTAGCGTTGATCTAATCTCTTGCAGTTTTCCGAGCTTGTGCTCTCTATGGCATATTACACTGACATACAAAGTGAAGTGTTTGCTCCCTATCAACACCTGCACTATCAACTTAAATCTGATGTTATCTGCCGCACGTTTGAATCAATGGTCGGACCAGTTATGGACGGGTATTTAGATACGTCTTATACTTGTTGATGAAATGGATTACATCTTGCTCTCCAAGGTAATCACAAGTAGTATTGCTCACTTAGAATCACAGAATCACCATATCTGGTTTAGTTTTCTAACATTATTCTTTTTATGTCGTTTGTAGACTCTAGAACAGCGTGCTGACTTCGTGAATCAATTCGTTTCACTGCTATTTCTCCTCCAGCACAAAGCTGCTACCAATGTGCAACTTATTATCCTTTGCTCTGCCTGTGGCGATCTTATTAAAATGACAATCTCAAGGTTGATGCTTCCTGGACTGTATAATTCCTTATACTGCAATGGTGAAGAAAGAGAATTTACAAATGTCAGGCATGAAAAAGTAGTTGACAACAATAACTTGGTTCACAAAGACAACGACCTGCTCCACAATCCCCTGGCTTCGAACAATCATATCCTCTACAATTCTGCCAACAATAACTACTTTTGAATCCTCGTTGACAACTACTTTTTCATGCTTGACATTTGTAAATTCTCTTTCTTCACCATTGCAGTATAAGGAATTATACAGTCCAGGAAGCATCCACCTTGAGATTGTCGTTTTAATAAGATCGCCACAGGCAAAGCAAAGGATAAGAAGTTGCACATTGGTAGCAGCTTTGTGCTGGAGGAGAAATAGCAGTGAAACGAATTGATTCACGAAGTCAGCACGCTGTTCTGGAGTCTACAAACGACATAAAAAGAATAATGTTAGAAAACTAAACCAGATATGGTGATTCTGAGTGAGCAATACTACTTGTGATTACCTTGGAGAGCAGGATGTAATCCATTTCATCAACAAGTATAACCTTGAGCTGTGAGACCTGCTCCACAATCCCCTGGCATGAAAAAGTAGTTGTCAACGAGGATTCAAAAGTAGTTATTGTTGGCAGAATTGTAGAGGATATGATTGTTCGAAGACAGGGGATTGTGGAACAGGTCGTTGTCTTTGTGAACCAAGTTACAGAGCCTAACTTGCTGCATGAGCATCTGATTAAATGGGGGGTTAAAACACCCAGACTTGCACCTGCAGATCGGAGAGACGACTATTTGGTCGATTTCCGAGCTGGTCGTGGGAATGTTCTGACAACTTCTGACCGTTTTCCACTAGGATATGATGTTTCCGAGGTCATCTCTCTTCCCTTCTTTTGTATGTAGTTATTTACTTTGTTTTGGTTCTGCTATCTGAGCTATTTGAATCTGCTCTGTTCCAGCCCGTGGGAGTGATTTTTTTGACATTCCGACTGTGACAAGAGAGGCTTCTCAGCCAGAGCCGGATTACAGCCTATTCCATCATATAGCTGGGAGAGCCGGGAAATCAAAGGACCGGATTGGTAAAAAAAACTTTTTGTAAGGTTATCATTGTTTTTGGAGTTATTTAAATCTCTCATATTTCTATCTAATTTACAGGTTGTGTTGTAACCTTGCTGGATGAAGCAAATGATTTTCACCTTTTAGACAACATTGAACAACACTTCGATTTCCAGGCTTCTCAGGTATAGATTAGAACTTTATTTCTAACGTTTCGACAGGTTTGTCATGTTTTATAATATTTCATTTTATTGTAGGTTGATAGATAAGGAGTGAACATGATTTTCTGATCTTACAGTGGAGATGATCACACAAATTTAGGTAGTATTTTGCATTAACG